>CAWUFW010002381.1:1800000-2249139 GCA_963921515.1 Calotriton arnoldi | reverse complement strand
CCCCTAGTTGAGGGTGGTAGTAGTGGTAGGCATCCAGCCCCCTGGCTAAGGGTGGTGGTAGGCATCCAGCCCCCCTGGTTGAGGGTGGTAGTAGTGGTGGGCATCCTGCCCCCTGGCTAAGGGTGGTAGTAGTGGTGGGCATCCTGCCCCCCTGGGTGAGGGTGGTAGTAGTGGTAGGCATCCTGCCCCCTGGCTAAGGGTGGTAGTAGTGGTGGGCATCCTGCCCCCCTGGCTAAGGGTGGTAGTAGTGGTGGGCATCCTGCCCCCCTGGGTGAGGGTGGTAGTAGTGGTAGGCATCCTGCCCCCCTGGTTGAGGGTGGTAGTAGTGGTAGGCATCCAGCCCCCCTGGCTAAGGGTGGTAGTAGTGGTGGGCATCCTGCCCCCCTGGGTGAGGGTGGTAGTAGTGGTAGGCATCCTGCCCCCTGGGTGGGGGTGGTAGTAGTGGTAGGCATCCAGCCCCCCTGGCTAAGGGTGGTGGTAGGCATCCAGCCCCCCTGGCTAAGGGTGGTAGTAGTGGTGGGCATCCTGCCCCCTGGCTAAGGGTGGTAGTAGTGGTAGGCATCCTGCCCCCTGGGTGAGGGTGGTAGTAGTGGTAGGCATCCGGCCCCCTGGCTAAGGGTGGTAGTAGTGGTGGGCATCCTGCCCCCCTGGGTGAGGGTGGTAGTAGTGGTAGGCATCCTGCCCCCTGGCTAAGGGTGGTAGTAGTGGTGGGCATCCTGCCCCCTGGGTGAGGGTGGTAGTAGTGGTAGGCATCCTGCCCCCCTGGGTGAGGGTGGTAGTAGTGGTAGGCATCCTGCCCCCTGGTTGAGGGTGGTAGTAGTGGTAGGCATCCAGCCCCCCTGGCTAAGGGTGGTGGTAGGCATCCAGCCCCCCTGGCTAAGGGTGGTAGTAGTGGTGGGCATCCTGCCCCCCTGGGTGAGGGTGGTAGTAGTGGTAGGCATCCTGCCCCCTGGTTGAGGGTGGTAGTAGTGGTAGGCATCCAGCCCCCTGGCTAAGGGTGGTAGTAGTGGTGGGCATCCTGCCCCCCTGGGTGAGGGTGGTAGTAGTGGTAGGCATCCTGCCCCCTGGCTAAGGGTGGTAGTAGTGGTAGGCATCCAGCCCCCCTGGCTAAGGGTGGTAGTAGTGGTAGGCATCCTGCCCCCTGGGTGGGGGTGGTAGTAGTGGTAGGCATCCAGCCCCCTGGCTAAGGGTGGTAGTAGTGGTGGGCATCCAGCCCCCCTGGCTAAGGGTGGTGGTAGGCATCCAGCCCCCCTGGCTAAGGGTGGTAGTAGTGGTGGGCATCCTGCCCCCTGGGTGAGGGTGGTAGTAGTGGTAGGCATCCTGCCCCCCTGGTTGAGGGTGGTTGTGGTGGTTGGCATCCAGCCCCCTGGGTTGGGGTGGTGGCGCGCATTCAGGCCCCTGTGTGCATATGTGGCATTGGTGATGGGCATCCCGCCCCTATGGTGCTGCTGTTGCTGGTGTAAGTATATTCAGATTCCCAGTGTATGTGTGTGATGTGTCGTGTACGTGTTGTATGTGTTTTGTGGTTGGTGTCTGACTTACCTTCTGCGCCGTACGCGTCCGTGCCTGTTCCGGTAGTAGATGTAGAATATTGGTATGATCGGGACGAAGGGATTCATGGTTGGTTCGTGTCGTTCGTCCTTCTCGTTGCTTCGCGTCGTCCTCGTCGCTTGGCTTCGTCCTCGTCGCTTCGCGTCGTCCTCGTCGGTGCTGTGTTCGTCTCGTAGCCGTGGATCGTGTTGTGGCGCGATTCGGAGCTTATGTGCGCCTCTCCCGGATGCTTTGACGTGCCGTGCGTAGCGACGGGTTCGGCGCGTACGGAAAGCGCATCGTACTTGTCCGGCCGGACGGGGCTGCATTTTTCCTTCCGTGCGACTCGATTCGGCGTTTCCGGATTCGCCTCGGTCGGAGAACAGGACCTGGTTTGGGTGAGTACGGCTCGGCCGGGATTTTTGCTGTTGTGCGCATCGTACTTGCTCGTTCGGTGTACTGTACGGATCGGTCGGGAAACTGGCTTTCGCATGGCTTTTTTCCCGACCGAATAGTATTGGGTGCGCCTCCGACCGAGATCGGAATCGGCCCCTCAGTATGCATGTGCAAAGAAGGTACTTCTCTATGAGGCAGCGAAAAAGGAAGACGATCCTATAGTTTCAAGTGTAATGCTTTAAAATGCATCAAAGAGAAATCTGCTTTTTAAGAAACTTTTTCTCACAAATGATGAAAAAAGGAGAATAATGAATTGCTCGTAAAACGTTTTAAAATTGTTTACCTTTTGGCCTAATATTTTGTAAATGGAAAACTGGATTTGATCTTATTAAAATAATGCAAAGGTGTATAGGGTTCTGTATGTGCTGTTGGATGTTTGGGTCTCCTTATAACACAAATATGTAGGCTCTGCCCTGTTTACAGGATTCTGAACTATAATACATCCTTAGAGCTGATGGTTGTTCCCTTATTTTTTGCGGTATTTTGATTCTTTTTAGATTTGGAATAAACTAACATGATTCCTTAAAAACGTTTAGATACTCCTAGGATGAGTTTATTACACATATTGGAAATTCTTCCCATAGTAGAAACTATCATTTCATTTGTGAATATAAAGAATGCCTAAAATTATTCAGTTTAAAAGGAAGCCCAAAATAACTCAATCACATGTCCATTTTCTACTGGAGTACCTACAATTAAGGATAATCCCATTGAGTCTTCAGGCTAAATACTTGTGGGGTCTTTTTGTGGAAATTTAAAAGAACATTTAAAATTGGACTGTGAGAAAGTAGATTATTAGTTGGAGTGCATGGCAGTCCTCTTCAACTAATAAGGGAACTATTCCTCACTAGGTCCAGTTAGGTCTCAATAATAGAAACCTGAGCTTCACCCTTGGTAGCTGTAGGACAGAGCAGATAGGCTTAATTTAAGAGAAATGTGTAAAGCATTCATCAGGATTAAAATATTTAAAAAGTAGAAAACACAATACAATAAAAATCCCACTCCAATTTATAAAAATAGAGAAAATGTTAATGACCAAATAGATATCCAAACTGTTGTAGAGAATTGTAGATGTACATTTTTTTCAATTTTAGATGTTTCTAGGTCCAGAAAGTACAAAGCGCCAACATCAGGTATCTGGTCGAGCTAAACCCACTCATTCAAAAGTTAAGGCTGACCTGCATGGAGTACAGATCAGATACAGAGACAAGGTTTGGTATGGTGGAGAGTCTACCATCTGACCTAGTCTTTTTCTTCAAGAAATTTTCTCAGCGACTGCGTCGGCGGCGGGTCAAGCTGCACGCTTGTTCCGAAGAAAGATTGATGGCAGGCTGATGAAGTCTCAGTCCTCAAATGGAACTTCGTTTTGGGGACAAACGGGTGATGGTCATTGTCGATGTGCAGAGCTCTGTGCTGGCAAAGTCTGTGGTCTGTGCCTGGGATGGTGTCCGGGACAGTCAGATGCACTTTCAGCACCTCAATAAAATACGTTTGTGAGGAGATGGGGACAGTTGTTGTTGAAGCAAGGAACTCCGCGCAGGATGTCCGGCAGATTTATCCGACTGGGGATTCGTCAACGGTGGCTGTGGTTTGAGTGGTGATCAAGTTTGATCCTGTGGTTGGTTTCTTAGAGAAAAGTTGGAGTCAAGTTCTTAGAGCCCAGAACTTGCAACTGATAGATAGCCAAGGGACCAGGTCCTTTTGGGCACCCCCTATGGGCTGAGGAATGACTCTTCCAGAAGCCATAGGCATGGTCCAGGGCAAATTTAGCTTCAAATTAATCAGATGGGCTCAGCAGATTTTTGGGCTTCTTGCATCTTTTGTGTTCCTAGCGCTTAACAGGAGCCTAGTCATCCAGGCCTTGGAGTCCACTCTTCTATCCTGGATTTAAGTGGGAGCAGGTCCAGGCCTTAGGAGACCTCTTCACAGGTTACAGCAGGTGCAGTCCTCTTTCTGAAGTTAGTATTCAGCTGGTGCAGTGTGTTGTGTGTGGGGCTAGTGACTAGTTTGGAGAAGCTGATGTTCATGCTTTTGAGGAGGTTGGTGGAGCTGGTGTTATTGAGGTGGAAATTGAGGTCACAGAGGAAGATGTAGTCCTTGGAGTCAATGGTGAGTGGGGCGTTGAAGTCGGAAATAGTGTTGCAGAAGCTGGGGCAAGGCCCTGGAGGTCGGTAAGCTAGGGTGCCCTTAAAGGTGGATTTGCCATCTGTTTGGAGTATAAAATTGAGGTGTTCCATGATAGGGGTGGCGTCATTTGCGCTGGTGGTGCAGTGGATGTTTTCTTTGTGGATGATGGCGATCCTGCCTCCATGTTGGTTGATGCGGTCCAAGGGGTGCTATCTTGTAACCGTCGGGTGTCAATGAGGTGATGTTGGGAGCAGAGGCAGGGGTGAGCCAGGTCTCGGTGAGGAAGATGACGTCGGGGGTGAGGGTGGAAATTATGTCTCAGATTTCAGTGGCGTGCTTGCAGAGTGAACATGTGTTGAGGAGGAGGCAGTCAAGTTGCTCTGACACAGTCAAAGTTGATTTGGTGGTGGTCGTCTTGTGTGCGTGTGCTCCGGTGTTGCAAGAGAAGAGGCAGTGCAGGCAGGTGAAAGGTACTACCATTGGTAGAGGAGAGGTTCAGTGCCAGTTGTTGTTGCAGAGTCTGGGCTTCAGGGCTCAGAGCTTGGCAGCGGTTTATCTGCAGCGGCGCATCAGGCGGGTTCCTGGTGCAGGGTGTGGTTTAGGAACGGACGGGCGCAGATGGACTTGCCTTGGATGTGCCTGCAGCATGCCCGCAGCACATGTCCACTGCGCAGCCATGCTGTGGCCTCCATTAAGTAGGTTCTGGGAGGAGGGAAGAGCGCTAGGTGGTGGTGGCGGGGCAGTTGGGAGGAGGGAAGCAAAAAACTGTGGGAAAAAGCGACAAAATACAACAGGAACAAAATGCAATGCCAAATAAACAAGCAATGCAACAGTGAGACTAACAACTTAAGTAAGGACTGGGCAGAACAGTTAAGTAATGGACTAAAGCAGTACAATTATGTGAATACTAAACAAAATACAACGAGAAAGCAATGCAAAATTTAGACAAGCAATGTGACAGCAACACTAAACAATTAAGTGAAGCAAGTAAAACAGGGGGATGTGGCGGAAGGAACGAATGGCAGAGGCGGGACACCTGCTGATCGAGCAACAAGGGGGAGCTGGGACAGGGACCTGCTCAATGGGGTTGTGCTGCGGTGTCCCTTAAGTTGGTCCTGGGAGGGGCACTGTGTGGTGCTGGATGGTGTTGGGTGGGGCAAGCAGGAGTTGGGAAGCATGCAGAGGGAGCAGCAAACATGGCAGAAAAAATTGAGCAGCAGAAACAACAGACGAAATACAACAGCAGAGAAATGCGATGCCAAATTAAAGAAGCAATAACCTGCGATGAGTTCTCCTCCTTCAAAATCAACTCGCTTGGTAATGAACTCAATGCCTCCTCAAACTTCTCTCCTTCTCCCTCTGGTACCCATCTCTCCTCTCGTCCCCACCAAGCAATACCCAAAAACAAGGCTCACTGGTCCAACTTCGAACTTTATGATGACCATTCCATCTCGAAAATTCTATCCTCCTTAAAACCGAACACCCACATTAACGACCCCCTCCCCGCCAACTGCTTGGCAGCGACCGCCTCACTCATCGCCCCCATCTGGACTACCATTATCAATGCTTCCCTTCTCCAAGGGACCATACATGACTCCCTGAAAACCGGGCAAGTCATCCCCATCCTAAAAAAACCCACTCTGAATCCGGAAATTCCAGATAGCTTCAGACCTATCTCGAATATCCCTCTTCTCGCGAAAGTACTGGAGAAATGTGTGCAGCTACAACTAAGCCAACACATCACCAATTTCAATCTACTCGACGAATTCCAATCTGGGTTCAGGCCTGGGCACAGCACTGAAACCACTATTCTTCACATCGTTGATGATGCTCTCCTAGCCCTTGACCAAGGCAAAACCTGTCTTTTGATCCTTCTGGATCTCTCCTCGGCATTCGACACGGTTAACCACGAGAAACTTCTTGAACGCCTCGAAAACAGGATGGGTCTAGGGGGTACCGTCATTAAATGGTTTGGTTCCTTCCTCCAGAACCGCACCCAGAGATTCCTTGTCAACAACAATCTATCTGCTCCCTCCCCGATCTCCATCGGTGTCCCGCAAGGCTCTACTCTGTCCCCTACCTTCTTCAATCTCTACCTTGAACCCTTAGCTGAAATTCTCCACTCGGCCAACTTATCCTTCCACATGTATGCCGATGATACTCAGATATACATTAAAATCTCCTCTCTTGAGGAGATCACCTATCTAAATGATGCCCTGAAACTGACTGTGCATTGGCTCGCCAACAACCAGCTCAAACAGAATCCCCAAAAAACGGAGTTTCTTCTCATCTCCCCCACCAAAAAATCCAATGACATCCTGGAATGGACTAACTCCATCACAGCACTCAACTGCACACCTACCATTGTGGATTCTGCCAAATCTCTCGAGATTACTTTGGACCGCAACCTGAATATGATTGAACACATCAACGCGATGGTCAAAACTGCCAGATTCCATCTGAGCTACTTGAGAATACTAAAACCCTTCCTTGGATCTGCCGACCTAAAAACCGCTGTGCAGACGTTAGTTATCTCCAGAATCGAATATGGCTGCTCCACACTATCTAGCCTACCTAAGACTTCGACGGCCCCCCTAAAAGCTTGCCTCAACGCAGCAGCTAGACTCTTATCTGGCTCAAGAAAATTTGACCATATCTCACCACACCTGAAGGCCATGAACTGGCTTCCCCTTGAAAGCAGAATCCAACTCAAGCTGGCCTGCATCACTCACAAAGCCTTGTACATGAACTCCCCGGCATATCTCGCCCAGAAAATTGTGTTATCTGGGAGATCCAGAAACTCCCGGTCCGCCAAAGACCGTGTGCTCCAGCCACCCTGCTTCCGCAAGGTAAAAACATACAATCGAGCATTCTCCGGGGCTGCACCAAGAATCTGGAACTCGCTTTCTTCCTCCATCAGAAGAATACCTTCTCTGGCGCTCTTCAAAAAAGAAGCTAAAACCTTCTTGATGAGCAAATTCCTCCAATAATGCTCATACCGCCTTTTTTGATTTATTTCTGCGCCTAATCCCCTTTATTGCTTGGCCTTCTACGTGTAACAACTCTCACTCCTTCCAATACTCCCTGTACCATTTATTGTACATATCTTTTCTTTTGTCCTATTGTAGTCAAGTCGCTCGCTGACTTTGGAACCGTATTGACTCTTGTATATATCATTGGCTTTGTCCCACTATTGTTATTTCCCTAACCCCCATCCTTGTATTTTGCCTATGCCATCCTGTACTTGGAACTGTACCATTTACTGTATATATCTCTGTCTTGTGTCCTATTTTAATCAAGTCGCTCACTGATTTTGGAACTGTATTGACTCTTGTATATATCCATGGCTTTGTCCCACTATTGTCATTTCCCTAACCCCCATCCTTGTATTTTGCTTATGCCATCCGGTACGCAACGTATCTTTCCCTGTAAAGCGCTCTGATACCCTAACGGGTCATGTTTGCGCTATATAAAACTTCAAATAAAAATAAACAGTAAGACTAACAACTTAAGGAAGGACTGGGCAGAACATTTAAGTAATGGACAAAAACAATACAATTATGTGAAGACTAAATTCAACAGGAAAGAAATACAAAATTTAGACCAGTAATGTAAGAGTAAGACTAAGCAATTAAGTGATGCAAGTAAAACAGGTGGATGTAGCAGAAGGCACGAATGGCAGAGGCGGGAAACCTGCTGATCAGAAAGCAAGGGGGACCTGATACAGGGACCTGTTTAATAGGGTCGCACTGCGGCCTCTATTAAGTAGGTCCTGGGAGAAGGGAGGGCTGCTGGGTGACAGTGAGCAGGGCAGGTGGGAAGCGCGAGCAACAAAAAACAGTGGGAAAAGGTGAGTGGCAGAAACAACATACAAAATACAACAGGAAAGAAATACAATGCCAAATAAACAAGCAATGTAACAGTGAGACTAACAACTTAAGTAAGGAATGGGCAGAACAGTTAAGTCATGGACTAAAACAATACTATTATGTGAAGACTAAACAAAATATAACAGGAAAGAAATACAAAATTTAGACAAGCAATGTGACAGTAACAATAAACAATTAAGTGATGCAAGTAAAACAGGCGGATGAGTGGAAGGCGCACATGGTAGAGGCAGGAAACCTGCTGATCGGGCAGCAAGGGGGAGCTAGAAGTATCCAGTTATCAACAGTTACATATTATCTGCTCAATAATATTACATCTACCACAAACAAGAAACCCTGGGATCTTGGAAGGGTGCAACTGCAATAGGGGAAACCTAGCCCAAAAAAAGGGGGGTCCATTTTTAAAGGATACATTCCCTCATCTACCAGAGGTGGCATGCGTCATCATTGGTAATCTCCTAGTACCTTGATGCCTGGTCACGGTACCGGCTACCACCCCCTTTCTGAGAGGGAAGAGCTCAGGCATGGTTTCATATGAAAAGGAGGGTACACTAAATACCACAGTGATGAGCTCAAGGTGGTGAGGGCAGCAAAAGGGGCGTAAATATGGTTCAAACTACTCCTTCTCTGGTATCGATGAATGGTCGAGTGACTTTGACTGTGGCCATAGTGGCCCACAACAGCAGGGCTCTTGAAGAAAAGGCAGGGGTAGATGGTACGGACAATACTCAAGACCACCTCAGCAACAATGGTGGTCCCTGACACCATGGGGATACCCCATACCTAATTTCCAACAGCCAATGGCACATTTTCAGCCTACTCCTCCAACCTTTTACAACCAGGATTTTATAGGACAAGGCTGAGGCAGATCAAGGGGCAGAAGAAGACAATAAGAACAACAAACACACGTGCATTGGAGCGACCCTCCATCTCCACGCCACACTGGCAGTATGATGAAGACCAATCCTCAACCAGGGACAAGCAGTGACACAACTTGGTCATAAATATCAGCAGTCAGGTGCTGTCTCAGAGCGAACAGCAAGTACTCAACAGGGGTCTGGTCTTTGTCCCCACAATTAAGGGGAACAAATTCCAAATACACCAAGAACTAGCACAATTCTTTTGTAAAGTGAGGCTGCAGTTTTTCTCTGCAGAGAACATCACCACTGGCATTGAGACTGCCCCTACCAACACTAACCTCAGTAGGAAGTACTGCTCCATCCCATATAATACCTCCACATGTGTTGACTTTTGAAATAGCGCAATTGAAAGAAATAGAATCAAGCTTCAGAACAAAGCAGAATCCCTTCTACAACCTGCCGAAAGAGGAACTCATGTCCTTGAATAACCTAAGCACTGATGATTCTTCATCAAACCCGCAGATAAAGGGGGAGCAACAGTAATTATGGACACCGCCATATACAGAGCTGAATGCCTCAGACAACTAGACAACCGAGGCTTCCACCGATCCCTAAAGTGTAATCCGACCAAGAAGTTATCCACTGTCATTAAAACCATGGTGGAAGGGGCTAAGGACAACGGCTGGGTCACTGCTAAAGAAGCTGACTTTCAAACCTCTACTGATCTTGTTGTCCCTTATTTCTATCTCCTGCCCAAAATCCACAAAACACAGAGACCGTCCACTGGTAGAGTGATTATCTTGGGCATTGGTTCTCTTATGGAGCCCCTCTTCCAGTTTGTAGACTTCTTTTTGAGGCCTCTCTGTCGCGAGATGCCTACATACCCTAAGGACACTAAGGATGACTTTTGACTTCTAATGGATGTGTCTTTCACAGTCAATACTGACTTTTTTTGTCTCTTTCAACGTTGAATCGTTATACACCTGCATTCCTCAGGACCAAACTTTAACAACTTTAGAGGCTTTACTTCTGCAGAAGGATCTGGACATCTTCACCCCTGTTTCCTTCATCATGGAATGCACACACCTGGCATTGAAAGAAAACTTATATCGCTTTGAAGACTGTCTGTACCTCCATTGGGAGTACCTTCACCACCAGTCTAGCGAATCTCTATATGTACTCTTTTGAGACTCAACAGGTGCTTGTAGGTGATAACCCATTTCGCTCCCATATTATTTTGTGGAAGCAAGATATTGACGACATTTTGGCTATCTGGCGTGATTGAATGCTCTGAACCCCTACCTGATATTCACCTATGAATTTAGCAAAGAGCGACTTCCATTCCTAGATCTACTCATCTTCCCCTTTGCAGGAGGCTTGGAGATGAAACTGTCCAAAATACCTATGGTTTGCAATGCCCTATTACCCTGTACAAGCTACCACCCGAAATCCCTGAGGGATAATCTCCATTTTGGACAGTTCTTGCACCTTCGGGAACTGCTCCACCAGAAACATAGGGAACATGCTACTACTCTGTCAGGACATCTACAGAACAGAAAATACCCACCATCCCTTGTGCGGAGAGCAGCCAAGAGAGCATGGAATAACAATCAGGATGCTCTCTTGGACATTAACCAACCACAAGATTGACCTGTGTTAATACTTTCTGCACCCTCTCCAACCAGATCAAGGAATCCATTTGTAAGAATTGGTAGGTTCTCAATAAAGGAGGGAAACCGATTGAACGTCCTCTGCTTTCATGAGAAGCAGCAACCTCAGATACACGCTAGTGTGTACTAGACCCAGAAGACTCGAAGTTGCTAGACAAGATACCTTCTGGAGGCCCCCAGGAGTGAAGGGTCACTTTCTGTGTGGGTCCTGTGGAGTGTGTGCCCAAAGCACACAAAGAACAGAATTCTTTTGGGCACTGACAAACCATAGGAACTTAGGCAACATACCAATTGCAACAGTAACACATTGATGTACCTGATCTTCTGCCCATGCAACCTTCGCTACGTCGGAATGACAGCACTCAAGGTAAAGACTTGCATAATGGAACACAAAAGCACCATTCCTTGACATTGGACATCTTTTATCAACAGGTTCATTTACTGCCATTTAGAATGAGCAAATATGGTACAACTATCACCCTCAGGTAAAGAGATAGATGAGGCCAATGACTGTTTTTTCTACCCATACACCTTTAAGGTAGTTACAGGCATTCATGGCCGGGCCAGGACCCCACCTTTTACTTTGGCCCCATGAGAGACAGTACCACCTTCTTACTGTCCCATGACAAAGAGAAATACCCATATCAACACCACTCCCCATTTACAAAAAGGCAAATGCAGCTACCAACTAGTTTTCCCACCTATACACCTTCACATAGTGGGAGGGATCCACGTCTGGCCGGGAACATATCTTTTATTTGGCCCGAACCATACCAACTATCTGGTGTTATTGAGGTGGAAATTGAGGTCACATATATCAGCCCCTATATCAACCACGCACACGCTCCATTCCCCCGGGTGTGCGCGTTTATAGATATGCGAGTTTTTGGGACTACAAGTCCCATGAGCACTTGGTCACGTGACTGTGTGCTTGTGACGCAGTCTCGCTGTGACCAAGTATGCATTCACAATCAGGGACCGGGTTATTTCACCAGCGGTAACACCAGGGGGTTCCGTCCTCCCGCTGTGACTTCTTTGATGGCTCGCTACTAGTAGGTAAAGATCACGGCCCTACCTGGCCCCTCTCAGCAGCGCTAGCTGAACCTTTCTTGGCGTTTAGTTCTGTTACTCTATCACTGAGTAACATACACTTGCCTTACATCTGAGACCTTTTGATTGCTTACAAGTAACTCTACTACCAGACCGCCATGCTTACAGGAATAATTATGATTTGCTCCTGACACACATGTGATGAGGCGCCATCCCTCAAAATTTAAGATGGCCCTCTGTTGCTGTGTGTTCTCGTCGGCACTCTGTTGCTCTGTGTTTCTCATTGTACCCGCGGCACATTCCATTTGTTTTTTTCTCTACTGTTGCTCACTTGCTTTGGTTTTGCTATGCGACATATCAGTGCCCACATGGAAATAAGATCCCCCCTGTCTTTGGTTTTCTCAACCGACATCCCAGGACTTTTCGCACTAATTTTGTTCTAACCCAGCATTGTGTAGTTCTCCCCCACTTCATTTTAATAAGTGCACACATGCCCCTTGGTCTGTAATGTCAGCCAACACTGTTCTTTTTTGCTCTCTTTTTCCCACTTCCAACGGTACGCTTAGCCCAATCTGATGCATAAAATGCACAGCTTTCAGCTCACTTGTTGCCATTCTATCAGTTTGAACACTGTGTGCGGATTGCCTAGAATTAATTTTTCTTCTTCTCTTACAATGCTCCCCCTCCTATGATCTTTTATAGGACGACAAGTCCCCTGAGCCACATGCCAGGGTCAGTTGAGGTACGTTCCCTGATATCAGCGGGTAAGCCCCTCATAGTTTCACTGTGCCAGACCATGGCCCTTAACTTTGGTTCTAACCACTCGTATAAATGAATATTGATATTGAGTACATAGTGGATGAGTATGACAAGGTGAGATCCTTCCACCTGATGCCTGATAATGTATAGCTTAACTGCATGTAGCAAGTACACCTGTTGAGGGGTTGACCTAGCATTCTAAGTTACTGACTTTGTTTATCGTTTACGTCCACATTGTCTTTTCAGGCACCAACAGTGAATCAACAACTCTAGGATGACCCTATAGGATCACTGGATGGTTTAGTATATTTTTTCTTACACACTTGTCCTTTTTTCACTTTTAGTACATTGAGCAGCAGCACTGACAAGTAGGTCCTGAAGAAAGCCGCTACACCTCTGGATGAGCGTATTAGGCTGAAACATGTCGACCACGTACTGACACAAACTGCGGATATATTTGGTTGCAGCTAGTGCCCTGTTTCTAATCCTGGCCCGGAGACGCATCAATAAAGAATTATTGCGCACCCTTTAGCCAGTTTTATCATCACTCTCACTTGCTCTGCTGCCCTCACCACCTTAAGCTCATCACTGTGGTATTTAGTATATCCTCCCTTACATATGAAAACATCCCTGAGCTCAAGCCTCTCAGCGAGGGGTTTGTAGCCCGTACCATGACTAAGCATCATGGTATGAGGAGATTCCCAATGATGAAGCATGCCACCTCTGGTGGGTGAGGGAATTCGTCCTTTTAAAAAGGACACCCCCTTTTTATGAGCCAGGTTCCCCCTAGTGCAGGTGCACACTTCCTAGACCCAAGGGTTTCTTGTTTGTGGTAGACTTATAGGTTAGGGCGCTTAACTGTGCAGATCTTTAAATCTCCTCAGACCCTCCTTTTGTGATTGACAATCATATTACATCACAAATATATACAATATTATTTAAAACAACACACAAAATTACACTCAGGGATGTCTTTATATGTGCACATTTCTTCAAGCTGCTCCAAATTAAACAGCTGCCAAGAAAACCATTTGGTAGAGAATACAGGTCTTATTTTTATATTTCAATAATTATATATTTGTGGTGCATCTGTGTTCAAGCCTTGCGATATCCAGTTTTCCCCTGTGCTTCATAGTGAAATCATTAAAGTGTGCCTGTTGATTTAGTCAAAGTTTTCAAATGACTTTCAATTAAGAACAAAGCAACAATAGTCTCTAATTTTTGATGCTGCGTCGAGCTTGGCAATTCAGTATGAAGAATTAGACTCAAGTGTTACTGTGAGCCTTACCTTAATCGTAGCTAATATCACCTCCATGATAGAACACTGCTTCGGTGTTAAACTTCTCGCCTCCTCTCGGATTACATGGTCCTGAGAAAAAGACCTTTACTAGTTAGTTTGTATGAAACATCTTTGTCTTATTTACATCGTTTTAGCACTTTGGTGAAATAGATTTTGATGATTCACAATACAACAGGGTTAGTGATCAAAAATACAGGCTTACCTTACCAACCTATATGTTAATTCATTCATCAAACAACATTTAAACTACAAGTTCATGTGTATTCATTTGGTAAAACAGTCCACTTTAACTTAAATGATTTTGGGCATTGCTCTGAATGAAGTAAGGAGATGTTACACCAGTAAAAAACAAGTATATGCACGTGAAATTTCGTGCTTAGTGCAATTTACATAACATCTACCTAAAATGCCATTACCTCCTCTTGCTTCCTAGAATCAATCCCTGTTGAGTTTGACTTCTTTCTTGTATTATATCTTTAAAATACTTTAATTGAAGCATGAATATGAGGTCACATGAAGCTGCAATGACACACAAAAGTTTAATGTTTGACATATGAAGCTTATTTTTCGGGTAATCTTTAACCGAGCCTGCCAGTGTTAAAAGTGTCAACCGAGACAGAGGTAAGGCATAAACACAACATCACAACAATGCTGAAGTGTGATTCTGTCGGCTCTGTGTGAATTAAAGTGTCACTTTAATGCACTGCCTAAAGTTATTGGACCCTTGTTAAATCATTTGTTTATGCTGAATACATTGATCCAATCAATCAATCAGGATTTGTAGAGCACGGCTAATCACCGGTGTGGGTATCCAAGTGCTGAGAGAACTGCTGAGCGGAGAGTTCAGAACTTGAGTCTTTTCCTGAATTCCAGCAAAGATGAGGTCTGGAGGTGAAGTGGGAGGTCATTCCAGGACTTCGTGGCAAGGTAGGAGAAGGAGCATCCTCCACTGTTGCTGTGGTAGATGTGGGGGTGGGGGGTGGGCGAGGCAGAACGCAGGTATCTGGAAAGCAGGTGGAAGTTGAGGCGGGGAATGATGTATTCTGGTCCTTGGTTATTTAGGGCTTTAAAGGTGTGAATCAAGATCTTGAACTGACATTCCTTCTGAATGGGGAACAAGTGGAGCTTCTTGAGGTGCTGGATGATGTGGGTCTGCCTTGGGAGGTCTAGGATGCAGTGGCTGCTGCTACAGAATAGGGGTAGTGAGGGGGAGTGGTGGAAATTAAAAAAATCCCACAAAAAATCACTTACCTAATTACGTCCGCAGCTTCTCCTCTGTCCTCTTCTCTTCCTTGCTCCCGGCAGCACACAGGCTCCCCTAAGGAAATCACGATGCTGCGGTCACCAGCATGACAGCAGCATTGTGATTGATCTGAGCAGCCTGTTTGGCTGCTCAGACAGTGCCTGGGAGCCTTGAGACTGTTATCCACCCGACTGTGCAACACAGCCAGGTGGAGAAATGCTAAGTGGACATGACTGTTTGAGTGGTCCAAGACAGCCGGCCAAACTGTCATGCGCACTTATGGTGAGCCAATCACGACTCCTCCCTGTGACCCCAGCCCCGCCCTCCTCTAACCTGGCACCGCAGCTCGTACTAAAAATAAAAAAATAATAACGTTGTGTTATTATCATTTTATTTTTCCACTGCTCTGACAGCAGTGGGGCAAAGCTCCTCCACTTTAGCGGAGTAGCTGCCATTGCTAGGATGGGTCTGCCCATAGAATTATGTATGGTCTGCAGTTTCTTGAGGAGGTGCAAGATCATTCCTACGTAGAGTGCATTGCTGTAGTCCAGTTGGCTGATAACGAGGGATTCGGTGACAGTCTATCTGGTGGTCAATAGGGAGCCACTTGAAGATGTTATGGAGCATGCGATGAGTGAGGAAGAAGGTGGATGCGACTGCGTGCATCGTTTTTTTCATGGTGAGCTCACTGTCCAGGATGATGCCCAGATTGTGGGCGTATTCTCTTGGTGTGGGGGAGGGTCCTGGTTCGGGAGGTCACCAGGGGGAGGTGTTGTTCCAGAAGATCGGCATATCTGGCTTGTCTGTGTTGAGTTTTAGGCAGTTGTTCATCCAGTCAGTGATGCTCGTCATGCACCTGCGGAAGTAGGTTAGCATGATGGAGGGGTCTTCTGGAGGATGAGCTGGGTGTCGTCAGCCTGGGATATGATGTTTAGTCCATGTGTTTTGGCAGTGTTGGACAAGAGAGTCATGTAGGTGTTGTACAGCGTAGGGCTAAGGAACGATTGAGTTGCTCCCTTTGGGTATCAATATGTGGTAGCTGGCTGCTTATCCAGAACTTAGTTATATCTAAGCTGGCAAATGTAAATGCATTAATTAAAGAGAAAATAGACAAACTTGTAACTTCTGTCTCCCCTAGTGGAAATGTATTCCATCATATCCAAAACGTAAGCTTTTTGTTTTTTACTGTACACATTTTCGAAAAAGATTTAAATAAAAAATGCCTGTAACAACGGTGTTAAAAGTCATTTACAATATTTGTGCATTACCAAAAGAAGCCACAAGAGGCCACCCTTCCATTGAACACACAAAAAAAGGAAATTTATCATTACACTTTTAAGCCTCTCAAGGACAGAATGAGTAGGGGAAGGGTTAGTTACCTTTCAGGAATGTATGCTCAAATGCTTTTAATATTCTGGATGATATTCTGATTCCAGTCACCGCTCCAATGAATAATATGGATCAGCCTTCCCCTGCTTCATGCTACAAATAAGGATCCCCATTTGTTATATGTGCTACAAATTTCACTCCTTAATTATCACAAAGCTACCAGGCTCCCAAGAAAGGCCCTTAGGGTTCAGCTGTACATCCAGGGTTTACAAACGGTCCAGTGCAGTCCATTTACCAAAAGGGCAGCTGGTTCTCTCACACAGGACAGAGCCTTTCTTCAGCCTATTGTTCCATCCAGTAAGTACTGGGCACCAGTCAACTGATGCTTGGACAATACTCCAGTCCATGCGGTAAGTTGAGAGCAGGTGGCATTTCAGACCAATTCACAGGCAGACAGCAGCCAAGAAGCAGACTTACTATTGTTCTTCCATTCTGGTCTTCCCCAAAGACCAGAAGTGTTCTAATGAGCTGGTGGCGAGATGCCATTTTTCATCCAAAAACATTGTCTGGGACAAACTCTGCAGAATTCCCACATTACAGCACATCCTGTCTCGCCTGGATACAAAACATCTCAGAAGCTTTTGTCCAAAATGGTAGAAGTCATGCTCTACTTTCCAGAGATCATACTCCTCCACCAGGTCCAGTCATATGTTAATAAGGAACGGTAAACATAGTTTACCCCGAAACCGGAACACCGCATACCATTACAACGCGGTTGTTACAAAGACCGTGTTGTTAAAACGCATGCCATTACTCCACAAGTCAGAACAATGACTTGCTCTAGGGGTCAGAAGGTGTTGGATTTAAAATCCAACCCCTTCCCTACTGTTGCACAGACTGGAGTTGGAATAGTAAATTATACTATTCCAACATCCAGCGCCCCCCCTAGAGCAAGTCGTTGGTCCTGACTTGCAGAGTAATGGCATGCGTTGTTATAACGCGGTCGTTGTAATGACCGCTTTGTAATGGCATGCATAAAAAAAGCATGCGGGAAAACGAGGCATATTCATAAGGAACACCGCCCTCTTCTTAATATGGAAAGAGGTAACAGGTTTTTCTTTAACCCCTTGACCGCGATCGGAATTCCGCTCGTATGCGGGACATTCCGATCGCGGGTGGAGTCGTGACGAGCTCAGCTCGTCATGCGCACAGCGCTACCGCGCAGCATGACGAGCTGAGCTCGTCATGAGCACGGAAGGGGTTAAATGAGAGCAGAGATGAATGTCTGGGAGGGGTTTTCAAAGAAAGGTTCTGTCACATCTGACTCCTCTTGACAACCCCATGTCAAAAACCAGGCCTTGGCCTTTCATTTGGCAACATGTTCCTATTCACTCTCCAGTAAACAAACCTCAGATAAGTGATCAGCAATTACCCCACCCTTGCCATTTTGCGCGCAGAAGCGCTGTTGTTGTTCTGTTAGCTAGGAGGCTCTCATAACTCATTGCAGCTTTACCACACTAACAGAAGTAAATTGCTTCTGAAGCTTAACTAGATCCAAAAAAGAGAGAGTAACCTTTATTTCAGGTGATTAAAACCATTTTATTTTTTACCTTCAATAAAAATAAAACACCAAACATTGAATACACTTTTCGCAAACGTAGGGAAGTACAAAACAACTTATCGGCCTCTAGCTAGGCCAAAAAACAAGATGCTATGTGACTGAATATGTTCTTCAGAATTGTTTTAGAAATAAAATGCACATGTAAGTTAATGAGAATTTTAAAAAAAGCAGTACTCAAACAACAGAGACTGGATAGCGAGGATGTAGAGTGTAATAACTTTTCTACACAGAAAAGTGTAGTATGCTCCAATAAAGGAATTCCAAATACTCCGAATAAGTTTCTTGAAGGTTGCTTTATTGAAGAGGAAAGGAACCCACGACAGCTCCAGAGAAAAGGAAAGCAGGTAATGACATAGGCTTGACCAAGAATCTAGATCTCTGGAGGCAGAGAACCTAAAGATTCCACTTACATCACAATACAAAATAAGCAAGCTTTATAGATACAAGGAAGCAAACAAAGCATAACTTACCACCCCCCCCTTCCTATAACAATGAGAAAAATAAATAAACATTTAGTAATATACAAAATCATCAGAACGAAAAGGAGAAGATCTAATACGAGAACTGCTCCTCAATTGTTTACAATCACCAGAAGCATTAGTGATATTATGACTAACAGTTGTGAGATTGGATGAGAGATTGGATGAAGTATTACCATCAACGCTAACAGTGCTGCCAGAAGAGACAATGACATTGTTTTCCCCTCTGTCCCTTAAAGGAAGAGAAAAATTGACATTACTTTCACTATTGTTGCGAAAGGACGTTAAATTACCCAAATGAAACCAATCCATGTCAGGTTGAGTTTTAAATTTGTGGAGGATGATTTTTGCTTGTTCATTAGTCAATTTAATTAAAGCATTGTGGTTCCACCATCCACGATCCTGTAAAAGAATAGCCATGCGAGAAACTTTAAGTATTTTTACTGGTTCAGTGAATTTAGATTGACCTTTTGTGACTTTAATTGGTTTCTTAATAAGAACCCAGTCGCCAGGAGACAACGTGACTTCTTTTACGTGTTTTCTTTCATCATAGTTTCTTTTATAAGAAGCTTGCTTATGTTCCACATGTTTCCTAACTTTGTGTAAATCCAAGCTGGGTGTATAATCAATTTTATCAATCAACCAGGAAGGATTGAGAGAAGAAATGGGTTTTCTACCTCTAAGTAATACATAGGGTGAAACATCAGTAGTTGAGTGAGGAGTAGTGTTGTTGCTCCACACTTTTTGACTGACATACTTAGATACATCTAACCTGTTGGCTATGGCAGTTTGTACACCCTCTTTTAATAATTTGTTTGCACGCTCAAGTAGACCATTGGATGCTGGGCTATACAAAGGTGCTAGTATGTGACTAACCATATTCTCTCCAAGAAAATTCTCAAAATCATTAGAAACAAAGTGTGTACCGTTGTCAGTGACAATTTCCTTGGGCAAACCCTCAATTAAAAATACACGTTGCAGGAAGGCGATGGCAGAATTAGAATCTGAATTCTTCACGAATGCAAAGTACAGCCAATAATCAATTACTACAACAAGATATTTAGTGTCACTCCCTATTAAATTGAAGGGACCTGAAAAATCCATACCCAATCTCTGCCAGGGACCTTTTGGCCAATCAACAGGACATAAAGGGGAAGTAGAAGTGTGCCAATGTTTATCCAAACATAAACATTCTGGACACTTGTCAACCAGTAGGTTTCTTTGATCTTACGAACTGTACAAGAAATACCCAAATGACCCTGGTGGGCGAGTGAAATAATTTTGTCTCTAATACCTTCTGGCGGAACAAATTTATCTTGCCTAACAAGAATATTATTATCTATAGATAATTCATGAGCAACTTGAGAAAATGATCTATCTTGCATGGACATACTTTGGTTACATGGCCATCCATTGACCAAGAATCTTTTGACTCTTTTTAAGCACAAATCTTGATCATAACATTCAATCCACTCTTTTTCAGAAAGTTTTACATCTTGTATTAAATCACTCATAGAGAAGACACAATCAAAGTCATCATTGTTGGTATGATCATTGGTATGATCGTCATTCTCAAGAGGCATACGTGAAAGACAGTCTGCTCTTATATTCTTACCTCCGGGAATATATTTAATGTCGAAATTGAATTCTTGTAGCCTTGCCAGAAGTCTAATTAGTCTGGAGGAAGCTTTGTTTGAAGAACTATCACCTAACATGTACATGAGCGGTTTGTGGTCAGTATACAGCTGAAATTTAGACCCCCAAATATACATCTTAAATTTTTTCACTGCCCATGAACATGCTAGGGTTTCTCGCTCAATTGTATTATAATTAAGCTCAGAACCACTTAAAGTTCTAGAAGCGAACGCCACTGTATACTCCTGACCATCAATAATTTGGCTGAGAACAGCTCCTAAACCCTTTGAACTGCCATCAACTGTTATAATGGTCATTTGTCCATGCGTAAAGGGTCTGATTGCAGGGGCCTCAAGAATTAATTTCTTAACAGAGTCAAATGAGCATTGAGTATCTTCAGACCAAACATACTTTGCATTTTTCCGTAATAAATTCCTCAAAGGTTGTACAATAATGGCATAGCCTTGCACGAAACGTGCATAATATTCACTTAAACCTAAGAACGCCCTTAGGAATCTTTGTCTAGAGGTTTAGGTGCATCCTTAATGGCATTGAGAAGGGATAATTTAGGTTTTATACCTTCCGTAGAAATGTTGTGTCCTAAGTAATCTACCTGTTGAGTAATAAATTTACATTTATTTTTGTTCACAGTCATACCATACTTTTCCAGTTTCTGTACGACTTCTTCTAGAAGAACGTAATGGTCTTCTAATGTATTGGTGTGAATTAATAATTAATATGTCATCTTGGAATGCCTGGATACCACTACACTGAGCAAACATTTGATCCATGAGTCTCTGGAACACGCTTGCCGCGGATGCTAATCCAAAAGGCAAGCGTTTGTACATGTAAACCCCAAAGAGGGTCACAAAAGTGGTAAGATGCTGTGATTCTTCAGATAGGGAAATCTGATGATAAGCTGAACGCAAATCAATAGTAGTGAAAAACCTACTGCCTCCCAGCTTAGCAAGCATCTCTTGGATTCTCGGTAAGGGATGGCAATCTACTACAATGTTGCGGTTCAGGACTCTTAGATCAGCACACAGACGAATATCGCCTGAGCTCTTGCATGCGACAACAGCCGCAGAAACCCATTCAGAAGATTCTATTGGTGCAATGATATCTTGTGAACACATTTCTTCAAGAAGTTTCTGTAAGTCATCTCTAGCAGAAAGGGGAACAGGTCTACACTTTTGAATCACAGGGATAACATTCTTTTTGAGTTTAATAGTGTGTTTGAAACCTTTAACCAATCCTACATTATCGGAAAATACATCAGAATATTTGGAACAAAGATTGGTTAAAGTAGAGTCCTCATGAGAAAATGATTGTAAGACATTCAAAGGTTCTTGTACTGTAGCTACAACTGGTAGATCTCCCAAAACAACAGGTTCAGGATGACCGGGTTTGAGAATCATACCAAATTTTGCTTGATCTTGCCAACCAAGAATATCACGCCCATTAAGAGCTACATAAATATTTGTATAGATAAACCGGTCTTTAAATTTGATAGAATCACAGAAATAACCAAACATTACAATGTCATACTCGCCAAACGCTTTAGGATTGACGTCACTAGGTTTAAGAATTGACTTACACCAAAACTTAGCAAATGTTTTTTCATCTAAAATGGTTCCGGGAGTTCCGGAATCTGCCATAACATTGATTTCTATGGAATCTATTGAAACATTACAAATAGGTCCTTTGCACCTTTTAGTTTCACTATGTAAAACGTTAATTTCAATAGAGGATACGAGATTGTTCATGCCCTCACAAAGTATGTCCTCTTCTACATTAAGACAATTAACTCTATTTCTTGGCCTGAATGATTTACATACAGTGTAAAAATGTCCTATTTTTTTGCAAGTATTGCATCTTTTGCCTTGTGCAGGACAATTTACATACTTACCCATGTGAAACTTGGATCCACAACGGTAACAAGAACCCTTTTTATCAAAAGGTTTATTCACTTTAGGCTTCGTGGAAACAGCGTTTAAATCAGAATTATCTGTTGTGAATGCGATTACCTTAGAATCTTCAACTTGTTTGCCACTAGTGTCCTGCGTGTTAATTTTTGAAGAAACAACAGACCTTTCAATACTGCGTGCTATATCCATTACTTCATCAAGGGATGGATTTTTGCAAGTCAAAATTCTTTCTTGAATTTTTTTGTTGAAACAATTAAATACAAGTTGGTCACGTAAAGCCGTGTCTAGGTAAGTACCAAACTGGCATTTAGATGCAAGCACACGCAATAAAAGAAAAGTTAAACAAGTGTGAGAAGAAAAAAAAATAAGAGGTAAAAAGAAGAGAGGTTAAGGTTAAAACAATTGAAGCTTAAATGAACGTTACATTGTTATTAAAACAAAGAGTCACCGTTAGTTATTGCAGGTATCCACAGGAATGAGTAATAAAGTACGTGTGCCAGTCACGGAAGATAAGCAGTAGCTGAAGAATCCAAGTAAATATGTGTGCTCATCACGGAAGACGAGCAGCAAGTGAGCGCTGAAAGGTTGCTATGACAACAGATTGTTACAAGAATTCAAAATGGCTGCCAAAAGCGTGAAAAGCGTGATGACGAAGAGCGTAGAATGCGTACTGTTTCCTCAGGAGGTGGAGCACACACTTGAATAACTGTTGCTATTACGTGAGAAGGAAAGAGCATTCGAAGAATGAAACTTGAAGGATGCAATGTCGTGCATGGTGGAATGCAAAGGCCGGTTTGAGGCAAAGCAGCAACGGCACAGAAAGTAAGTTGAAAGAACGGCAAACTTACAGTTTGAAGTTAGGATGAAGATGCCGATTCAAAAGTGGCGGATTCGAAACAATCCGGTCACAGGTTTGAAATGAAAATTTCCAATTTAGAGATGCGGACGGAAATAGTCAGACATTCATTTCACAGCGAATGATACACCAACAGAGTGTTGGCACAATACCTTGAGTGTAGTGCTTCGTAGATATCAGCAATTGTTTGAGCAGCAACAATCCATAGTAGAATAATAAAGTGTAAAACGAGGTCCAAAAGTAATCCAGTAGTATTGTAGAGTCCAATCAGGGTCGGTGGGTTCCAATAAACGAAATCGTCGCCAATAAATGTAGTATGCTCCAATAAAGGAATTCCAAATACTCCGAATAAGTTTCTTGAAGGTTGCTTTATTGAAGAGGAAAGGAACCCACGACAGCTCCAGAGAAAAGGCAAGCAGGTAATGACTTAGGCTTGACCAAGAATCTAGTTCTCTCGAGGCAGAGAACCTAAAGATTCCACTTACATCACAATACAAAATAAGCAAGCTTTATAGATACAAGGAAGCAAACAAAGCATAACTTACCACAAAAAGGTAATGTTTTGCAAGTACCTGCGCTAATTGTTTACGTTTCCTCGCTGGCAGCCAATCCCTGAAAGTTAACTTAAAATAAGAAGCATCTCACCGTAGGTACGCCAATAGATTAAAACATCGTTCTGTGGGAAAGTTTTAGTGAGAGCAAAACAGTGCCAGGGTAGACAGGGTAGCATCATGAGAAGCCCTCTACATGTTGCTTAGTTTCAGCCAGATTTTGGCCTGCTTTCCGTACTTTGTCTGCACAGCCAGCAGTTTTGTGTAGCTGGATGTTCCGACCACACCGGAAGGAGGTCATAGCAGGAAACAACCCGAAAACACAATTCAATCCGCCTAAATTGATGAAGGGTTCTCCTTGCTATCCCTACAGAGGTTTTTTGTAAGAATGTGTTGTTCAGCACGCATAGCTCCTTCAGCTGAATGTTTGTTTGTCTGTTATGTAAGATCTCCTTTTTACTAGCTTTTTACTATTCAACATGTTTTTTTGAAGAAGTCATATGACAGTGCCTGTTTCCACAGAGCTTCAACTTCCAAAGAGGAGAGGGCTGCAGTGAAGAATGACGTGTTCTTGGTGATGATCAGACCAGCTTGTATTTCCTCCCAGATATGGTGTTGCAAAGTTTCACTCTGTGCCTGTTTTAATGCATACATGTATTTTATGAAGGCAAGTTTTTGCACCACGTGTTGCTCCATTAGGCCAGTCTCTAGCCTTGTCTGCAAAAGACTGAATAGAAGACAATAAAGTTTGCAGTGCTTGGTGTTAAGGAATGTCCCAAATTTGTCCGGGAAAATTCAGTTCCGCATGCGATCATAGGGGTACCTTGGGCTTTGATAACTTTTAATACTGGGGCTAAAGAGGGGTTACTTGTTTTGCGTAGTAGAGCTTGAAAGGCAACTAATGGGGGGAAAGCTTGAGTTTTAATGAGAGGAGATGTTGCAAATGACCTTCTTGAGCGTCTAGCCATGCTCCCAAATATTTGTATTTATTATTTATTTTTAATGAGTCGGTTATCTCCAGGACAGCAAACCCCTTCCTTTTTTAATTTCTGCCCAGAAAAACACAATATTCAATTTTTCTACGTATACAGTCAGCTGTTTCCCCTTACAATAGATGTGCAAATCATCTAGAAGATTTTTAGGTCGACTCCTGTTAGCTTCAAATGGACCACGTCATCGCATACTAAAAAGATGAAATGCGCAGAGAGCTGATGATTTGCGGGTGTGGGTCAGCAGAATCAAAATTGTGCGTTCAGATCAGAGATGCATAGTTTAAAAGCATTTGACTGAGTACAGCCTTGCTTTAGCCCTCTCTGAGAAGAAATCTTGGGAGAGGGTGACTGAGTTGTGCAGCGTCTAACTTGACCCAAGTGCTCGTGCACTAAAGCTGTATGGCTCATAAAAGATTAAGGGCCAGATGTATCAAGCGTTTTACCGTTCGCAAACAGGCCAATTAGCAGAATTGGCCCGTTTGCGAACGGTAAAAAGCCTTTTGGGATGTATCATCTTAAAAGGCATTTGCAAAATAGGGAATCGCAATTTTTGTGATTACCTATTTTGCGAATGCATTTAGGGAATCGCAGTTTGCAATTCCTTAAATGCAATGCTGGAAGCAAAAAAATATTCCGGCCTGGCTTTAAGGAATCACAAATTACCACCAACTTCAAGTTGGTGGTAATTTGCAAATTCCTAGAAAAATGCACTTTTTTGCATTTTTGTAGGTGCCATGTGGCGTACATACATGCCCTTAGGGCATATATGTGCGCCACATGTGCACACATGTGCACACATGCATATTTCAGGGGTACAACAGGGTGTCCTTTTGGCCCCCTTGCACCCTTGAAATTGCATGCGCAATTTGCGAGTACCTATTAGGTACTCGCAAATTACGCATGCAATTCCCATTCATTCCTATGGGTCTCTAGGCCCATAGAAATGAATGGGAAGCCATTCCTTATTTGTGACTCACAATTTGCGAGTCGCAAATAAGAAATGCGTAGGAATCGCAATTTTATTTGCGAAACCTACATACATTGCATTTTGCGAGTCCATAATAGCGAATCAGTAAAATTCGATATTAAGGACTCGCAAAATACAATGTTAATACATCTGGCCCTAAGGTATTTGTCATCACATTAGTTTTTGACAGAGTAAATTTATGTTGACATGGACAAATGCGTTGGTGGAAAAAGATAAAACAGGAGTATGAGTTGCTTTTTATGCATAGTTGTTGGACTCTCCGCAGGATTTCCCCCAAACTTTTTACCTTCACCCATCCTATTTTTCGGAATTCGTTTTTTGTTAAACTGAGGACTGTGCACTTTACCACTGCTAACCAGTGCTAAAGTGTTTGTGCTCATTCCCTAACATATGGTTGTTCGACCTGGCACCCTTGGAGTGGTCCCCTCTGTCTTTTTGCCTCTACTTCCTATTTTTTTGACTGTGTGCTTGACTCAGCTATTTCTGGTTTAGGTACTCTGAGCACTTTATTACTGCTGATCAATGCTAAAGTGCAAGTGCTCCCTGTGTAAATTGTGATTCTGATAGGTAATCAATGTTTGGAATATCTGATTTACCGGTAAGTCCCTAGTAAAGTGCACTGTGTGTGCCCAGGGCTTGTAAATCAACTGCTACTAGTAGGCCTGCAGCACTGGTTGTGCCACCCACATGAGTAGCCCTGTAAAATTGTCTTAGGCCTGCATTGCAGTGTCTGTGAGTGCAGTTTTAAACTTCCATGTCAACCTGGCATGTGCACCCACTTGCCAGGCCCAAACCTTCCCATTTTCTACATGCAAGGCACCCATAAGGTAGGCCCAAGGTAGTCCCATGGGCAGGGTGACATGTAAGTGAAAGGCAGGACATGTGCTTGTGTGTTTTACATGTCCTGATTGTGAAATACTGCCAATTTCGTTTTTCACTATTGCAAGGCCTATCTCTCCTATTGGTTATCATTGGAGCGGCCTTGTAACATTTTACAAGTTTAACTTTCAATTGGTAGGAGATGGAGATTTGAAGTTTGGGCTCCCTGAGCTCAGAATTTAAAAATGTATCTTTTAGTGAAGGTGGTTTTTGAAGTGTGTGTTTACAAATGCCACTTTTAGAAAGTGGGCATTTTTCCAGGGAAGGGAAGAGATGGATCAATAGTTGCAGAGGACTTCCAGGTCTCCGGATGGTTTCTTGGATAACATTGGGTTATCTTATTACATCTAACATGTGATACCTTTTGTGTAGGAGCACTTAGGAATGTCATGTTCGGTGTTGGAGGAATTGTAATTTAAAACCCTATTTAATAGTAAAATTGGATTTTAAGTCATAAATCTGAATATGGCGCTTTTATAAAGTTCTGAATAAGCAGATGCCCACTTGAGCTACAGTCCCATGGTGCACACCATTGGAAATGTATGTATGAATACCCTAAACCGTTTTAATCCAATTATGTCCATTTATTCTTCATGTTCCTCATCTTATTTCAATGTTCTTCAAAGTTTACATCAAGACATCATGCTTTCAATATCCATATGCTTGCTAATTGCCAAGCCAGGCTTATTACAACTGCATGTCAAAATACACACAAATATCAAGTAGTTACAGCATTGTTAACCCAATGCATTTAGGGATTGTACCCATCCTCAGAGGTCACTGTAGTAAAAAGAGGGTATTTCAGATCTTATGGCTCATATATTTGATCAAATATAACTTAATTTTGAAACATGCTGGTATATCTGAATAAAACTAAACCACTCACTTTGTCTCTATTTGTAAACTCCTAAAACCCAAAGATCATACCAAAAATATGATACCAACATGCAAATAGCCACCGCGTGAGAAACCATAAACTAAGGTATAAAAACCATATGTATAATGCATTGTCCCGTGATTAGATATGGTGTGTAAACTCAACGTGCAGAAGTTAAACCTATATGTGCGTAGTGCCATCTAAACATGCTTTAAAACCGATGTAATCTATAAATCAATGTTCCAGTTCTAAACGGTATTCCTCTCGTGACATGGTTATCATGTTCTAAACATATTGGCTGACCAGACCAGGCAGCTCCAAACTAAACTTCCTCAAACAGGTGAAACTAGTCCTCTTTTAAACGTGCAATATAATTAGCCCCAACCAAGTGCTAACAAACCAACATGCAAGAATTGTCATTCTTGCACATCAGTGCAAGTGGCATGACAATTCTTGCACATCATGTGCCATTTTTAAACATTAAGCTGCCTACCAGTAGACTCAGGGCACTCTTAGGTCTGCACCTAGTATAGAACAGTAACTTGTTCTACATAGGAGAACGCTTCTCTCAAGTGTTACTCCAGTTTTTTTGTCTGTAGCCAACTATGTGAGTATTGATGAACGATGAATGTGGAGCCATACATTGGGCTAGTTTACATATACACTGCAGCTCATATATGACGCTTAACTTCCCCATCAATGGTGCATTTCCTGACACAATTCACTACATATATATTCGAAAGTTACTAAACCATCTGGGTGTTGCCCCTTATTTCGGGCAGAGCACACAATCAGTGAAAACTAAATAGCAGTGTAACTGCACAGAATTAAATAACAGCCAAAAATAAACTGAAAAGCAATGGTACAAATGAAAGTTGTCCTTTCTTCAGCTAAGAAATGTTAGATCCTATGGAAAAGGGTTAATGACCCTTTAGGTAAGTTAACGACACATTGTTGCATGAAACTTGAATAATTTTGCCTTTTATTTAACCTAATTGAAGCCAAAAGTGTTAAAGAATAATTGTCCCTTTAAGAACTATTTTCTCACTGTTAGACTTGGCCCTTTTTGTAGGTTTATCCCCCAACTTTTTGCCTTTTGCCTCCTATTTTTCTGACCCTGTTTTTGTTGGCTATAGGATTCTGGGAACTTTACCACTGCTGAGTACTGCTAAAGTGCATGTGCTCTCTGTATACATTTTGAAAAGGATTGGTTATCCATGATTGGCATATTTGATTAACTGGAAAGTCCGTAGTTAAGTCCACTGAGTGTGCCAGGGCCTGTAAACCAAATGCTGCTAGTGGGTTTGCACTGGTTGTGCCAACCACACGAGTAGCCATGTAAATGTTTCTTAGACCTACCACAGTAGTGTTTGTGTGCGCAGTTTGTAACTGCCATGTGGACCTGGCAAGAGCACCCACTTGCCAGGCCCAAACCTTCCCTTTTCTTACATATAAGGCACCCCTGAAGTAGGCCCAAGGTACACCCATGTGCAGGGTGCAGTATATGTGAAAGGTAGGACAGGTAATGGTGTGTGTGACATGTCCTGATAGTGAAATACTGTTTATTTCGTTTTTCGCTATTGAAAGGCTTTCTGTCCCATAGGCTATCATTGGAGATGCACTGTAACATTTTACATGTGTAACTCTCAACTGTTTAGGCTCTCTGAACTCAGAAATTGATAATACACCTTTTAGGAAAGGTGGTTTTTAAATTGTGTGTTTGAAAATGCCACTTTTAAAAAACATATTATCAAAGGACAAAGGCTCCTGTGGACACTTAATGAAGTAATCTCAATGTATATGAGCGCAATATATTGGGTTATAGTGATATTGGAGAGAGAAGGAAGCAAACACACCTCTGATTTGTTTTTGAATCAAAAATATTTATATAATCCTTGAAATGAAATACTGTTACAAAATAGTGCATTTGAACATATAGTTCTGAGTGAAAGGTGTGATGCTGAGTGAAAGCATTGGAAACCTTGTATATATTTCACATATATGTCACTAATGTTCTAGGTTCCGTTTTTCACTGGGACACCTTTCACTCAGAACTATATGTTCAAATGCACTATTTTGTAACAGTATTTCATTTCAAGGATTATATAAATATTTTTGATTCAAAAACAAATCAGAGGTGTATTTGCTTCCTTCTCTCTCCAATATCACTATAACCCAATATATTGCCATTGTGCTCATATACATTGAGATTACTTCATTAAGTATCCACAGGAGCCTTTGTCCTTTGATAATAAGTTTATTACCCTGGTTCCACGTGAGTAGGGTTCCCTTGTTCCTGTCCTACTTTTAAAAAACAGGCATTTTATTTCTTTACCATTCTGTGTGCCTCTGACTGTTTGTGTATTCAGTGTCTTATTTTGTAGTGACAAGAGCTGGCGAAGTGCATTCACTCTAGACAGTCACAAGGGAGTTTGAGGTGTGTCCTGCCTTGCGTGGGCGACTCATTGCTGGGCTGAATAGACCTGGTCTGCATTTAGAGAGGTGTGAGGAGTCTTGCTAGCACCTGAATATGCTGTGTCTACTTTGCACAATGCTGTCTCCACCCCCTGTGGTTATGCTAGACCAGGGAGGACAGAACTGGTTTGGGCTGAGCTCAGAGACTCTGCCACCAAGAGAACAATGACAAAATGGGGTATAAGTATTGGACCTTAAACCGCAGGACTTTAGATTACTTCAAGAAACAAGAGGACCCTGTCAAGAAGAAAAGCTGAAGAGCTGTGTGAGGAGTGCTGCCTTTTCTGAGTGGGGGTTGTGTTGGCCTCCAGTAGCTGCTTCTGTCTGTGGTGGAGGAAAAGGACTGACTCTTTTTGCCCTGCTGTGGTATCCTGCTTGTGAAGAAATCTGCAAGGACTTGTGTGTGCTTGCCTCCTGTTGGATGTCTCTGAGAAATCAAAGACTTCATGAAAAGATCCTGGCTTGACCTCAAAGGAAACCTGCCGGGAAGGAAAGCTGCAGAACTGTGTGAGGAGTGCTGCCCCTGATGTGCGTGGGGTAGGACGGCCTGCAGTTGCTGCTCTTGTCGGGAGCAGGAAAAGGACTGGACTGTCATTGCACCTTTTTCTTTTTTTGCACAGAAGTAAGCATGTGTTGAGCGCTTTAATCCAAAAAGTGTGAGGAGGGCTTTATGTTTTGCCCCCTCATCAGCGTGTGTTGAGGGCTGTTCTAGAAGCAGGTTTTCCTGAAGCCTATTTACCATGCCTAATTCACATTGAGTCTTTTCGACCCATATGATGGTTCATGGGCTCTCCGGATTACCGTAGTATGCCTAACGTGAACGCAGGTGGGCTGCACTCTAGGCGCTAGTGGGGAATACTTCATGAACCCTGCTTGGATGGCCCATTGTGATGATTGATGGAGGTTACTGTTGCACATCGTACCCTGATGTGATGTTATATGTCGTTTTAATCTTTGTAAAGGCAAAATAACAAGTATCAGTTTCAGGACCTGCATGTTATGTACAGTAATGGTGGAAGGTGTTGCTTTCATAATGTTTTCATGACGTGTGCAACCTAAAAGTATTTGCTTCATTGAACTAAATTTGATGTTATGACAATTGCCTAGTTGGCAAATTGATTTATGTGATTGAGGTCTATGTTTTATATAACGTGTGTGGAGTCTCCTTTTGTGGTGTGTGTAGTGTGTCACTGGTGTGTGTGTGTGTGTTGCGCAAATGCTTTACACATTGCCTCTGGAATAAGCCTGACTGCTCTGCCAAGCTACCAAGGGGGTGAGCAGGGGTTATCTTGGGTGTGTAACTCCCTTACCCTGACTAAAGTGGTGGGTTCTGCCTGGCTTAGGTGCATACCCTAGCCAACCAGAAAACCCATTTCTAACACACATGGTTTTTATATTCCAGATTTCTGGCATTTCTGGCGATGTTGTTTTTTGCCACACTATTCGTGCTTTAGGGGAGGGGCCACTCGGGTGGTATGTAATATAGTGTCTCTGTCCCTAAAGTTCAGGAGCTTAGCCAGCATTGGACGGGGGCGCCCTGGGTTTTGGTCTTCCTCCCGGGACTCTGAGTGCCCTTTTGACAACAAAGAGCTTGGAAAGTCTCTTGGGTTGCAGATGCTTGAGTATTAGATCTTCCACAAAAATATCGGCCGCGGGACCCTCCGCTCTTTCAGGTAAACCGATTATTCGTATGTTATTTCTCCGAGTATGACCTTGATAATCGTCAAGCTTTTCTTCTGCCAGCTTCCGAAAAGCTTGCAAGTCCTTAATGTCCTGTTGCATTTGTTTTGAGTCCCCCGTGAGGTCTGAGGTGACCGTTTCCATGTGCCTTTCTTTCTCCCCCATTTTCTGTAGATCAGCGAAACCTCTGTTGTTATAGAATCCATTCTGTGCTCTACAGAAGTACGTACACCCGAGATGCCGTCCATGATGTCCTTCAGTATTGGGTTTTGGTCTTCATGCTCTGGTCCCACCACTGTTTTGCCTTTGACGGTATGTTCGGGGTCAGCTGGTTTCGGCATTGCAAATTTGTCCAGCTTCATCTGCTGTGAGTCTTTGAGACGCTTGGCGCCCGACATCTCAACCCTCTCCGATCAATGCGCCCAGTCTTCGCCTCTTGTTTCTTTACTCTCCCCTGTCTTTGGTGTTATAATGCTTTATTTTACTTCGCCTTGCTCGCCGGGTATAATATAGACTAAGTCCTCTGCAGCTATTTATGTGGGAACTTTGCTTAAGGGTCTGTTCTGCCCCCCCTTAGTGTCCTCGTGCTGTCCGATGCGTAGGTCTGAGGTGTTTAGTTATTTGCGCAGCGGTGCCACTAGGCAACGCTTCCAGGCTGGCCGTGCCTTGAGGAGCATGGACTGTTAATGTTCAATCCGCCAAGCACCAGCAGACACCGAAAGTCCAGGGCCACTGATACTAAACCGTCTCCCCCAGACAAACTGAGAGTGCAGATGTTAAATTGAGCCCTTATAGTTGCGCTCGTCCTTCATGGAGTTTGCACTCACCCAGGCCGGAAGGTCACAAGATTTCGGTGGTAGTCACGGCTTTATATTAATCCTGCATCATTCCTCCGAGTTCCTCCACCTCTCCTCCGTCTGATGGCATGAGCGGCTCCCTTGGTTTCTGCTCCGCCGTGACTCTCTTTATCGTGTGTTTTCTAATAAACACGGATTTCCTGAGACTAATCTGTCTCCGACTGCTTCTTCATTACCAAATAGTTTTCCAACAGGTTCAAATGTTAGCCGATCCGGCCGATCCCACTACGCTGCCCGATTGTTCCCCGGGGGCTGGAGCGGCGCACGGACAGTCAGTGCCGTGTTCCACACCTCTCTGGCTCACCTCCTTGGCCTCTCAGCTTGCGTCGGGCTCAGGATCTCTGCCGTGCACACACACTCCAGCCACCGTCAGGTCTTCCTCCACAATCCACCGGCCCCGCCCAAGGCCGCATCCACTTGCGTCCCACTGGGTTTTCACCAAAGTCAAGAACAAGGAACAAGGGGACCCTACTCACATAGAACCAGGCTAGTCAAATTATTATCAGAAACAGTGGTTCTTGCGGAATGATACAACAATCTATACTGATGTGGGTATGCACAATCGCAATGGGAAGGGTTAGGGTAATGTCAAAAGGAGAAGAGACCAAATACACCTTTGTTTTACTTTGCACAATAGTTTTTTGTTTATTAAATTTATACAGACAGAGATACGGACATTCGTGTGAGGTGTCCCCAGTGAAACTGGAACCTAAAACATTAGTGATATTGTACTAGGTTTCCAAAGTGTTATAAAGTCGACCATTTTAGAAATGTACATTGAATAGACCGCAACTATATACAATGATACGCGCTGGTTAATGGTTCGCTTTAGTTCTGTGTTGACGACGTTTCGACCCTTTGTGCAATGTAGGGTCTCTTCAGGACCCCAAGAATGTAGAGACATCTAGGAAGAGAAGGATAATGTCAGTGTGTGGCCAATTAAGTGGCAACAATGCTAGAATTGGAGCGTCAAAGGTTGAAGGGTACCTGAGTAGGTAACTGCGCAGCCGTGTGAAGGGTGTGTGCCACAGGTGAGTGATAGGGAAAAAGGGAAGGATACTCACATGGGACCCAGCCGGGTGCTATATATGTGAGAAGAAAAATAGAACAAGATGCAGTACATTAGAGAGGTACACCATCATTGTGAGGTTAGATCGGTATAAGTAGCACTTGGCAAATTATTACTGAATGGGAACTTACCCCAATAGAGTGTGGGGGAGGGCTGGCAATCAGGTGGATAGCACAGCGCTGTAGGTCAAGTAGTAACGTGGAAGCCGTATTATGGCACACAGCAATGTGTGCGATCTTGCGGGAACTCTGTGGAAAATGAGGTACTGTCAGCTAAATTGTAAAAGGGTGGATCTGACTTTAGAGCATAGAGGAATAATTCTTACCAGAGGAATGATGCACTCTTCAGGAAGTGCGGACGGGTCGACCTGTGTATCCTAATAATAGCCAGCGGCTTAGTCAGGCAGGCAAGAGGGCAAACATTTCCTGTAAATTAGCAGGAAATTGGAAATTAATACTACATTTGTGCACAGTGAAGGCGTGCACGGCGTAAGCGCATCCAAGTCAAGGCAGGGATTCTTACCTATTAAAATTGAGTTATGTGGCGCGTGCTGATCCACTGCGCATTAGCAAGACAGCGTGTGTCTGTCTGCTAGGGCCAGAAGAAAAGATTTCCTGTGAATTAACAGGAAATAGGATATTAGCTCAATTAAAAAGGAGGATGAAGACTAATGCGACTTGGGCACAACAAGGTAGCAATGGTAGTTCTTACCTATTGACAGTCCAAGTTCCGTAGAGCGTGCAAATCCAACGCGTATCAGCAGGACAGCGTGTGTCTGTCTGCTGCGGCCAAATGACAATAAGCGGGCAGAGACCTCGCCTGTAAATACACAGAGCTCCCGCCAAAACCGGTTTGACCCGCAGGCATCACTTGTGATTGCCGTGTGTCGGTGTCATCCGTTCTTCGGTGATGTGGGTATGCACAATCGCAATGGGAAGGGTTAGGGTACTGTCAAAAGGAGAAGAGACCAAATACACCTTTGTCACCTCTGTCTGATGGTATGAGCCGCTCCCTTGGTGTCTGCTCCGCCGTGACTCTCTTTATCGTGTGTTTTCTAATAAACACGGATTTCCTGAGACTAATCTGTCTCCGGCTGCTTCTTCATTACCAAATAGTTTTCCAACAGGTTCAAATGTTAGCCGATCCGGCCGATCCCACTACGCTGCCCGATTGTTCCCCGGGGGCTGGAGGGGCGCACAGATGGTCAGTGCCGTGTTCCACACCTCTCTGGCTCACCTCCTTGGCTTCTCAGCTCACGTCTGGCTCAGGATCTCTGCCGTGCACACACACTCCAGCCACCGTCAGGTCTTCCTCCACAATCCACCGGCCCCGCCTAAGGCCGCATCCACTTGCGTCCTGCTGGGTTTTCACCAAAAGCCGGCCGTAGACCCCGGCTTCGCGTTGCTAGGGAGTCGGTCCCGCGATGCCTTCGCGCTCGGCCTGTTGATTACGCAAGGTCCCGGCTCCCGTTCCACGATAGGCCGCAATCCGCAGCGTCTTGTATCTCCTCAGCCACGGGTTCCTATGGCTTCGTTTTTTCCTCGCCAGTGCCCACGATGCCTCTAGTGGTCCAGCTGCGATTAAGTATTGAATCTGTGTGGCGGATTACGGGGTATGGTCGGGGTGATCCGGAGCTGTTCTATCCGGCGGCCATTCCGTTCGGCGGTGAAGCCACGCCCCCCCATTTTTGCCACACTATTGAAGCATTTCTTACGAGTGGGTGATGTAGCAAAGTTGTCGACCTCACTACTTCACAATTTCATTTAAAGTAACCCAGCTTCTAAAACCATGAAGCTGGTTAAACTTAAAAAAAAAAAAAAAAAAACTAGGGTAAAAAGCAGGGGACATTCATGCATTTGGAATTTTTTCTTCTGCTAAGCAGGGCTGGAATCACACCACTCAGCATCCAATTACTTTTTAATGTTGTGTTGTGATTCAGCTTCTTTCCGCTTTACAGACAGTCACAGGGCAGAAAACCCAGCAGCAGGGAAACGATATGACATGGCGGAGCGGATACTATTGTGTATTTCAATTTCCCCTCTGGTGACAGAGTGGAAGCACAACTAAAATGACAGTCATTACAAAATATGTGCATTGTTGGACTGGCCGATAGCACAATCAGGGAGTTCATGACTGGCTGCTCTCTCAGACCAGTGTGTGAGCCTATATGTGGCTGTTTGTGGGCCTGCTTTATGGTCTGGTGAGCCTGTTTTACTGCTGATTTTCATGATATTACCAGAAAACATTACCTGCAGCAAGCACAAATGCATGCAGTCTCCGCTACCTTGCAAAACACCCATACAGCGAGTCTTTACAAGATTAACACTGTCCCCATTTACAAATGTTGGCCACTTTTCTAGCTATATGATGCACAAATAGGGGCCACTTTCCTTTTGGTGCCCAGGCCTATTTCCTCTCCCAGTCCGACCCTGAATAAGTGCATGTTTCTTTCGCACGGTATATAATTTGTGAACCGGATTTAATCTATCAATATTTATCTCTCAATGATTCCCTTGCATATTTGGCTGTGGTAGCACGTTGAAGATGATTTAATAGAGAAACGATGTTTTGTTTTGATACCCAACCTGTAGCCCTACCTCTCCTGGACACCCATTGTAGTATTCAGACAATCTGCAAAAAACACAGACAGCTGCTGAATTCTGATGGCGTGGTCTTCCCTTGCTTGCAAAGTTTATTTTGTCCATTGTAAGGCAAGTGAGTCCAGAAGAAGGCCATATCCATTCGAGGAGAGGATGTGGCGTAAGGGCCAGAGTGACCGACCTTGACGCTGGGGAACCAGGTTCGAGTCTTGGCGGGAGGCTTAAGCATCCTGTGATTCTGGTCAAATCACTTAATCTCCCAGTGCCTGAAAAAAGTAATGTGCCCGTCTGTAATGCAACTGGTGCTCGTGTGAAGCACTCTGATATCTTCGGTCGAGTTCGCGCTATATAAAACTGCAAAGAAAAAGAAAAAAAAAAAAATATATATATATAGAGATACATATATCTCTATATATATATATATATCGCTCATGCTGTCATGAACATATGAGCTTTGAGTGACAGGTGAAATGCACACTTGGACATTTCTTTCACGTTTTTACACTACCATCTTATTAGGACAATTGTCAAAAGACCGGATAACAAAACAAAGTATGTGACGGCTGTTCTTCAGCTGCTTCAGAAGGTGAGCTTCATGGCCTTGATAACTATTAACCAATATGAGGTGCTAGATACAATGCTGGACAATGGTGAGACCGCAGCCCTCATCCTGCTGGACCTCTACGCCGCCTTCGACACTGTCTGCCACCGCACTCTACGCACACGCCTCCACGACGCAGGGATCCGAGACAAGGCCCTGGAATGGGCCACCTCCTTCCTCGCCGGCAGAACCCAGAGAGTCCGCCTCCCACCATTCCGATCCGAAGCCTCCGAGATCATCTGCGGCGTACCCCAGGGATCGTCCCTCAGCCCAACACTGTTCAACATCTACATGACCCCGCTCGCACGCATCGCCAGACAACACGACCTCAACATAATCTCCTACGCCGACGACACTCAACTGATCCTTTCCCTCACCAAGGACCCCTCGCCACCAAATCCAACCTCCATGAAGGAATGAAGGCCGTCGCCGATTGGATGAAGATCAGCCGACTAAAACTGAACACGGAGAAGACAGAGGTCCTCATCCTCGGCTCCAACCCCTCAGCCTGGGACGACTCCTGGTGGCCAACGACGCTGGGAGCAGCCCCGACACCCACCGACCACGCACGCAACCTGGGAGTCATCCTCGACTCAACGCTCTCCATGGACAAGCAAGTCAACGCAGTCTCATCCTCCTGCTTCAACACCCTCCGCATGCTTCGCAAGAACTACAGGTGGATCCCGACAGACACAAGAAGAACAGTCACCCAGGCCCTCGTCAGTAGCAGACTTGACTATGGGAACGCCTCTACGCGGGAGCCCCGGCCAAGCTCATCAAGCGGCTGCAACGCATACAAAACGCCTCCGCACACCTGATCCTCGATGTACCACGCCACAGCCACATCACCCCCCACCTAAGGAACCTGCACTGGCTCCCCGTCGACAGGAGAATCTCCTTCAAACTCCTAATCCACGCACACAAGGCACTCCACAAGACTGGCCCAGCCTACCTCAACAGACGACTCCTCTTCTACGTCCCCAACCGCCAACTCCGCTCCGCCGACCTCTCCCTTGCCACCGTCCCTCGCATTCGAAGAACTACCACCGGCGGCAGATCCTTCTCCCACCTCGCTGCCAAGACCTGGAACACCCTTCCACTAAGCCTACGACAGACCCAAGACCTGCTGACCTTCAAGAGGCTACTCAAGACCTGGTTGTTCGACCAGTAGCAGCACCCCCCCCCCTTTTTTTTCTTTTTTCCCTAGCGCCTTGAGACCCTCACGGGTAAGTAGTGCGCTTTACAAATTCTGTGATTGATTGATTGATTGATTGATACATTTATCCTGCTTTCAAATTCGAATGCAGAAAGTTTTTATTTACGTTAGTAGCCATGTCTAATTTAGCTCAAAAGAACGGCATGGGAGTATGGCAGATGATTATTTAGTATTGTGGTTGGAATTGCTATATATTATGCTCTGGACCATGGCTGAGAAATTAAATGTCATTTCTGAAGACACCAGTACCAATGTAGTTACTGCGGCCATAGTTTGAAAATTTTCTATGCCAGTAATTAGTTTTCTTTAGTATTCTGGCAGGCAAAGTGTTGCATAATCATGTTTCTGTAAGAATACCGACACTTGTGGTCGTTACCGATATTATTACTCAGATACTCTTGCATACTCCTAACGACACCTGTGGATTACCCCAGTAGTTACTGATTATTAAGTGTATGATCTCATAGAATTCTGGAAGCTTGTGATGTGGTTAGGAAATTGTTTCAAACAGTTGGGGGGAGCTAGTTTCCTTCGAATCAACACTGCTTTTGGATTGCTGTAACATTAGAACGGTCAAGGGGACGCTTAAACTAGTGTTGTGTGAAGCTGTGAACACTTTAAAAATGTGCATATAGTGGTTATAAAAATGACAGCTTTGCAAAGTTTCAAAAAATGTAATTTTTTTTAAAAGCATGATAAAGTGTGATCCATGTGACAGCAAAAACACATTTCCACTGCTGCGCAGGGCGAGTTATCACTCATCTAAGGCTTCAATACCGTGTACATGTATTATTTGCAGGTCCAGGGGGTAAAAATGGAAGGTAATCCATCATTTCAACAGTGCAACTCAGGAGTAAAGCCAACCTGAGAGGTACCAAGAAAAACAGTAGCCAGCTTCATGCAGTCTATCATTCTCTGCTTCGAGTGAGTTATCTGACTGCAGGGGAAAAGTTAATCTTGGAATTTGCGGGAAACCTCACTCATCTTCATGAAGTGTGAGCTTTCCAGACTTCTGATTTTTTACTTGTAGTCAAACATTCTATGCATCACTATTGTCTTTCCTTATCCAAATCTTGCTAATGTCATTTTGTTTAAACGACAGTTTCCTATCAGAGACAGCATTAATTTGGTGTAATAAGACCAGGCTAATAGAAGATTAGATCTAGACGAAGATGCAAGACTTCAAGAAATTCGGAACGTTTATTTAATGATAACAAGCATAATGCAGTGACCTCAGAAACACAAAGTGAAAACAGACAGAATTTCTATTGTTCAGGTTCAGGCTAAGAAAAATACTAAAGATGAACTGAGTTTCCTATACTATATTGGCAACTGCCCTTACTGTATCAAGACACATGCTTGTGTAAGCACCCGTTATGAGGTTTGTCACATTTTGAAAGTGAATGAAAGTGGGGTTCCCTTGATATTCAATGAAGCAGTTCCCATATTCATACTTGGCTTGAGGACATTTTGACAAGTCCGCTTAGCTTATTGTTTTCAAGTTACTCTTTAATTTGAAAAGCATCTGGACAGTGGTTTATTAGAGATTCACTCAGGCACATTAGGTTTAATATCTTCCCTTAATTGAACTGCTTTATTTCAAATATTACTATATTGAAATGAATCCTTCACCCAAGAAACCAGTGTTCATTCAACCACATCAGAAGGAACAATCTCCTCTTTGATCACCAATCAGTATTCAAGCCGTGCTGCATCACTGATGCCAATACACCTGAGTTAGTATTGCTCTGTTGATCACTGACAAGAGTATTCCCTGCTTCCTGAACATGCTCGACCTCTCCACAGCCTGACATTCAGCATCTCAAAGCCTGTCCCACATTATGAAGTGGACGTCCAGTGTCTACGTAAATCTCAACTGGACCAAGATAGAATTCTTTTTTGACAGCAAACAATCATAAATCCAAGCTAGCTCTCTGAAATGAATTGGAATGGATTAACACCACAGTTGACACTCAACATAATGTCCACGAATTGTCCTCAACACTAATTTCTCTTTCAAATACCTTATCACCAAGAAAACCAAGACAAGAAGACGGAGAGTGTTGTCTTGGTTTTCATTGGGGATGTTAGTTTAACATATGGTGACTTGAAGGTCAGAGATATCATCCCTACCCTGAGAGAACTAAACAGACTCTCCCCTTCATGTTTGTATCATCCATAGATGTGAAGCATCATAAACAAGGGCTTCAAAAATGATACACCTATCTGACTGGAATAAATGTTACCTCAGATGTACAGCACCACATTAGAAGCCAGGATATTGTCAGAATACAAATCAAAAACCTTAAAAAGAAAAGCTACAAGATAATTGTAAAAAAAAATCCCTTTTCTGTGTGGCTGCCTTTATTATTCAACATTTATGGACATAGGTTTATAGGGTATTATATATCTGTGTTTGGTGAAACTACCATACAGTGTCACAGTTTGTGCTCTTTCCCTGATACTGTACATTTACTGCACTAGGCTAGATCCATTTTTTTTAAAATTACTTTAAAGTGGAGCAATGGTAAGATGCACTAGGAAATGCACCAGTGGTGTGAAAATTAAATGTCATTAGTGGGCCACAGTATGCGCGGTCGGACTTGGAACCAAAACCGGCCCTGGCAAACTGCTCAGTCGGCCCCAGGGTTTTGGCCGATTTTGTTACAGGGGCCGATATTGCAGCTATGCTGCAATACCGGCCCCAGTAACAAAAACGGCACCCCCGGGGCCAAAAACCCAGCCCCCACCCTGGCAGCCCACTGGCGAAACGCCCGGTGCCCGCTACGGCCAGTCCTGCCCTGACAGTATATATTTAAACCACCCACATATATTGCTAAAGGGTATGGCTCCAAAGACCACCATTGTGCTGTAGCTACAATGCAATTTACAAGCAATGTATTGTTGTATGGTAAGGAAAAGCATTTTCCCATGCATAACAAACTGTTTTTATTTATTAGCTAACCCACCCTATAGTGTGCCTTGTGAAGTCACATATCTGGGTGTGTACTATATGAAAGTAAGAAACGCTATACTAAGGAAAAGTATGTCCCCCACAGTGAAAAGTTACAAAAAGCTGTTTGTCACAGTGTAGGAAAAGCTACATTTTTCAAGAATAGGTCCATTTATGGATATCAACCTTTTTATTATTATCTTTTATCTTCACACGGGAAAATCACAGACCATTCAATCAAAGTTATTTTGTCTGTTATTAAAAATCAAGCTTATTATTGAAAGAAGATATGTAGATTGAGTCAGTAAAAAAGAACAAGTTACTTAACCTTCAATAACACTCTTTCTGGTGGATACTCTACCTAACCACTGATCGATCAGCCTTGTGACTAGCCCGAGGCTGAATCCAGGAGATTTTTTTGCATAGACTCTGAGCGCCGGTAGGTGGCTTTGTGTGGTTCAATGTCGATTATGCTCTTCCCGAGAAGTGACGACCAAAGCTATACATACGTGCCACCCATGTGCACTGATATAAGTTTCTTTCTGAATGTTGTCAACACCCTCAGACACAGAGCTCAGTAGTAATCAATTATGTCAGTGCATAGATCTCTAGTGTTAGAACCCCTTTTTAGAGGGAAAAGAGTTCACTCCACAGAATGAGAAGGTGGAAGGGCAGTGAGAAATCTGAAATTAGATAGAGTATCTACCAGAAGGGGGTTTGCTGAAGGTAATTATATTGTTCTTCTGATGGATATTTCCAACTGCAGAGCCCTCATCTTGTGAATGGATATCAAAGGAGTAGCTCCCAAGGTGGTGGGCCTGTGGAATACTCAGACCAAAAAGTCCTGCAGGACTGAATGACCAAAATGTCCTTCCTGTCAGACCTGGCTGTAGAGGCAGTGGTGCTTTGCGAATGTTTGCACTGATGCCGATGTTGCAGCCTGACAGGTACTGCACGTGTCAGTGTGGTGGTAGCCTTGGTCTTTGGCCCTGGTGGATAGGCATTCCACCGTTCCAGAGGCTGCTTCTTCACCACCATACATCTAAATATAGAGAACTATCCATCTAGATGAGGTCCGCTTCCTCATTGCTTTGCCCTTCTTTGCCCCCAGAGAACCCTACAAAGAGCTGATCATCCAGACTGTGGTCTTTGGTATGATCTATGTAGAAGCTGAGTACTCTCTTGGGGTACATACGATGGAGCCTCTCTTATTTCAAGGGATGAGGTGGGGCAAAGAAAGATGGAAGAGTGCTGGATTGTCTGACATGGAATGCCGTTACAACATTCAGAAGAAAGGCTGCCTTGGCCCTGAGCACCTGCTTGTCTGGAAAGAAAGCGATGAAAGTGGTGTAAGACAGCTGAACTACCAGAGCTTGAAGCTCATTCATACAATGGGTTGATGTTATCACAATGAGAAAGACCATCTTCCAGCTCAGTAGACAAAAGGGTACAACAGTATAGCAGCACAAATGGGTCCATATCAGAAAAGCTCGACCAAGTTAAATTTGCACTGTGCATCACACAATGATTCTGAGTAAACAAATGGACCAAACCTTTAAGGAAACGAGTCACAACCGGTGATTACAAGAGTGCTGGTTGGTTTAATAGCCACAAGAAAGCTGAGAGGGATGACAAATAATCTTTAACAGTGCTCACTGCAAGTCCTTGCTGGGCCAAAGACAAAAAAAAGTAGCACATATGATAGTTCAGCATTTAACAGATAAGATAGTACACCAAGGCACAAACTTGTCCCAGTGTCCTGTGTAAACATATTTAGCGGAAGGTTGCCTCCCTGGCATTCAATTGCCTCCGCTCAATCTCCATGGATGGGGGTGTAGATTGCACACTTCTGGGTTCAAGGCCCTGCAATGCTGCTGCAATAGGAGATCCTCCAGAAGCAGCAGCCTGAGTGGAGGACAAAGTTTCATGCACAAAGTTCCAGGTACCACTCTCTCATGGCCCAATCCGGAGCTACTAGGATGACATGTGCCTGGTAGCTCATGATCTTCTTCAGAACTTGGGGCAGAAGAGGCAGCAGTAGATAGACATACATAAGTCTCGTACTCCACTCTAGGTGAAATGGGTCTCCAAGACACTGCACCTTCTCAGTGGTGACGAAGAGATCTAGCAGGACTCCTTCCATTGAAGGAAGTCATGCTGTACCACCTCCAGATATAGTTGTCCTTGTTGTCTGCTAGGTGTCGCTGGCTGAGTTTGTCAGCTCCGGCGTTTAAAGAACCCACCAAAAGATGCACGGTCAGGGAAAGGCCAAGAGCAAACAGTCTCCTGGCACAGGACCTTGGATTCCACACTACCCTGCTGATTGCAGCATCAAATGATGGTGGTGTTGTCTGTGAGATTCTGAACGAGCGTGCCCTTGAATGATGGCAGTCCTTCAACAACAAGCAAATGGTCTGCAGCTCCAGTAGGTTGATCTAGAGCTGGTTCTGTACCAGAGACCATGTCCTCAGATCTCCACCTCTCCTAGATGTCCTCCCCAACCATTAGCACACATCTGTTTCCCTCAACAGCTCTGGGTGGGGTAGAGAGAGTGGTCAGCCACCAATCCAACTGATGTCAAGCAGCCAGCACTGCATATCATTTTCAGTTTCCTTCGACACCAGGATGGAATATGAAAGGTTCCCCTGGTGTTGAGCCATTGAGACTTCAGATCCCACTGAAGCGCGTGCATATGCCATCTGGCATGGTCAACAAGCAGGAGTCAGGAAGACAATAGGCCAAGAAGCCTCAGAGCCCTCTTTACCAAGATCCAGGCTTTGGGTTGAAACAATGGTATCATAGTATGAATGTCCTGGACTAGTTGGTCTTGAGGAAAGTCTCGAAAATACACTGTGTCCCAGATAGCTCAGATGAAAGGGAGCCTCTGCAAAGTAGTTAGGTGTGCCTGCAGCACACTGATTATGAACGCCAAAGATGTAAGGAGGTTTCCTGTCATCTGGAGGTGGTCTACGACTGACTGAAGTGAGCCCGCCTTCAGCAGCCATCCGTTGAGGTGGGGAAAGACTGAAAGACTGGTATTCTGACCTGCGAAGGTATGCTGCTACCCCACTGATTGCCACTGTAAACAACCAAAGGGCACAAGTAAAACCAAAAGGGAGCACAATAAAAGTGGATGTGCTTGTGGCCCATCTTAAACCACAGATAGCATCTGTGGGCCTTCAGGATGGCAACATGAAAATAAGCATTCTGCAGGACCAATGCCAACATCCAGTCTCCTCAGTTCAGGGAAGAGATAATCTGGGCTAAGGTGACCACCTTGAGTTTTTCCTTCCACACAAAAAAGTTGTGAGGGCAAAGATTAAAGATGGAGCTAAGCCTTCCGCCCATCTTCGGCACTAAAAATAGAGGAAATACCCAGTTTTGATTTCTGAGGCTGGAACTATCTCTATCGCTCTTTTGACCAAAAAAGCCTGAACGTCCTGCAACAGAATGTACAAATGGTCATCCGAGAGACACTCTGATGCAGGTGTATTAGGCAGCAGGAAGGAATGGGATGGCAGGACATAGCCTTGCTGAATTATCTGCAGGATCCACTTGATGAAAGTTATCGCTTGCCACCTCTGAAGAAAGTTAGTAATCCTGACTCTAACAGGATGGTCATGTACCACAAAGTGCAGGCAAACTAAAGCAGCTTTGAAGCTGTTGCTGTAGGGGCTGGGGACTGGAAAGTTCATTACACCTGCTGGCCTGAGCCTTGCCTGCTGGACCCACAACCACAGCCTTGAAAGGACTAGGGTTTCATCTATTATTGTGGGGGACATTAACATTGTGGGAACGTGAAATCTCTAGCTATGCCTCGAAAGGGGCAACATTGTTGGTGGCATTACCTTGTTTGTGAAGAAAGGCAAAGTGAGTGTGCTAAAGAGAGGAGACCCATCAAAGAGCATATCTATAAGTGATACTTAGGCATCATCTGAAAAGCCTGTGGATCTCAGCCACTGGTGTTACTGATACTAGAACTCACTGTCCTGCCCAGGCAGGCAGGCAGTTCCATCCAGTCCAGAGCAGATGATGCTTTTGGACGCATCCTGGCCATCCTTATTGGTCTGTGCTAAATTTGACCAGAAATCTTCTGGGATAGCTGGCAACATTTTGGCCACAGCGTCCCATAAGGTGTTGGAGTAGTGTACTGTCAAACATCTAGCATTGACAGATATGAGGACAAGGCTGGCAGAGGAGAATGTTCTCTTGCAAAAGACCTCATTCTCTTTAACCCTATTTGGTGGGTTCGTAGGGAAGGAGGTTTGTTTAAGCATGCTGGTGGAGGCATGTACCTCCAGGCTTTCTGGAGTAGGATTTTGGGTCAGAAAGTCTGAGCCTCCACTAGCTGGCTTGTAATGAGGTATCACTTGTCTGTTGACTGGGGGGCAAGTGCAAGTTTTCACCTAAGTCCCCAACAGAGTGTCAGTAAGTACCACACTAATAGGAAGCAGAGGCTCCGAAGAGGATTGTAGTTGTGGTTGCAGAACCTTTATGAGGATATTTGTCTTTACTTCAACTGAAGGAAGATACAGATCTAACACCTCTGCCACCCTTATCATCAAGGTAGAAGTTTATGGTGGGAAGCATACCAAGCACATGTCAGGGGACATGTCTTTTACACTGGCTCCTTTTTGAATCATGTAAAAGCTTTCATCATATTGTGGGGAAAAACCCCTTCGAACATCACCATCATCACCAAATGCAAGTTGTCTCTGGTCAGAGTCTGACCCAAAAAGTTGTTGAAGTGGGAACTTCTAGCTGGAGGCATCGTCTTATCTCAGTCAGAAGGGACTGGCTTCAGACGTGTAGGCACTAAACTCGCTTGCACCTTCATACAAGGTGCAGATGGCTCTGGTTCAGAGTCCCACAGCGCTATGGGCTTGATGGACTCCTCCAGCATTAGTGGTGTTGGTGACAGCATCGATGCTGCAGAAACTGGTATGGATTGTGGCGCTGGGTGTAGAAAGGGCTCCAGATTCTGAGCTGACCCTGACCCGGGTCCAGCGGTGCGGGGTAGGTCTACCACTCGGCTTCTACTTGAACCAGACACACATCTTCAATGTGTCCAGAGCCCGCTGGAACTGATGAGGCACAATCTAAATAGAGATTAGGTTGCCCACTGAACCCGTGGGTACCTATCCCGCTTATCCACAGAGTGGTAGGTAGGTTCTCAACTTACCACTGGGTGTTAGATAGTTTCACTTTAAGGTCATGAAGAATCGCCACAGATCCTCCAGACAAATAGGCGAGAAACATGTTGACCCACCAGGAGTAGAGCGCCCTTCTCCTGACCCATTATAGTCAGATAGTCGCCTCTCCTTTTTCCTTTTAATCAGGCAGGGACCCTTCTAGAATAAAGTTTGTTTCATAGGACCCCTGACCTGTTTTAACTATCCCAATCACTACTACATCCACACACACTAGGGCCCTCACACCCACGGCACCTAACGGCAAGGAACAAAAGATCTCCGATAAAGAGCCCTTTATGTGTGCCCGTCGGGTATTGCAGCGCCGACCCGATGAGGAGGAGGCCCATATGATGAAGCATGACAACTAGCTTGCTGGGTGTTTGAGGGTACTAGTTCCGAAAGGAGGAATTCCTCTCCTCCCACCACTTAACCGACAGGACAACCTGACATCGTGAAAACCACTAGGTCTCTGACTACGATTTTTAACGCACCAAGGAACAACGTACCCTCCTTCCCCTGATTTAAAAGGCCTGGCTGGTGCAAAGTGTGGACCTGCCACCGGTAATCCCGCTTCAGGGCCTTAGGGATCAGGGAAGCCCAGAGGCATACCAGAGGGAACCAATACGATGCCAAACATGCAAAGCATGGCAAATACTGTGTTCAATTGTGATGTTGCCAATGGACCTAGAAAATCAAGTTGCATCAGAATCAGTTGCAGAATTGGTTCCTCTGTAGAGGATCTGGAACAACACTGCCTTGACATTCTCGCGACATCTCGAAGGGAGAGTGGCAAAGGTGGGATGAGGCCCCCTTGGTTGGCTTCTGCTTCATCTACATCTTGAAATTTTTGATTTCAAGTACTGTTCAGTGATGTACAGCTTGGTTGTGCAGTCACGTATGACCTTCCACATCAAGGCACACTCCCCCCATGACTTGGAGCTGTGGCCTGCCCCTATGCACCAGACTCATTTCTCGTGGGGATCTGTCACAGACATTTGATTGCAAAAGTCCCTTCAAAGCCTAAAGCCTGTAGTGACATTTCCCTTACACACTGGGGAAAAAATTAAGAAAAACCTAGTCAACTGAGGAAAAAAAGAGAGGGGCTATCTTGGATCCTTGTATAGTGGAGTGTACAGAAAGGAAGTGACATCAACGCTCATGGGTGGAGCCTATGTATGGCTCCAATCGTCCCTTGTGAGGCGGAGGGGAGATGACCAGGAGATGAACAACACCACCTACTGGTGCAGGGGCTATTCTGAAAAATCATCCAGATTCAATGTGGCTCGTAGGGATATGCACAAGGTGAGGCACCTGCAGTTAGAAGTTTCCATTGGAAATCATTTCAGAAAAACATACTTTGTGCTTCAGAAATGGAATTCCCATTCCTGGCTAGCTGTTACTGTCACACCCCCTGGGGGACAATGGGGCTGCCGCAACTAGCAGGAAGGGTGCATTGGTTTTAACAGTGGACACCTAGCTGAGATTAGCCATCTGTAAGGGAAGGAAGAGTTAGCAACACAAAAGGCAGCTTTCAGACCTCTTTCTTTTCGATAGATCTCATATAGGCTTGGAGGTCATAGGGGCTGAACCCATTCATTTCCTGTTGCCTCTAAATGTTCTATCTGTGTTTCTAACAGTAGGGAAAACTAGTCTCAGCACTGGTAAAGGGGAAAATACGTGATCTCTGTAGATGAGTGTCTAGACATTGGACAAGGCAATTGCATTTTTAGGAAGGGTAGGGCCATTTTAAACTAACGACTCTGGGAAGCTTTGCAGTAAACTTATACAGAAAGTGCTTTAAAAGGAGTTTGGATTTTTTGTGGGTGAGTTGTCAGAAATGCATGTAGAGAAATATCCAATCAGTAGCTAGTGCACAGGATAAGGTTTTCACCTCACTACCCTTTCCTCAGAACATTTCTTGACCTGAGAAGAAACACATGGAGAGAAAAAAGGATTCTGACTGACTGCTAATGAAAGAAGACTGGAGGAATCTAGACTCCTGATGGTGCCCAGGGCTGGAACTTCTCTCCAAGAATCACGTGATTGGCCTCCTCTTGCTGCTATTAGGGCATAAAAGGCAGAAGGGTTTCTTTCTCAGAAGAAGACCCTGCTGATCCCTTGGAACTCAACACTAAGAAACACTTTTTTTGATTGTTTAGTCCTGATGATGATCCCATAACCGTTGTTGGGGATCGAAACGTCGTCGACAACCACGTCTTAACTCCAATGATAATTTGAGATTTATGCGGAGCACAAGATGTTTTTGTTATCGTGACTGTTGTTATTTCCTATTTTACCTATAAGTCACTTTTAAGTTTTATGCCTGAGGTAAGGAAATCTGTTGATTTCCAGAAACCCCGTCACATCCTGCTCACTTTATGTTTTTTGTAATGTTTATGCTTTAATTTTTGATAATAAATCCTAAATATTATCCATTCGGACACGAGTAGACCCAATCCTGATTGGAGTATTGTGGTTATATGTATGTATTTTTCTTGAAAGGGACCGCTGTCTCTGATAACTTACTACTACCCTTGGTCCCTTCTGACTATAAGGGTCCCCTTGTTCTGTGTTGATATACTCCAGAGGGCTGTCATCAGAGGGGGCGTTGACAGTGCACCACCTCTTAAGTGGCGGACTGTCAGTACACCTCCTGACAGCTTCGTTGCCTCTGCGCCCGCATCTATAATACGGCGACGGCGAAGAGGCAAAGGGATTCCTTCACTTGCATAGGGCCACGCCCACATGCAAATGAGGGAACACCCTCTGAAGATATCACTGGAGCTTTATGTGCACCAGCGCTATCGGTATTACAGAAGCGGGACACACAAGCATCTGCGGCCCTTTCTGTAATACCAAAATGCCCCAGGGGTGCGCAAAGTGGGCACAAACGCCTGTTGCGCCCCCGGGGCACTACCATAATACGGCCCCTGGAAGCCTAGAGACCTGACGTCTGGAGAATAAATCAAGAGTAACTTTCCCAGCATGAAGAAATATTGGGACTCTTAGTTGGAGGAGGAAGCAGAAGCAGAGCTGCACGGCTCACCCTTTGAAATTTCAGTGGGGTCCACTAGAATAGTGTAAGGAAGATTTAAGGCATTGGATTGTACCAGTGTAGGAGATTACCGATTCGCCACCTCATCACCTGGCCTCTGTGAGGCAAAACTGCTCACTGGTAACTTTTCATATTTTATTGGTATTGCATATAAGCTGAAAATGAGGTCATACATCATAAGCCGCAAGACTCATCACAGGTTCAAAAAGAAACACTCACATCTCCCCAGACCTCAGAGCCCTCAATTGGCTACCGTTCGAAGCTAGAATTCATTTGAAAATCGCATGTATGACGCACAAGGCCTTACATCACAACACTCCGAGTTATCTAGCTCAGAAACTGGTGCTCTCTGCTGGTAATAGAGCCTCTAGGAGTTCCAAGATTCTTCTACTGAAACCACAACGATTTGCCAAGAAGAAAACTTACAACCGGAACTTCTCGGGAATGGCTCCTAGGATCTGGAATGCATTGCCTACAGAAACAAGACTGAACTTATCTACTGCCTACTTCAAAAAGAAGTGAAAGCGATTCTCATGGCTAAATTCACTTGAATTACTTACTTATCACTGTAATATAATTATTAATCGTTATTATTGATCACCTGTTATCGATAACACCTATATTTTTATTTTTATATGCATGTACCTGTGTCCAACATCTTCCTTGTAAAGCGCTCTGATACCCGCAAGGGTCTTGTTCGCGCTATACAAAACCTTCAAATAAATAAATAAATCAAATAAATAATTGTTCCACTTGCCTTTTAGACCACTTCGCGTTTTAAAACATGCATATCTCTGACTCCCTTTATCTGACTTTAACAATGCAGAGTCTCTTTGACTATTAAAATGCTCTTGATTTTTCTAAGTTGTGTAGGGATTTATATTTTATTTTTTTCTTTACCATAACATTTTTTCATAATGTTTGAACTTAAGACACATTTCTCTGGGGATGTGCCTGCTGCTTTTGCCAGTGATACTTTGGGTTGAGCAGGAAGTCTTTTGAAACCATGCTATAGCCTAACCAGATAGTGTTTATTACATTTGTAGTAAAGAACATTACAAAGATAGGATCCCGCGGCTTACATGTCAAAATGGGGAGGTCAGTCGAGTCATGGGAGTGGTATATAGGGAATGAGGAAAGGAATCATGATTCGGGACAGTTTTAAGTTTATGGAACAGGGCACTGAATACTGAGTGATGTTGGTGTCCTTGATGCGCTAATTAAATATGCCCCATGTTGTTCTATGTAAAAACAAATAAAACAATTTAAAAGAGTGTTTATCAAATTTGTAGGAGAAACCCACTCCCAAATTAATAATTTAATTTCAGACAACAAACCTTTTCCATTTACTCTCCCAGAGCATGGAACAAGATCCCTCTCAACATCAGAAAAGCAAAAATCTTCGTGCAGTTTATAAATTATCAAAAAACTTGCCTATTCTAAAAATTCTACTGGGAACAAAAATAGGACTGAACCATTGATTTCACTAGCTGGCAGTAAATAATCCCAATTCACATCCCTGGGCCGTTTTCCATATAGAATCCTTGTTGCTCTTTATCTAGGTCCCCAGAGATACATATACATGCACAAACTAGATCCTTTGTCCATTTACAAAATGTGGGTGAAGAACATTTCCCTGTAAGTGTGACAGTTAGAAAACAGTTTGAGAATGCTGCACTTCCTTTAAAAGCTCTCCCACAACATTAAGACTCGGACATGGCCTTCTTGGTTCCCTCTTCAGTTGATTGTTCAAGACTTTTTATCAGCAAGGTTTCGAGGGTTCAAATATTTGGCAAAAACAAATAAAAGAATAAATGCCAGCAGCTCCATTCCACATTTATACAAATAATATGTGCATAAACCTTCTAACACTCCTTAGGATTTAGTAAAACTAAAATACAATAAAATTAAATTAATAACAACATTTTTGTAACCCATTTCACTTTGTCAATGAGATAAACCATACACCTAGAAGTTTACTTGAACCAATGTAAATGTATTCAAAACTGTAGAAACGTGCTGCTATGGAGCCTTTTTACAGAGATTTTATTAAATAGGCCAATTTGCAACTAAACAACAAACAGCTCACTAACTTCATAGAAGCCAACTCGATCCTCGATTCTTCCCAATCCAGATTCCGCAGCTACCACAGCACCGAGACTGCCCTCCTAGCCGCCACGGACGACATCCGCACCCTCCTGGACCAGGGCCACACGGCAGCCCTCATCCTACTAGACCTCTCAGCAGCCTTCGATACTGTCTCCCTCCCCACACTAACCACCAGACTCCACAATGCCAGCATCCGGGGAACCGCCCTCGACTTGATTCGCTCCTTCCTCACTGGCCGAACCCAAAGAATCAGACTCCCACCCTTCCTCTCCGAACCCAAAGAGATTAGCTGCACAGTACTCCAAGGATCACTCAGCCCCTCGCTCTTCAACCTCTACATGGCCCCTCTCGCCACCATTGTCAGAAAACACGGACTCAGCATAGTATCCTACGCCGACGACACCCAGCTCATCCGCTCCCTCACCAACGAACCCGACATCAACCAGACACAGCTTTCATGAAGCTATGAAAGACGTCACCTCCTGGATGACCAACAGCTGCCTAAAGCTCAACTCAGAAAAAACGGAAGTCCTCATCCTCGGATCCACCCCCAAAGCATGGGACAACACCTAGTGGCCCGTCACCCTCGGCGGGCCTCCCACACCCACATCGGATACGGTCTGACCGCCATCTGCTGCTGCGATCCGACCAATGTATTACAGCGTGTGCGGTCGGAGGCAGCAGGCAGAGGGGCAGTCCGACGCTTTTGGACCATCAGAGGGTCAGTAATCCCTACAAAAGTGGCACCTCCGTAGGGATTGCATTACCACAGGGTGCCTGCAACACGGTGCAGGGATGTTTTCAAAGTGTATATTTTTTATTGCGGCTTGTGCTGCAGCCCGCAGCACAAGCCACGATAGAAAATATACACTTTGAGATGCCGTGACAGGCGGTCGCATTATAATTAAGGCAGGGGGACCGACAACTCCTTGTCGGGCAGCCCCTCTTCTGCTACGGTGCTGATTGGACGAGAGTCTTTAAAGTCTAAATGTTCTATGTGTTCATGTATAATCCTCAGCCATGTTTACTCTTTTACCCTTCCTGCTTTGGAAGTCTACACAGCTGAACCACTGGTGTCTCCAGAGTTTATTTGTCCTGCCACCCTCCACCCCTTCTGCCCCACCACCACAGCTGCTGAATGTACCAGAAGGTGAAGCAGAAGATAACAAATAGGCACTGCCCCTTGGCAGTCGCAGTAATTTGTCCAAATACCTTTCATTGCGATGCAATGCTGTTTCACAAAAATGTTAAACTCTGATTGCTTGCATGCGTGAATAACTGTCAGACTTAAACATTTCAATCATACATGTACATTTGTGGGTTTATATATAAACACACCCACAGATCTATATGTATTTATGTATCTGTGCCCCCGTCCCTCAAATACACTTTCCAGAGACGCCACTGAATTGGACCCTCCATAACCAGAATTTAGCTTCAAAAAATACAATGGGTTTCACTCAAGAACACAATAAACTGACACTGCCTAAAATGCAAAAGACTTGTTTTGATTGTTTGAACATTCTTGAACAAGGAACTCCGATTTACCATGGTCTCCAATTCCGCCACGTAGTGGAGTTAGCTACTGCACCCACAATCCTTTGATAAAACAACTTTACCTTTACATGCTAAAAAGCATATAACCAATACACAAAAGTGAGCATTGAAAAATATCAGGCAATGAGAGAGTGATGATTTTGGGGTCCCCCCTAACCTAGGGGGAGGACCAAGCAGATGCCTTGACCACAAAGAGCATATCATGCTGAACGATTCAGTGGTGGTCCCATCCTCCTAGGACCACCCCAAGCAAAGTTATGGGCAAAAATACAATGCCAGCCAAAGGCCCAGCAAAGCATTATGGGGCGAGATTCTAGAGTGCAGTGAATATTATAGTATTAGCTCTCAGCTGAGCAGGGAGAGCTGCTGCCCCTTGAGGAATGTTTTGATATTGGATACTATAATATTCACTGCACTCTAGAATCTCGTCCCATAATGCTTTGCAGGGCCTTTGGTTGGGATTGTATTTTTGCCCATAATTGTGCTTGGGGTGGTCCTAGGAGGATGGTACCACCACCGAATCGTTCAGCATGATGGGCTCTTTGTGTTCAAGGCATCTGCTTGGTTCTCTCCCTAGGTTAGGGAGGACCCCAAAATCATCACCTCTCTCACTGCTTGCTATATTTTCATTTTCGTGAGATGACTATATGCATTTTATCATGTAAAGATAGAGTTGCTTGTTTTACCAAAGTTATGTGAGGTTTCTATTTTATTAATTGGGATGAGATGGAATGGAGTTACAGAACAGAGACCCCAGAATTCCGCGTAGTGGTACTCTGCCAACTTCGCCCACCCTTACCCCATATGTCCGGTTGGAGCGGAGTCTCTGTGAATACTCTAAGCAGAGAATAAACTGGCACTCGGATGTAGCATGTAACTTTCAGCAGGTTCTGGTCTCTCTTGGCAATATAGAGAGTAATAGTTTTTCTCTAAACACTGTGAAAATTGCATTGAAAGCAAAAGATGTTATTTTCGTAGACGTGTGTTGATATTTTGTTGCATATAGTATTTTTGTTTACATATACTTCAATCCTCTTCTGTTCTTATTTTCTTTTCAATTTGACCAACCATTTTATCAATGGTATCATGTGAGGATAATGGTCCATCTTAACCTCAATGCAACTGCTCATGAATGCTTGAGGCCACATTTTTAACCTGTTCTATATGGCACGTCGTTTACTTTCTCTTACCTCTATTTAATGAATCTGCACACAGTGGCAGCACAAGCCAATGGAAAAAAGATTCAGAATCAAAAATAGGAGAACAATATTTTCTATACCTTCTGTGAGAAAGTGCCTCTTTTTGCATGATCAACCCATTGTTTTGGACTGATACAGCTGCTTTTTTGACTCTGTGCTTTGGGAAACTGCTAACCAGGCCACAGTACATGTGCTCAGGTCCCTAAAACTGCTGGAAATTGGCAATACTTGTAATTGGCAAATGTAACTTACCTATACATCCCTAGTACATGGTACAAAGTATACCCAAGGACCAGCCACGGTCCGTGCAGGTAGCAGCGGTGGGGCCAGGTGAGGGAGGATTTCGAGGGATGATGCCGAGGGAAAATTAATTATTTATTTAATTTTCCCTCTGCATCGTGCCTCGAAATCCCCCCTCACCCGGCCCCACCGCTGCTACCTGCACGGACCGTGGCTGCCAAGGACTGTAAGTGAAATGTCACAAATGGACTGCAGCACTCATTGTTTCACCCACTACAGTGACAGCACAAACATGACTGCAGGCCTACCACTGTAGTCTGTCTGTGCAGTTTTAAAATTGCAAATTCGACTTGTCAAAATAACCCCTTCTGACAGGCCTAAACTAATAATCCACCCTATGCAGGCCTTACTACCAACAAGGCAGGTTGCATGGTATTTAAAAGTAGGACATGTAAATGTTTGTTCTTAAACATGTTGTTACAGTAAATAGAGTCCAAAAGCTAATTTCACAGTAGCAGAGTTAGCTGTTCTATAGGAAAGCACTGGGATACAACATTACAATTAATATTATCTCCGGCTAGGAAACAGTTGCAAAATTAATTATTCGACTCCTTAAACTATTTACTACAAACTCAATTCACTGGTAAAGGTAGATTTGTATTGAAAATTTTGAGAAAGGTACTTTTAGAAAGTTACCTTCTCCCTGCCTAAAGCCTCTAGAAGCCTATTTACAGGGGCTCCAACTGTCACCCAGAAATTGAATAGCCCCCTTTCTGAGGTGTGAACTTGCTCCTAGAGCTGAGACAAATGTGTTGGGTGTGGGAAAGTGGTCTGTTCCTCTGGCAGGAAGACCATCTGGCTTGTGCTCAGGAACTTGATTTGCTTCAAGGAGGCCTAGCCTGTCACAGGCAAATGTTAGCTGACACCTGGGTAGTGCCATCTCTCATCCACCTAGTCAGGGAGGCGCCAATCCCTGTAGGAGAAGAGCTGCCCCCAGAACTGGTTTGAAGTGAGACAGAGATGGGGCTGCTTATTTATCTGGCCACATATCTCGGGTAGGCACAGGACCTCTGTAGAGGGGAAATGTCAGCAGAAATGTACTGCAATGTTGGTTATAGGTAGCATGGAGCACTGTGGGATTGTTTGCTGGAGGGCATATAGGAACTGCTGCAAAGGTGAGTAGGGTTATCCCTGGGACCATTTTCCCTATTGGTTAGGAGGGGCCAGGAGTCACCCTCACCTGCAGGCTACTGTCAGGTATAAATGTGGCATCCCTGGGCACCATCTTCAGAACAGTACGGTAACTGTGGAAGACAGAATGAGGACTGCACCTGCTGCTGAGGCCTGTGAGGAGACCTGAAAGGTTGGACCTGCTCCCACTTTTACCCATGACAAAGAAGTGGACTTCAAGGATCACTTGGCTGGCCACTTTTTAATCTACTAACCCTTGAAGTCCACTTCTTTGTCATGAGTACAGAGACACAGGAAGCTGCTAGAAGCCACCTTTCTTGAAAATACCAGTTCCAACTGGACTTGCTGTGGGCCCTGCTGGTGACTTTTGCTAGAGACTTGTCCCACATTTGCTGTTCCTGAGGTCTTAGGCCCTTGACCCAGTCACAGCGTACTCTTACCATCCTGAGAAATCTGGGACTTAGAACCTTTTTGGCTCCAAAGACCTCTGGAGGATCAAGACAAAACTGCCAATTTAATCAGATGAAGACACTTCGCTGCTGAGTCAAAGATTTGGTTGATCTTGCTTAAAGCTTTTCTGCAGCAAAAAATCCTTTTCAGCAGCACATTTGGAGAGGGAATCGTGCCTCGTGGAGCTCTGTTCAGCTACAGATTGCAGGCTTTCACCAGAGTAGCAATCAGATCTCCAAAAAACAACTTAGTCCGAACATAGTACTCTTCTCCAGGCGAAGGCTCCAAAAGTATCTGGCCAGCATGGAAGTTTGCTTAGGGGTGAATTTAGAATTTCTCCCCCTCTGAGCTTTCCCACGAATAAAGTGATGGCTTTACCGGTGTAGGAAAGTAGGATCTGCTTTTATGGCTACCCCCACTTTTTGCCTGGTGCTATGCTGTTTCTGATTAGTCTGACTGGGATCCTGCTAATCAGGACCCCACTCTCTCTGCTTACTCCCCTAAATTGTTATGGTAAGTACTTAGGTACATTCCAGATTGGATACTGGGTTACCCTTATAAGTCCCTGGTATATGGTACTAAGGTACCTGGGGCATAGGTACCCCAGGGGTTCCCCCTAGGCTGAAGCCTGTATTATGCCACCTATGGGAGACCATTCAAACTGTCACTACAGGCCTGCCATTGCAGCCTACGTAAGCTGGTGCTAACACCACTTACAACAGATATAGGTTCCCTATATCTAGGGTCATTGCACTTAAAACCTATAAGTCACCCCTACAGCAGGCCTTTTCAATACTGAAGGCAGGGTGCTCGGTTCTAAGTGTGAAGGTGCCCCTGCATGAGCAGGACACCCCTACAGCCTTTGGAGTCAATTCTCCAGTGATGAAAGTGAGACAGCCATATAACATAGAGAGGGGCACTGCGTCATTACGCAATGACCATCTCGAAACTGGCTGTAACGAACCCTGTCATGTATGGTATCAAACATGTTGAAATCATACCCCGACATCGTAAACGGTGTGGGAGGTATGATTCCAAGCACTGTACAGGGCCTCCGCTAGGCCCTCAGTGCTCCCGGTACCAGTCTTCTAGACCTGGACAGCACAACATGGCTGCTGCCGACCAGAGACACGATTCTGCCCTCCTGCTGCTGAGCCAAGCTCGAGCAGGGGAAGGCAGAACAATAGGTATCCTGTCACAGGGAGGCGTGACCACCTACCAGACAGTGTTTAGTGTATTGGGGCCGGGTGGGAGCGCTTGCCAGCGCCACTCAGTCTGCTTCAAGGGACATTTGGTGCCCTCCTTGCATAGTCCAGTTCAAACCGGCTCAGGGAGCCGTTGGCTCCCGCTGTGGCACAAAACTGGACAAAGGATATGGGAGTATCCTCCCCACTGTCCAACCCCTCCCCTTGGAGGGAACCCTGAATCATCCCAACCCTTTCCTTTGGGTACTTAAGGGCTTACCTGAGAGTGGGTCCATAGATTCGTCATGGTACACGATTCAATTCAGACACCACTTCAACCATCTGGGCACTCTGGACTTTGCTCTGGGCATCAAGGAGGCAACCGGAAAGACTCCTGCTGCTCCTGATCTCTTTGCCCTGCTCATCTGCTGCAACATCAATGCCTGTGCTCCATACAGGATACCTTCCAAGGCCTGTGGGCATCCAAGACACCTGAAGGAATCTCCCTTGAAGTGAAGGAGTCACTTCCCTGCATCTGCAGCCACTGCAACTAAGCTGACTGGTCTGCTGATCCTGGCCTCCCACGGGCTCCGAAAGGCTCAGCAACACCGGTGGTGGTTCTTCACATCCCTCGAGGCCTGCCCTTTCCTCTCACCAAGCTTGAGGCCAGTATCCTTCGTCGGAGCCACAGGAACTGAACTCCTGTGCACCGCGTCGACTTGCCACTACAAAGGCTTGTTGGCTTCCTTCTAACAAGAACTTCGGGCTCCAAGAAGCCCCAACCTTAAGCATCTCCAGTGACCAGAATCTTTGACCACATTGCATCGCTTGAACCGTGGGCCTGCTTCTTTGGTGACCTGCTCGAGGTCCTCTTGCGACTCCAGTGGCTCCATCCTGTGGGTCCTGTTGAGTGTCACCTTTGAATACTTTGGGCTCCCCGGATTGCTCGGGGCGTGCCCTGGCTCCCCCACGGGTGGTGAGTCTCCTGTACCTTGCTGGTCCCGACACTGCACCTTCTTCGCTTTCCACGTTGTTTGCAGTTTTCAAGGCTTGTTGGTGCTCCCGACGGACACCGACCCCTCAACTCTCGACATCTGACGTGGGACAGCTCGTGAATGGCTCCTGGTCTTCCACAGCATCGCCTGGTCCTCACAGCTGCAGCTCCAAGGTCACTGTTATCTTTCCTGCAACACCCAACTTCCGCACCCCCTGGTCACCCCCGAGTGACCTTGACTCTGTCCCCTCTGCTTGCAGGTACTCTCCACCTTGAATCCACCTTTGGGTTCCACCGGACACTTTCACCTTCTCCAGCAGCGGCATCTTCCTGAAGTCTCCCATTGAGTTTGACAACGGTTTCCTACGCAACTTCACACCTATGCACCCTGGTGTGGTAACCGGGTTCCAAGTATATCCACGGGTGGGGTGCCTCTCCAACCTCCAACCTCTTGTCTTCCACGGAGTTTCTTCAGGGTCCACTGGGAGGAGTCTTCTTTCTTTAAAATTGCACCCGCGACTTACAAATTGATTTGTACGGAGAACGCAGTTGTGTTCCTCGACTGCACACAACCTCCGTGGGGCTCCTTGAGACTCACCTTGGGTGGTACCTTGGGTCCCCGGCACTTCTATGTCCTCTGAGTATTGTCCTGACTCGAGTCGTGGTTTGCATACCACTATTTTATATGGTTTGGTCTCCCCCTTGGGGGACCACTGTGTATTCTGTGCTACTTACTTGTTTCTATTGCAAAGTATTGTGTGCATTGTGTATATCTCCAGCTAGGAGATATCTGTATGTGTTAGTGAGTGTCTTATAATAAATACATATTTTCATAAATACACTGTGTGGTTCTTTTTTACCTAAGGTATACCAATAAGATTATGTTCTGGTAAAACAAGCTGCTTTACACTCCTTCTTGACTAAGCCTGGAGGCTGCTCTCCACATCACCACTTAGAGAGCTTTCTAAGGTTGTCTAAGACCACTAAAATCACCATAAGAGTTGTCTGGATCAGTGCAAGGTGTCCACTTACACAAGTGATAGTAAAAAAGAGGGAGATACCCTAAACTTTATATAGGGACAGGGTGGTATAAAGGAAAACAAAGAAAAGTCCCTAAGTGAAAAAACTCAGCAGTCACAATGTGGATCTTGTGTTGGACACACAACTGTGCAAGCACCAAACAAAGAGTAGCAATGGCTAAAAAATGTAGTGAAACTCAATTAAATACAGTAAAACAATCATAAAACCAATATATAGTTGATATAATCATAAATACATTTATTTTGTATCAATCTGATACGTACAAATCAATTGTGTTTAGACAAATTTATTACAACAAAACATTTGTATTGTGGATTTAAAAACATCTCATATTGAAATGTGAAATTTAAAACAGATTTAAAAATGATTGGTGTACATCGTATATCAATTCCATATCAATATAATATTAATGTACTTCACAAAGAAAACTACAAGAACAGTCGACGCAGCGTTTCGGTGAGATTTGATTTTTCACCTTCTTCAGGACAGAGTTTTCGTAAAAATAGTCTAATTAAAAAATATTCTTATAAAGAGGCTTGTAAAGTCACTCGTTCAGAACGGAAAAGGTCATCCGTAGTGTCGTTGTATAAAAGAAATCTTTTAAATTTGGTAATATAGCTTTTAAATTTGCGTTCGTTGGAGCCACCGTTGAATGTCATTTAAAATAGATTAAAAACATGACCATTTTTATATTGGCCAGTTCATAGTTCAACCAGTGTGCCGTGACTTTGGTTGTCTTTTTATTGTCGTTTTTAGGTCTCGCCTACGCAGCGCGCATGCGCTGTATAGGAGAGACCTTTAGTAATCGGTTCGCTTTTTCGCCCCAAAACGTGCACGTGTTGCATTGCCTTCAATGGCAACACGTGCACGTTTGGCGATTCCCTTGCGGGAGCGAGCTTTCAAAACCATCTGTTTGTAATTAACTTGCAAACAGATGGTTCCTGCTCGCTCCCGCAAGGCAAACAGGCGCAGGCCCCCTCCTCTCTCCCCTCCCCCTGCTGCCTCCTCCTCTCCTCGTCTTTTTTTTACCTTCAGTGCGAGGCGCGCCCGCTTGTTTGGCTAGTATCTGATATTTTATGTAGTCATCCATCCGGTTCCACACCCTGCTTACACAGTAGTCCATTTATTGGGTCCATTATTGATGCCAAGTTGAGCACAAAACAACTGCTTGTTTTATCAATCGAGCTCATGAGCCAGCGCCCATTGCGTCATTTGTCCTATAGACTTCAAATTTCGCCTATACTTTGCCCTTTTTGTTGTGAAACCTACAGCTGGCAATGTTGTGCTTGCTGAATATTCGTTGTTCCTTTCGAGCCCTCGAGTTTTTGCTGACTGGTTCTAAAGCCGTAATGACCTCACTCTGTTTGCGACAGTTTTGCATAGGTGTCATCACTGGTTTCTCACTGGGGGAATACATAGGTGTCTGCTTTAGAACAAGCTTGCAGAGAAAGTGCTTTGTGTTTGCATTCTAGAGAACAGGCATCAGTGCCAACAAAAACAAAGCATTAATCAACTGCAGCCTGCTGATCCATCCACCGACTACAGACCTCTCTACCTCCCACCTATGTCTGATCACTGTAAGCTACCTCGTGCTTTTTATTTGGTTATGCGTCTGTATAGTGCGAACATGCCAAATGACAGCTGCTTTTGAACGGCCTGAGACAGTAGAAACATGCACAAACACAAAATGCAGATTTCATTAAACACAACAGTAAGCATCATGCATCGATAGGAACATGGTACAGCGTTGCACCCCAACTTCCCTGACACGCAGCGTACTAGCTTATTTCTGTTCCTCCCGCTCACTGCAGTTTACTTCCTGTCGGGTTTCAAGCAAAAATGGTGGCTGTGATGCAGCAGGTCCTGGAGCGCGTAGAGCTTGCCAAGTTACCCAAAGGGGTGCAGGGCAAGCTCGAGAGGTTCCTCTCAGACCAGCAGACCGAGATCAAAGCATTGCGCGCGCACCATGAGAAGAGTCGCATGGACAGCGGTGAGCATGCGAGCGGAGGTGACCCTGTTGTGTCAATTCCATGTGATGTTCTCTAGTTATGTGTATGCTTCTTTATATGTATGACTGAGGAAAAGTTAATCCGGCAAAAGTTCTCTGCTAACTTTTGCCGAAGCGTGTTTTCTCAGATTTTATGTTATGGGGTGCTTTTATGTGTGCCCTCCTGTCAGGGGCAAACAGTTTCTTGATTTTATGTATTGCCATTACTAGATGATGCTTTTGGGTAGCACACCACGTTTGCAGCCCAGTGCTTTTCATTTACAGATTGTCAAGTGTGTTGTTCGCATTGGCGTATTTGTTTCACTTTGACTGCCAGGAAACCACCTCTTGTCCGTTTGACATGTAATGACCTATCAAGTAGCAAAGATGCTGTTGAAATCTTTTGCTTTTGGGTAATGTAGCGCACATGTCACGAAGTGATAATGCAAAGTCTTCAGGACTAGATGACATAACTGTTGGGCTTGTGTTTTCAGATTTCTGCCTATAGCTAGTGCTATTTGTGCAACATATGTACATCTGTTATCAAAGAGGTACGTTTTGAGAAACCTAGAGGCCGGTTTTGGGCTATAACGTTCCTAATGGAAGCTACTTTTTATGGTGACGCTGAAGAAAGACGACCCTCCATCTAGTCTTCCTTTCCAAACATACGGGGGATGGTTTTAGTTGAAGATTTCTCAAATTGTTGTTGACTAGACTAGGTAAAATATCACACTCTACCATTGGCTTATTGTAGTTTTAAGAACACACATGCCTTTGTTTTATGTGCACACTAAAATAGATATTATGCCTGGCCCTGATTTTACTTTTTAACAGACGCACAAGATCAGTATGACTTAAATGGGGTTTGAGCCCCAGTCTCTGATGACTGACGGATCTTTGTAGTGGGCTCAAATGTTTTAAAAGCAGCAACTCTTTGCAATGTTCTGCATTCTGTTAATGGAAGGAAGAAGGAAGGAAAAGAGTAGGGAATGGAGGGATGACTGGTGAAAAGGAAGGAAAAAACGTAGGAGCATAGATAAACAAGCATTGGCATAGCCAATAGGTTTCGCCTTTGGGACCTTATAAGTGTTTAGCCATGCAACAGTTGATGTTGTTGCACCAAGGATATTGTGCTGCATAACTAAATACTTATAAGGTCCCAAATGCAAGACCTATTGGCTATGCCAATGCTTGTTTATAATTGACGATTATCAGCTGGTCAGGTTGTTTGGCAATAATACGCCAGAAGCCGGAGAATCTGATAAAAATTCTGCGGCCTCCCTGCTCGCAACGAACGACTTCCAGGTCAGGGTGATCTTACACTTACACAAGTGTACATCATATACTGAACCAGCCTCTCACAACCAAGACCTCATCCAAAATCTAACCAGCCTTGTAGTGCCCTTCTTGGCCACATTCCGCTGCCTTGCCCCACTGAGAATTATTTACTTCCATTTCAGATACTAGGGCAGAAGTTAAAACTTCTGACAGGTGTTAGAAATGGGGGTCTCTAGTTGGCAGAGATAGGTACCTTTGTCAAAATAGGGACCTTTGCTTCTAGTCAGGGTAAGGGGGATACACACTTTAGATGAGCCCTGCTCATCCCCTGGGTAGCTTAGCACGAGCAGACAGACTTATCCCAAAGGTGTAAAGTATTTGTACTCAAAACACACAGTAATACAGTGATAACACCACAAATGGACACCACACCAGTTTAGAAAAATAAAGTATCTTTATCTAAACTCAACAAGACCAAAACGACAAAAATCCAACATACATGTAATAAGAATATGACTTTTAAAAGTTTTCAAGCAACTGGGTCCATAGAAAACTATGGATGCATGATTTCTCACAAAGTAGCTATAGATGCATCAAAATTTACAAGGCCAAACAGCCGCAGAGATGGGGAGAGTTGAGAAACAAAGAGATAAGTCAGTTTCTGAGACCATGGGGAGGCGATGCAACAGTTCTGCTTCACGCAGGAGAAGTGATGCGTCTAATCCGGTCTGTAGGGGAAAGTGATGCGTTGACTCCAAGACGGTTCTAGTCCGCGGGTGATGCATCAGGAAAACTTGCCGCATAGGTACAATGCTTGGAGATCCGGGATGCATCGGCAATTGATGCGGCGGCGTCGAGCGGCGCTGCATCAGTTTCTACTGTCGCAATCCCTCGATGCGTTGGTTCTTGCAGCGGCGACAGGCGCTGCGTCGGTTTTGACATTGGCGCAGCGATGCGTGTCGATTCTTCGCACACAGCGGTACTGCGTCGGGAAGAAGAGCGATGCGTCGATTTCTTAAGTTCTTTGGGTTTCTTCCAGCTCCCAGCACAAGAACAACCTCCAGAGGCCCAGAACTGGAACAGGCACCTTCTGGCAGGTCAGAACTCTCAGCAGCATAGTTCAGGAGAGACTTCAGAACAGGAGGCTATCACACACAGGCCCTTGGAGATCTTCCTCAAGCAGGTTCAAAGCAAAGTTCCAGTCTTTGTCCTTTCCTTGGCAGAAACAGCAACTGCAGGCCAACCCCACACAGCACACAGCAAAGGGGCAGTACTCCTCCTCACAGCTCTTCAGCTCTTCTCCTTGGCAAAGGTTCCTCTTGAGTCCAGAAGTAATCTAAATTTCTTGGTTTTTAGGTCTTATACTTATACCCCAAAATGTCTTTGCTGTCCTTGATCAAGGGTCTCTGAGCCCAGTCTAAACCAGTTCTGTACTCACTGGTGCAGTATGACCACAGGGGGTGGAGACAGCATTGTGGAAGGGAGACAGGCCCTATTCAGGTGCAAGGAAATCTCCTCCCGCTACTCTAAATTCAGCCAAGGTCTATTCAGCTCAGCTCTGAGTCATCCAGGAAGGGCCAAGCACACCTTAACCACCCCCCAGTGGCTGTCTACAATGAATGCACATCCCCAGCCCCTGTCACTCCAAAACCAGACAGTCAATACACAAACAGGCAGAGGTACACAGAATGGTTAAACAATAAAATGCCTACCTTCTAAAAATAGAAAACAAAAAGACAGCTGGATTGCACTCTGAGTAGACAGAAATATAGCAAAGTTTGAACTGAAGGAACTAAATAATTTTCTAAAGTGTGCACCCTGTGGGGAGGCTCTGCACGGCCACCCTATTCGGAATGAAGAAAAAAACTAAGACGAGTGTCCTAGACACAGAGTGCACTACTGACAATCACTGGAGTAGTGTAAACCATTTAAATGACATTAGTGAACAAATTTCAACAACGTGTAACCATAAACTAAATACAGAAGCATCAGTAGTAATACAAAATGTCCATCGTGCAATCTTCACTGAAGCGCTGAATGTTGCTCAATCGTTTTTATTGTGCAAACAAAGGTTCATCTAGGGAAAAGCAGTTCTGCATGAATTGAAAGATGATTTAACAATTCCTACGATGGTAAAAAAATCCCAATGCATTTCGGGCATTTACAGTTGCCCTTCGTCAGGGGAATCTACAAACAAAAAGTTGTTGCAATGAGTCAAACATAATAGGCATGTATCATAAATTCTGAAACGACCAGTTAACACCATGAGTAGGACATCAAAAAGTAAATAACAAGCGTCACAGTATACAAGTACCTATGTGAGCACAACTATAACAATGTCAGCCAACAGAAAAAAACTGAAATAAAACGCAAGGGAAATGAAACCAGCCGTAAATGAAACCAAGACCCTATTTCCACAAAGAAAGGAAATATATGTAGGATCAATAAGCCGTAGTCATATGTGAGGGTTACAACAAAACCACGAAAGTGCCAAAGGGGTGAGCATCTGAGATGTGTGTGTGAGCAAGCCATGCATGAAAAGTGAAGACACCCATACAGCAACTAAGTAAACGAGGCAATAAACTGCGACCGATACCTCTGAACGGCACGGTCAAATAACATCTAGTCCCGCTACCAGGTGAAAAGATCTACAAGAGCATGAGATCTGTAAGAAAACAAACATGAGGAGGAACAATGTAAAAAATATATGTAAGCGGTCCTCACTGTCGAAGAGACAGGGGAACGCGAGCGCTGAACTCACCGAGATCGACTGTCAAACAAGCGTGTAATCTGTGAGAAAGCAAATGAAAAATGGAACCGTGTCTGAAATAAATAGAAGCGATCCTCAATGTCGGAAAGACAGAGGAACGCTTGCACCATAAACGCCTGCCCGAGTCGGAAAGGAAACAAAGTGATTCGAAGTGGTTCGCATCCTGCGCGTCGTTGAAAAGATGCTGCACTGGTTTAAAGGAGCCCGGAAGTGACGTAAAAAACCCCCATGACAGTGGAACTCTAAAAAAGGACTAGTAAAAAACTAGTAAAAGACAGTGTGAGTTACAAACAATAAAGTTAGACGGTGACTGAAACAAAAAATGATCCACCAAGGAAAGTGAAACAGAAAAGAAACAAACAGTATCACTGCAAATAAGTATGAGAATATAAACAGTACAGTCAGTGCTGATTGCACTATACATTGAAATAGAGACACATGGTGCAAAATATACAACTGAAAGAAATGCTCACAACAAATACTGAAGAACATCAAAGAAACAGTCTATGTGTACAAATGTCGAATGTGTGTATCTTACACTGCATCAATAAATAGATGAAATATACACAATAAACAAAAGGACCACTGAATGGACGGAGTAAAACAATGCAGCGAACCCAGAAAAACACAGAGAAACAAACATTATCATAACAAATAGGTATGAGAATATAAATGTAATCAGTGTTAAACTGTACGCTATTACAAAGGTAACAATTGATGAAGAATACATGAAGCACAATTCAAGAACATGCAATGGTGGAAACAGTAAAAAGCCGAACATGATAAGTGTGTGATAACCCATTATGTCCTCAGCATGTCGAACAGAAAAAAAGCCAGCAACAAATGCAAATACGTAAAGGTCCATCTTCCACTACAACCGTACACAACGGTTGACCTGTACAAAGTGAAAAAAAAGTGATCACCTGAATGAACAGTAGAAATATAATGATAAGCAAAATAAAAATGGTGTGCTGACCCATCCTATCCTGAAGTATGGGGTGTTGCAAAATACATACACAGTAACATGAGGTGAGAAACTGAACCTAATGGTGTCCAAAAAGCCTACAGAAGTCATAAAGACCAAATGCCAAAAATATCTAAAGAATAAGGGAACCAACAGACATGAAATGTGTGGCAGAACACAAGTACATTGAACAAAGTTGTGCACAGTGCAAGCTCTGCATCATGAGTCATGTGAATGTAATAAGGGAATCCCTAATTACAGGAAACACGAAAGTTCCAGTTTGTCATTGAGACCTTTAGGCATAAGGGTATCTAAAAAAAGTATCCAATGGGTCTCGCGTTGAGTCAATAGCTTAGACATGTCCCTGTCAGGTTGTGTCTTCACCACTTCTAAAATCATGAACCTCAACTGTGCTATTGTGTGATGATGCTCATTCCAATGGGTTGCAAACGGTGAACTAGTGGTTTTGGTTCTAATCCGACTTTTGTGCTCAGTTATCCGAGTACGTAATATTATCTCGGTTTTGCCCACGTAGTACAAACCACAAGGGCATTTGGTCGTGTAGATCACGTTCTGGCCATTGCAATCCGCCGTGAAATTCAAATAGCATTTTCAAACACACAATTTAAAAAACATATTTACTAAAAGATGTTTTATTAAATTCTGAGTTCAGAGAGCCTAAGCTTTATTTCTCCATCTTGTCCCAATGGGAATTTATACTTGTAAGATGTTACAAAGCATTCCCCATTCTATCCTAAGGGGCAAGATAGCCTTTCAATAGTGAAAAACGAAATTGGCAGTATTTCACTATCAGGACATGTCATACACACCAGTACATGTCCTACCTTTCACATACACTGCACCCTGTCCAGGGGGGTACCTTGGGCCTACCATAGGGGTGCCTTACATGTAAGAAAAGGGATGGTTAGGGCCTGGCAAGTGGGTGCACTTGCCAAGTCGACATGGCAGTTAAACTGTGCACAGACACTGCAGTGGCAGGTCTGAGATACCTTTTCAGGGCTACTCATGTGGGTGGCACAATCAGTGCTGCAGGCCCACTAGTAGCATTTGATTTACAGACCCTGGCATACTTCAGTGCACTGTACTAGGGGCTTACCAGTGAATCAAATATGCCAATCATGGATAACCAATCATGATAATTTACAAAGAGAGCATATGCACTTTAGTACTGATCAGAAGTGGTAAAGTGCCTAGACTCCTATACCCAACAATAAGAGGTCAGGAAAAAATAGGAGGCAGAAGCACAACGTTTGGGGATAACCCTGCAAAAAGGGCCATGTTCAACAACAGGGATAAAACCTGGCTTATGTATCTGACCCACAATCCATCATGGTCCACATTAAGTTGTGCATAGATTCCAGTCAAGCGCAACCAGATGATCGTGGTTGACGTTTAATACTTTTTGGCGCTATTTTATTTAAAAATTCATATTTTTGTTTCCCCTTATCAGAGTTTTGTCATTTTGATATCCATAACTGTTCTCAACCCCCTACTCAAGAAACTATCCGCCGACCCCAACAAACCCATGAACTACAGCCCACTTCTCTGCTTCCCTTTGCCGCCAAAGTCCCAGAGACGGCCATCAACCACCAACTCACAGGACACCACAAGACCAAAAATCTTCTGGTCACCTCTCAATCCAAATCTCGCTGGACCGGAGGAAAGTCACAGGTTCAGGCTGACCACAATGCAGCGTACACCGGATACAGGGACCAGGTTAGTCCTGCTAAAGAATTACCTTTTCAAGTCTGGCGAAAACAGTTCTGTTCGAGTTGCAGGAGACTGCGAGGAGGAGACTTTAGGTGCGATGAGCAGGTCGAGCGTCACAGATGGTTGGTGCTATAAAGTAAAGAGCCACTCATCACTGGAGCCTTGCTGTTGGTGTGAACAGCAGGTCTAACCAATGCTTTGCATTGGCGGTCCTCAATGTGGCAGAGTTTCAATGCAAATGGGCCCATTCACAGTGGTGAAGAGTCCAAACTTTAGGATTTTCACCTGTTTCTTTAGGGAGAGCTCTCACTGATGCCAGCCAAGGGTCAAGGATCTGTAGGGTAGCTCTTGGGAATCAGGATTCTCTCCAGCAGAGACTCATGGCTCAGGCAGGTCTAGACAAGTCCAGTTGCAGGTAGGCAGTTGCATGGAGGCCTCTGGAAGATTGTTATGTCCCTGTAGCTTACACAGGGGGGCAGCCAACTGCCCCTTAGAGTCACTCTGGGTAGCCTGGGATCGAGAGAAGCAGGTCCACATTTCCTTCTTCAGACAGCAAGATAGTCCTTCAAGCAGCAGGGCAGTTCTACTGGCAGCAGGACAGTCCTTCTTCTGAATCTTCCACAGGTCCAGGAGTGTTCTGTTGAGTGGTTTGGAAGGTCCTCTCTTTACCTGGTAGCAGCCTTTTTGTGGGAGAATTCCCTGACCTACCTCAAAAACTGGTTCTGGCCCTTCATGTGGTCCAGGCTCTAAATTGTCTAGGTTGACAAAAGACAGGACAGGCCTGGTGTCAGGTTCCTTTGTGTGCTCTATAGGCAAAGCCCTTTGAAGTATAAGTTATGCTAAGTACAGACCCTCCCCAGCCATCCTGTCAGGATGAACCATTTTGTCCACACCTAAGCCCCCTTTGTCTCAGTGTCTGGAAGCAATACACAAATCCCAACAGCAGAACCATTCACAGCCATGTGGCCTAGAACACTGACAGAAAGATACAGTTGGTTGGGGACAGAAAATGCCAAATTTCTAAAAGTGTCATTTTTAGAATTGTAAGTTAACTCTACTGGTGTAAGACTTGCCACTCAAGTGCTTTTCCCAAGAATCCTGGACTATTCACTGGCATCAAAGTGTAGTCCTCCAGAAGCTTCCTGAAACCTGAGACTTAAAAATGTTTTACCAACTTTTTGCTGTGAGATGAGAATCGGCGGGGTACTGGGACTAACCTGCCAAGCTGAACCGACAAAGGTGCATCACTGCTGGGTCAAAGATTCAGATTGGTCCCGCTACGTTCTTCTCCACAGCAGTAAATTTGATTTAGCAGGACCTTGTGAAGAAAGTGTCCAATCTCGTGGAGCCTTCTTAGGCCACAGCCAGTTGCCTTGTCCCACTGAGGATTTTTGACTTCCATTCCAGAGACTAAGTTCGAAGGTAAAACATTTCACCAGGATGAACCTGGTCCCTGTTTCTAACCTGCTAACCAGTGCAGTTTACTTTAAACCTTACTTAAACTTTACCCTGGTCTAGGTCAAAAGGAACCAGATAACAGTAGTTGACGCTTAAAATGTTTTGAAACTTTATAGTTTAAAAATTCACAAGGTGGGTTCTACTTATTGGATTTTTGTTGTGTTGGTGTTATTTTATTTCCTAAAATGTACTGTTCTAAATTGGTCTAGGATTTTTCTTGTGTTGTGTTTCACTTTATTGCTGTTTCAGTACTGCATAAGTAATTTGCACATTGCCTCTAAGTGAGCCTGCCTTGTTTGTACCAAGCTACCAGAAGGGCTAAGCACAGGTTCATTTTTTGACTTTTCTGGTTCACCCTGATAAGAACGGAGATTAGTATTTGCGATGGGTTCTCACCCTCTTAACTAATATTCCAAACTCCTACAATAATAGAGTTATCTTCTTATCAGAAGGCTGTATGTAGTACGTTTAAAAAATAATTCTATGAGAAGATCTGTGTGGTACTCCATATGTACCCGCAACTGCAGAAGACAGGAAAGGGGATAACGTAACTAGCTGGACACATGCCTTAAAAAAAAGGCAATAAAATACCTGTCTACTGCCCAGACCACTACTTCACACCATTCATTCATCTGTATTCGATTCACACAAGGTGTATCATAAAAGAATACATAAAACTGCAATTCATTAAAAGACAAATATAGTAATATAAAACAGATACAGTAAGATACAAATCACACTTTAGCATACAGCAGGTAAAGACTCTCTTCTCATTAGTGTTGCCCTAAGAAATCTTGCAAGTACCACGCATGTATAAAGATTTGGAAGAAATTGCAAATATAAAAATGCCAGCCTACATTGTTTAAAATTTAAAGATTTCATTAAAGGTATGACAAAAGAACTTCTCAGGTCTGTGTAGAATTTACAAAAGAATACTAAATGTATGGTTGATTGTTTAGACATGTTATCACAAGGGCAGAGGATTAAATCATTTGACCAATTGTTGACATTTGGGAAACTTATCAGGCGATGGAATATATCTAACCTAAAACGCATAGAAACAAATATGTGCTGAGCATTAAGGACATTAAATAGGTACGATTGCATTGAAAAGGTGGTCAAAACCATTTGATTGTGTTGAACAGTTGGTTTGGCCAATTCCACACACAGCCTCAATTCCTCCAATATATTTAAACAATCTGTCTTTAGTACTTTCCTCAAAATGTTTCTCAAAGTTTCAGGTTGATCATAAAATTCCGGGAGACTTATGTCTGACATAAAATTCATAGTTAACTTTAAGCAGGGGATTTTTAAAGCAAACTCTGAGTCACAGCAGTCCTTTACTATGGCATGGTACAAGTCCATGTAGTCCGAGGTCCATATTTTGTGATAAAGAAGGACTGGCTGAATCTTGATCAAATTAATTAGATAATTAGCTCCCAGTTCAGAATGACACACAAAGTTTGAGCAACTAGAAAGGAGTGCTAAAAGATTTTTTTTAAAAGCATTTTTCACCACTTGTAGTGATTTAACATTTGCGTATCCCCATATTTCAGAACCAAACATTGCAGTAGTTCGACATTTTGCATTGTAGATGGTTAACATTTCTTTTGGCTGGTTACTCCCCAGTTTCCTTGCGAAGTTACGAAAAGCCATGATAGATCTAACAAATTGCAGCCTTCTCGAATTAATAGCACTTTTCCAGTTCCCTTCACAGTCAAATAAAATTCCCAAATATGAGAGGGTTGGGGTTAGAGGTAAAATGGCTTTTCCTATAAAGATGTTACAACACCTAGTTGACTTTCGGCCCACTTTCATAACAAAAGTCTTGCTTATATTAATTCGTAACCCCAGATTTTCCATAAAAAGGACAAAACTGTCAAGGAGACGCTGCAAAGCCAAAGGGGTGCGCGCCATAAGTACCGCGTCATCCTCATAAAGCAGAACAGGTATTGGCCGGTACTTAATTTGTGGCAAATCCGTGCACGTACCAGCGGGCTTGTTACCCATGTTATTAATATACAGGTTAAATGAAAAAGGGGCAAGTACGCACCCTTGACGAACCCCTTTTTCAATACTAAAGGGACGTGTACACTCACCCTTTATACCAAAACGTACCCTTGCGTAACTACTTGAATATAAGTATCTTAAAAAGTTAACAATAGTACAATCAATACCCATCAAACTCATTACAGACCAAAGGTTATCATGGATTACACAGTCGAAAGTTGATGATAAATCAACAAAAACCATATACAGGTTGCCACTTTTGATGTACGCATATTTGCCCAATAGCAGATTCAAGTTGATGACTTGCTCCGTGGTCCCAATTCCCTGGCGGAATCCATATTGTAAGTCAGAGATCTTATTATAACAATCCGCCCAGCTTTGTAGTCTGCCTAAAAGAATACGGCCCATCACCTTAACCAGCGAATCTAGCAAGGAGATGGGTCTATAATGCGCTGGGCAGTGGCGATCACCTTTCTTAAATATTGGTACAATCTGAGACTCAGCCCAGGAAGAAGGGAACCCCACACTCTGGCAGGATCTAAAAACATGGGTGAGAAGGGGGCCCCAAAGATCAATATTAGCTTTAAACAGGTCAATCGGGACCCCATCAGGTCCTGGATCTTTATTTCCCTTACTTGAACTAATTGCAAGTGAAACCTCTTCAAGGGTGAAATTTAGAGCAGACCAATCTAAGGCAGGAGTAAGCATCGAGGGAGCTACAGTAGGAACTGGAAAAGGATGACTAATATCACATTCTGTAGTAGCCGCATACAAGCTGGAAAAATGTGCTACCTAGTCCTCTTTGGTCACCGCAGCCTCTATTTTCGGCTTATCACCTTCACTAAGGAATGGAGAGTTAATAACATGCCATAATGCTGTGGTATCGTTACTATGGCTAGCCTCGTACAGTTACTCCCAGGCCTCCTCTTTTAGGGCTTTTTTTACGGTTTTTTAGAGTAAGCCTGTATAGCCGTCTCCAATGCTGACCTCCCCATTGTTCCTAGGTTTGTTTTTCAGAGCTCTTATGAGTTTTTTGTGGGCCTCACTGTGTGCATGATCAAACCAGCCCTTCCTCTTTACCGCTCCTGTCTTCTGTTTAATAGCTCTAGGGGCATATTCACAAGGATCTACCACCGATTTATCACCACCTTAACCCATCAAAAGTGGAGATAGATTTAACACCCCATTCACAAGTGGGTGCAAACTGCAGACATAGCCAGTATTCCCGCGACAACTGCCCCAAAATTTATCTCCACGGTGGACACCACCAACTAACCCTAATGAGATGCAGAGTAGGCATTCCCGTGCAAAAACACACGAAAAAACCACAACACCACTTTCATAACGAACTGCCAGATCTGCGATGCGAACCAAAAACAGGCGCTAAGCTGCGGTAGACCCAGTGATTTAACACCTGCCTTTTGCTGGTGTTAAGCAGGACGACTACCTGCAGCATGAAAGGAAGCCCAGCCAAGAGCCACACGTGAAGACCCACAGATGCCATGGAGACAATTATCATGCAGCTCAGATACCCATGAGGGCCACAACACCCACCGCCACCACCCCCAGCACCCCCCCTCCAGCCCCCCCCCCCGGACATACACATACCGTGCACGACACAAGAGCCACAAAAAGCGCATGATGACACACATTGTCAAAAAATAACACACGTGTGGCCAGAAGAACGAGAAATAGTCACACAGCACTGAAGTAACAACCAAAAACCAAAAACTTTATTGAAATACAACACAAAACACCAATGCGGAATACGGGTCCGTCCGGGACAATCTCGATGTCACAGCCTGGAAAATAAAGCACAAAATCAGAACGTGTGTCATGCGCACAACAAAGGAGCGAGACACAGAGAAACAGAGAATGAAAGAAAGGCAGAGAGAGAAAGAGAGAGAAGGAAAGGAAGGGAGAGAGAGATTGAGAGAGAGGGAAGGAAAGGAGAGAGAGTGAGAGAGAGGGAAGGAAAGGAAAGGAAAGGAGAGAGAGTGAGAGAGAGAGGGAAGGAAGGGAGCGAGAGTGAGAGAGAGAGAAGGAAGGAAGGGAGAGAGAGAGAGAGAGAGAGAGAAGGAAAGGAGAGAGAGTGAGAGAGAGAGGGAAGGAAAGGAGAGAGAAAGAGAGAGAGAGGGAAGGAAGGGAGAGAGAGAGACACCACCGCCCCTGCACACCCAGGCCCCACTGTTCACCTGCTGCCACCAGTGTGTCTCCAACCACGTGCCCGGATACACTGCAAGCCACCAGGTCTGCAATCTGTAATCGAGGCCAGAGTCAATCATGGCAGAGTCCATCCCTGCGCACACGGCAACAACGCCTGTCCGTCCCTGCGCACGCATGCAGCCGCACCCTACCCCCTCCCGCCGGCCAGCGCTGGGTATCCGCACTTGCGCACCCCGGTCCCACTGCTCACCTGCCGCCAATGGTGTGTCCACCAGTGGGCACACCACGTACCCGTGCAAGCTCCAGGCTCCGGTCCCGCCACCATGGCATGGTCCACATCATGCGGACCCACCCCGCGGTCCAGCAGGTCCCACATATGACGCTGAGTCCTGAGGCATCAATGGCAGAGACCACATCAGTGCACACGTCATCCTCGCAGGCTGCACACCTGCTCAGCTATTTCGATGCCACTAACCATGTGCAACCCCAGTCAGCGCCACGTGGTGGTAGGCCCGTGATGGGCGCAAGGCTTCGGGTGCCACTAACCCTGTGCAACCCCAGTCAGCGCCACATGGTGGTAGGCCCGTGACGGCCGCAAAGCTTTGGGTGCCACTAACCCTGTGCAACCCCAGTCAGCGCCACGTGGTGGTAGGCCCGTGATGGGCACAAGGTCTCGGGTGTGACCAACCCTGTGCGCAACAAGTCATCAGCCCTTTATGATTGAGTATCGTGGAGCCTCCGTCATCCAGTCACCACTGGCAGTGGGGAACGTGACGTTGTCGGCCCCTTATATTGGCGGGGTCACATGGCCTGTGACGCCTGTGCCGGATGGGTGTGGTGTGTGTGCAGACCTGCCCTCAGGGAGTGGCCGTGACATGCTGACAAGTAGACCAGTGACCTGCTACCACCAGCGTGTATGCCTGCGACATGTAGCTATGTGGGCCCCCCCTCGGAGCGTAGGCGGAGTGGTCTGGCCTGGCATACGCCGTACCAGCGCAGGGCTTGCAACAATGACTCAGGGGCTCTGGGCGTGGTTCAGTCCATGTCCGGACAAGGAAGTGACTAATGCGTATGTCCCTGTTGTAGTGTCCACGGCAACCGGAACACAATAGGCAATGTAGCACACTGTGACTGGCACCCCACTAGATGAGCATCATTGACGTAAGGGAAATCACTGTCCCTACATTCATCCACACATTCATACATGAATGATGAAAGACATGACACAGCAGTGCGTTTCTGGATGTGTATTGCACATCCAGTGGAGTTTTGCAGCTGGAGCGGTACAGGGCCATGCCAAGCACACTACACAATATGGGCCCGTGGAGGGCCAGCCAGAGTCCATCCGGGGATGACAAGTACTGCGGAAGGGAACAGTCCGCAGTCTGGTCCCCGTGTCATTGGTCATCAAACAGGATATGGCAGTCCATGTCGTGGTCCAAGGTGAGTGCAGCAAAGTGTATCGGGGGTATGTGGAAGGTCATGGGGCCATGTCTGGCACCAAGCAGATACAGGCCAGGTGGCGGAAATGAATGCTAGTGCCTCCTTCTGAACTCAATCCCATCCACGTCCTCGGATGTGTGCTCTGCCCCACCTGTGGGTGTTGCAGTACCCGCTGAGGCACTGTGTGCCATTGACACATCAGGTGCCGGAGGAGGATTGTCTGCCGCACTGTGTGGCAATGACACATCAGGTGCCGGAGTGGATACGCCTGCCGCACTGGGAGGCACTGACACACCAGGGGGCGGAGATGTGGATGGTGTAGGAGCAGCAGCATTCATCATCGCCATTCCTTGTGGCAGCAATGCCATGGTGAGGATCTGCAGGGCATGGTAGATCCCAGCTACATTTTGCTGATGTGCAGCGGTGGCTGCCATCCTTTCCGCCTCCATCTGCAACATGTCCTCCATGAGCCTCCGCATGTGTGCCAGCTCACGGCTGGGATTGCTGGAGCCACTCTGAGCGGACAGGTGTTCTTGTCTCTGAGTCATGACTCCAGCGATGTCAGTCAGGGCTTGTTGGAGACCATGGAGTGGGCTGTGGGTGTCCATTAGGGACTGGAGATGGTCCCTGATGGGACCTAGACATCCATGGATGGCGTCCAGTTTGGTAGCCATGAGGTCGAACCCCACCCGCACCTGCTCAGCCATCTCCCTCTGGCCCTCCAGCACACGGCGCTGGAAGGCCATGTGTTGTTCCTGGGGGTCTTGGGAGACTGCCGGGGCTGTGGGTGCCTCCTGCAGGGTGGTTTGGGTAGTGGGGGGGTCTCCTCGATGCAGCTGGGCTGCCCTGATCCTGGAGGTGAGTTGCGGATGATGTCAATGATGTCTTGGAGGGCTTGGGTGTCGATGCTGGGGGTGTCCCTGCAATGTGAAGGGGGGATGGTGTATCACAATGTGTCTGCATGTATGTAGCCGCATGGTACAGGTTCACATTCAGACAGCATGGCATTGTACATTGTGTCAGTCTGTGGATCAGGGCCATGATCCAGAGTCATTGTGGGTGTGCACTGTGCTCTGGTTGATTGTGCATGTGTGCCATTGTGGCCATCTCCCCCCGTCCCCCCAGTACCTGGTGGTCACTCACCCTGTTGAGGTTGTGTTGTGTCCTGTCGAGCAGTGTCCGGTCCCCCGACTCCGGCCACAGTCTCCACACTGATGACTGTCAACACCAGCTCCTCCATGTCATCCAGCTCCAGCTGTGGCGCTGGGCTCCCACCTCCAGTCTGCATTGCTGCCTTCTGGTTGCCTGCGAGTTTCTCCTTAGTCTTGCGCTTGATGTCAATCCATCGCCTCTTGACCTCCTCCATTGACCTCTTGTGCTCTCCGACGGTATTCACCTTGTCCACGATGTCCCGCCATATTCCATTTTTGGTGCCCAATGACACGTTGGAGGTGACGAACAGTTGTTGATGGTGTTCCATCACCTCCGTGACCAGGATCCTATTCTCCTGCGGACTGAACTTCGTCTTCCTCTTCTTCTTGTCCTTGCCCTTCCCTGTCCCCGAGGTCCCAGGCTGGTCGTCCGGGGTGCTTGTGGGGTTGCGCTCGTCCTCTGCGCCTGCTCCGGCTGCCTCCATGGTGCTTGGGTGTTGGTCATTTTGTGTTTGTGTGTTTTTTCTACTTTTATAGTAGTTTTTCCCGTCTGCCATGTGTGTGTATTGCAGGCCTGGCGCTGCTTATCGCTGATTTCCTCATCGCGCTTTGGCCCATCGCATGTTTTTTCGCGTTGAAGTTTGTGTTTTTATCACGGTCGCAGTTGTTGTATCGCGGACATTGGCCGCGTTTTCGGGGAACTATCGCATGGTACCGTTGTGTTGTGAATTCCACGTTAACACGGGGTTATTTTCCCGCAATAGGCTGCGATGTGTAAAGTTGCGTTAACATTTTTTGGAGATGTTTAGCACCCGTTCTTGTGAATATACCCCCTAGTGATTTGGCCAAACCAAGGTGGCTTGATAACCGGTGTTGAATGCACGGATACATCAGTGAAATGATTACACTGACACAGTTAAATCAGCCACCCACTGTTGATTTTTGTTGCTGATATTTTTCAGTCTTTTTAGTTCTTTTAATCCATTTTCACTGTGAAGTTTTTCCTCGTATTCATTGCTGATAATTTATAATTTCCATTATAACTTGATCCTGTATGTGTTTCCTCATTTCTATTATATTTTTGGTAGTTATATGTTATTTTTTAATTAATGTTAGTTTAGTATTGAGGTAGGAATGTGCGGTGAAGGAGTTTAACACCTTCAAGAGGTCAAGCAAATTAATATTGTGCAGTCCAAGATGCAGCTTGTGACTAAATTCTGTCTGCATGTCAAATTTGTATTTTGAAATTAAGGGCCTAATTGCAAATTGATGGGACCGCCACTGACAGGCCGTCGATGGCAGTCCCACCGACATACAGGTCATCAATCTGACCACTGCATGTGGATGCAGACGATTGGATCGCATAGGCCGGGGGGATAGACCGCTGTCTCTGACAGGATCCATGATCCTGTCGGGGCGGGGGACGGAATCCTATCCCTTCAATGGAGGTGGTGCCTGTAGATGAAAACGGACTTTGGGAGTCTCAAGCAGGGCCCCCGTCACCCGTGGGCCACTGTTACGTGGCCCTGGGGGCACATGTAGCTCCCCCCCACACACCCATGCACCGTGTGGCAGGCACTACATGGTGCCTTGGCCTTATTGCGATGTTGATGGGACCGCCACCGACAGGTCGTCGGTGGCGGTCCCACCAACATACAGTCCCTCGATCTGATCAACGCATTTGGATGCAGGCGATTGAATTGCATAGGTTGGGGGAAAGACTGCCGCCTCTGACAGGATCCATGATCCTGTTGGGGCGGGAGGCGGAATCCTATCTCTTCAATAAAGGTGGTGACTGCATACGGGAATGGACTTTGGGAGTCCCAAGCAGGACCCCCGTCACCTGTGGGCCACTGTTATGTGGCCCTGGGAGCACATGTAGCGCCCCCTCCACACATGGATGTGAACAAAGTGCTTTTTTTTCTGCAGATTGTACTATGCCTCTTTTCCTGGGCTGCAGCACAAGCTGTAGTAGAAAAAAAACTTTTTCCGACCACCTGCACAGCGGTCTCATCCTAATTGGGACCGCCAATTCATTGTTGAGCGGTCTCCTACCCGCTGCGATGGCAGTCGGCGGTTCGACCGACCTCCATCGTAATTAGGAACTCAGTTATTAAAGCCAATAGTGTACACAGCTGAGTGGCAACAGAAAGATTTTGATAAATGAATGCACTTTATGAGCAGACTACTGTCTCTGTGCAGACTGATTAGTATCTAATCACATTATGACTTGTTACCAGACGATCACAAGAAATGTAGTTCTTTGTTGATTTCTCCTAAGCTACTTCAAACGTGTGCGAAAATCATGACCCTACTGACTAGAAGTACTATTACTACGTCAGAAGTAATATATCAATTGAATGGCTACAACCTGCGTGAGTTTATTTCTGTGGGCATCAGATTGTCTTGGGTGCTCTTAGAGAAGTGAAGCACATGGGCGATGAAATATACCGATTGAAAACAGTTATTTGTGCAGTGAATATTATCAAAGTGGTCATAATGTGGTTGTTAGAAATGGGATTTCTGGTTGGCTAGGGCTTGCGCCTAAGCCAGGCAGAAACCACCACTCTAGTCAGGGCAAGGGAGTTACACGCTGAAGATAACCCCTGCTCACCCCCTTGGTAGCTTGGCACGAGCAGTCAGGCTTATCCCAGAGGCAATGTGTAAAGTGTTTGCGCAACACACACACAAAGCAGCAACACACTAGGCACACCACAAAAGAAACTCCACACAAGGTTATATAAAAATAGCCTTTGTATTATCCAAAACACATTAGAATCATAATCACACAATATACATTGTGCCAACTGGCACCAGGTAGAAATTCACAGGGGATTATATACATGACCGGGCCAATCGGGCCACGGTCAGAACCATTAGAAAGCACAATAATAACACAACCAGTAACTACTGGCAAAATACTGTACTCAGCATTATTACTAGCAACATAAACACATTATGTCTGCATCACATTAGGTATAAACATCATAGCATGACATTTGGCCTAAACACATTAGGTCAGGCATAAACCACCTTAGGCAGTCACATTAGGCATAAACACATTATGCACAAATCACAATTAGGAGAGCAACGTAGTAACACTCCCCAGGTGCATACATCACCTTCAGCATGGACACATTAGGACCTTGCGCCCTTCCAGTACACAAAAGCGAGCCCCGGTCATCTGGCCTTCCTGGGGGCCCAAATGCCCTCTGTCCCAAAATGTCAGGGCGTCAACTTATGGGGCCATCCAAGTGGCCCTCTGGCTGCCTTGGCAGCGAAACCAATGTGCGTAATACACTGGGGCGGGGGAGTGTATCTCACTCCTTCCTGGTTATAAAAATAAACATGCCCCCATCGTTGCAGCTGCCTGCGCTCTCGCGGTGCAGCTGGGAAACCATGCACTGGCACTACCGTGCCTCTCAAGTCCCACTCCGGGAACCAAATTGCCCCCAATGCTGTGAGAGTCTCGTTTACCGGGACGCTCCTGGTGCCACTCACGGCACCACCAATGCGCCGACTTCAGCCCCACTCACCGGGGCTGTTTGCAGATTCCTCAGGGATCTGCAGGACTTCGGCCGGGAGCCCGCGAGGCTCTGGTCCCCCTTTGTGACCGCTGACCTCACTCTCCTCGCAGCAATACGCGGGGCTCCGGTCTTTCTCTGAACACCGGACTCGTTCTCCGCGGGGCTCTCTGCTTCCTGAGTAGAGCCCAGCCCGCAATCAGGCCTCCCTCTGCCTGTCTTCTGGCCCTCGCCACGCCCACAGTCCGGGGGAGGCGCCTGGCTTCCGCTCTCGACGATCTCGGCGGCTCCTCTCCCAGAAGTGCGGGGTAGGCTCCCGCTTCCAAAAGGGGCACAAATGCGGGCTAGGCTCCCGTTCAGAGGAGCACACAATGCGGGGTAGGCTCCCGCTTCCAAAGGGCACAAATGCGGGGTAGGCTCCCACTTTACCATAAGGCGGGGTGGGGGAATCCCCACGCCGGGATTCCCTCGGGACGCTCCGGCAGCCCAGCGCTGCAGAGCACACATGCTCCTCTCATCCTGGAGCACAAGAAAAACGATCCAGCGCACACGAGGCGCTTGAATCCCAAAGTTCCAGGGCAAAGGTACATCCTGGACCCTTCCCAGTCCGGCTTCCGCAGCAACCACAGCACCGAAACCGCCCTCATCGCCGCCACCGATGACATCAGGACCCTGCTAGACAACGGAGAAACAGCAGCCCTCATCCTCCTGGACCTATCAGCCGCCTTCGACACGGTCTGCCACCACACACTACGAACACGCCTTCACGACGCCGGGATCCAAGAGAAGGCCCTGGACTGGACCACATCCTTCCTTTCCGGCAGAACACAAAGCGTCCGATCCAAGGCCACCAAGATCATCTGCGGCGTACCCCAAGGCTCCTCCCTCAGCCCAATGCTGTTCAACATCTACATGGCACCCCTCGCCCACGTCGCCCGACAGCACAACCTCAACATCATCTCCTACGCCGACGACACCCAGCTGATCCTCTCCCTCACCAAAGACCCTCACACCGCCAAAGCCCACCTCCACGAAGGAATGAAGGCCGTCGCCGAATGGATGAGGACCAGCCGCCTGAAGCTGAACTCGGACAAGACTGAGGTCCTCATCCTTGGTTCCAACCCTTCAGCCTGGGACGACTCCTGGTGGCCAACATCACTGGGAACAGCCCCGCCACCCACCGACCACGTACGCAACCTAGGGGTCATCCTCGACCCCACCCTCTCCATGACTAAGCAGGTCAACGCCGTTTCCTCATCCTGCTTCAACATCCTCCGAATGCTCCGCAGGATCTTCAAGTGGATCCCCACCGAAACAAGAAAAACAGTCACCCAGGCCCTCGTCACCAGCAGGCTGGACTACGGAAACGCCCTCTACGCAGGAACGACGGCTAAGCTCCTGAGACGGCTGCAACGCATCCAGAACGCCTCTGCACGTCTTATCCTCGACATCCCCTGACGCAGCCACATCACACCCCACCTGAGAGACCTGCACTGGCTCCCTGTCAACAAGAGGATAACCTTCAAGCTCCTCACCCACGCACACAAAGCACTCCACAACTCCGGACCAGCCTACCTCAACAGACGACTCAGCTTCTACACCCCCACCCGCCAGCTCCGCTCGACCAGCCTCGCCCTCGCCACAGTCCCCCGCATCCGGAAAACGACCGCCGGCGGCAGATCCTTCTCCCACCTCGCCGCCAAGACCTGGAACACCCTCCCCACCAACCTCCGACAGACCCAAGACCTACTGGCCTTCAGAAGACTCCTCAAGACCTGGCTCTTCGATCAGTAGCAGCACCACCCCCTCTTCCCCCAGCGCCTTGAGACCCTCGCGGGTATGTAGTGCGCTTTATAAGTGACATGATTGATTGATTGATTGATTGAAGGTAGGGCCCAGGCAGGCCAGCTCACAGGGCCCTCCGGCAGGGAGGCAGTCCCTCGTGGCGGTTCCTCCTGGGGCCCAGCAGGCACCAGTAACCCAGACAAACAGCACAAGGATGCACCCCTTTCATGGGGTCACAGCCCCAGTATATATATTGCATTTCTCTTTGTCTGCCCTGGCACAGGGCTTGAGGGAACCAGTCTCAACTGGTTCAGGGGGGTGTTGAAGCACTCTGTTTACCAGGCTTCCACCCTCCTTTGTCAGATAGGGGCTCGGTCCTCAGACACACCACAGGGGGGCGGAGCCAGCATTCACCCAGGCAGGCACAGACCTATTCAGGGTCAGGCACTACCCCTCCCACTACTCCAAATGTAGACTGCCCATTCAGCCTAGCGCTGACTCACCCTGCCCTACCTGGAGCCACATACCTCACCAGCCCCTGTCACTCCAGAGCCAGACATGCAATACACATCAGGCAGGCAGACACATAGCACACAGAAATGCCAACTTCTAGAAGTGGCATTTCTGAAATAGTGATAATAAATCTGCGCACCCCATTGCGCAGCATTTATTGTTACTATTCCAAACATACCAAACTTGACCACACTGCTCCTCTCATATCAGGAATTACCACTGAAACACTTATCAGGGAATCCCCAATGCATTCCTATGGGAGGGCAGCCTCACAGCAGTGAGAAACCAAAATGGCTGTTTGTCACTACCAGGACATGTCACACACTTAAGGTACATGTCCTACCTTTTACCTACAATGCACCCTGCCCATAGGGCTAGCTAGGGCCTACCTTAGGGGTGACTGACAGGCAGTAAAAGGGGGGTCACAGACGTGGCACACACTTTAGGTGCCACGTCACAGCAGCAGTAACACTGCGCGCACAGGCCCTGCAATGGCAGAGGCCTGAGACAGGTTTGAAAGGCTACTTTGGTCGGTGGCACAAGCAGCGCTGCAAGCCCATCAGTAGCATTTAGTTTACTGGCCCCTGGTATATGAGATACCACATTACTGGGGACTGACAGGTAAATTAAATACGCCAAACAGGTGTAGACCAATCTTACCATGTTTACCACAGAGAGCACACGCACTTTACACTGGACAGCAGTGCTAAAGTGCCCAGAGTCCTAAAACCACCAACACCAGGTCAGAAAAAAAGACTAGGAGGAAGGCAAAAAGTTCAGGGATGACCCTGCAAAAAGGGCCAAGTCCAACACAACCCCCTTCCAGCCAAAAGCCAGGGTAGACCAATCATTACCTTTATGGGCTTCCCTGCTTGGGGCGATAGAACACGGCCGTGGGCCCGCTACTGCAGGGCCACACTCCAGTTCTACGCCATTCAGAACCCATGTGGTTCCCTCTGTCAAAGCTCCTAGGACCAACTAAGCTACCCCACTGGTACTCCCTAGCTGTCCACGGCCAGGACCAGGCCCAAGGCCATCCAGATGTCTCTGGTCCTTGCCATCTTACAGAGTGGGGGGCAGTAGCCCCAGGTACATAGTACCCATTCTCCACTCTACCTCTCATCAGTGCAGTTCTAAACTGCCACTGATCTTCCAACCTAGGGTCCGCACCCTCAGGCTGACCAGAGGTCTCGGGCGAGGCTCTCCTCCCCTTACCTCTCCTTCTGGGGTTCCGCACTCTCCTCCCAGGAGAAGCACCCTCAGAACCAAAAACTGCCAGGACGCTGGAATCAGTCCTCCCAAACAATTCTCCCATCAGTTCAGGACCTCTCTCCAGCAACTGGTCTCCCAACCTAGGGTCTAAATCCTCAGGTTGCACCGGGGTCAGAGACGAGGACTCCCTCCCTCTGCACCCCCTTCCAGAGTTCTGCACCCTCCCACCTGGAGTGGTACCCCTAGAAGACAAACCGGTCAGGACACTGCTTACAGATGTCCTTCCCTCCAGGTCAGGCAGAACCTGAACCTGGCCTCCCAACCCAGGGACTAAACCCTGCGGCTGAGCACCCGCCTGGCACACCAGGACTTCCTGGGGAGCACGCATGCCCCCCCAAGGGTAACACATGACTCATGTGTTGTGTGACAGTCTGCCTGGTGCAGATCTCCCAACCCCTGTCCATCTGACAGTGCGCGAAGATCGCCCAGGACAGAAGTGGTGTCACCATGGTCACTTCTAGGAGGCTCAGCCCTTATGGCTGGCCCCTGACCCACTGGTTCTTCCACTGGGGACTTTCTCCCCCTCTCACCCCTTCCTCTGGACTTCTGCACCCTCCACTTAGGAGTGGCACCGCCAGACCCCAGAACCGCTGGAGCTCTGCTTACAGACGCTCCACGTTCTCCTGACACTAGGAGTTCCCACTCAAATGGCCTACTTGTACAGCCTAGGCTCCCCACCTGGTGTTACCTTAGGGAACCCTCCAGGTCCTGAGACTGGGTTTCGGGCACCTTGGGACACAGCCCACTCTCACTCCTTCTCTGCTGAGACAGGACGTGAGCCCTTACACCCCTCCCACTACACCGGGACCAAGCTGGGCTACTCTGAACCTCTCCCACCGCTCTGGGCTGGGAAATACCTGAGGCACTCCTTTTAGGGTCACTCCCCAATGCCTCTCCAGACCCTCTGGCAACCACCCAGAGGTCTGCCTCCCATGCAAGCTCCCTGGGATCAGAGAACTCACACTCCAACAGGTGTTGCCGTAACCCCGGAAAACAATTACTGAACATGTGCTCTCTGACAACCAGATTGAACAGCCCTTCAAATTAATCTGCCGTGCAATTCATCACCCAATCTTCCAGTGCATCACAACATTCATCCACAAACTCCCCCCAAGACTGGTGAGGCAGTTTCCTACTGCCCCTGAACCTCAACCTGTACCCTTCAGGTATGAAACCCTCTTCCTGGGAACTAGGTACCATTCTCTGGGATCTGGGAGTGGACGCTTCCACACTGGACTCCATATTGCTGCCACCACTGGACCCTATCCTCACTGGTGAATCCAGACCACTGAAACTATACTCAGGGGACAACCTTTCCTCAAGAGCTAGTTTCTCCCTGGCGAAGGCCCTCTCTGCCTCGGCCATCCTCTCCTGTGCTAAGACCGTCTCAGTCTCTAGCTTTTTCTCCTCCACACCCAGTTGCGCTAGCACAAACCTGAGCCTTTCCAACGCCAGCTGATGCTCCCTTTCTTCCCTCCTATCCACCCACTCCTCTGGGGACAGGGAAAGGGATGGGGCACTGCCCCCAGAACTGGACCCAGCAAGGGACTCCCTATCTATGGGGTCCTCACTACCTACTGGCGTCCCTGCCCTGTCATTTTCTCCCTCCTGCTCAAATTCTCCAGGGCCACTGCCCTCTGGGGGTGCTGGTTGGGGACCCTCCCTCTCGGGGACCTCCTTCCCAGGCTCCTCCCCCACCCAGTTTTGGGATGTCCAACAGGCCAACAAGGCTTCCTGCAGTTCCGCTTTCCTGGCGGACTTATGCACCTGACACCCAAGATCCTTACAGAACCTCTTTAAGTCCTTTACAGTATATTTACGTAACATCCTTACATTAAATTCACTTTCTGTCACAATAACTGCTGGATCACCGAGGTGAGACATGACTGACACTTTAGGGCTGTCACCAAAATTTAGCAGAGCAGAAAAACACAATTCAAAAATGACACTCTCAGGAAAAAAATAACCAGGAGAAATAATCCCCAAACCTGTGATTATCTAAATTCAGAGTTTGTAGTGCAACCAGTTGTCGCTGTGGTACTGCGCAAACGCAAGTTCTATCCTCACCGCTGACAACCAATGTTAGAAATGGGATTTCTGGTTGGTTAGGGCTTGCGCCTAAGCCAGGCAGAAACCACCACTGTAGTCAGGGCAAGGGAGTTACACGCTGAAGATAACCCCTGCTCACCCCCTTGGTAGCTTGGCACGAACAGTCAGGCTTATCCCAGAGGCAATGTGTGAAGCTTTTGTGCAACACACACACACACAGCAGCAACACACTAGGCACACCCCAAAAGAAACTCCACACAATGTTATATAAAAAATAGCCTTTGTATTATCCAAAACACATTAGAATCATCATCGCACAATATACACTCTGCCAACTGGCACCAGGTAGAAATTCACAGGGGATTATATACATGACCGGTCCAATCGGGCCACGGTCAAAACCATTAGAAAGCACAAGTAATAACACAACCAGTAACTACTGGCAAAATACTGCACTCAGCATTATCACTAGCAACATAAACACATTATGTCTGCTTCGCTTTAGGTATAAACATCATAGCATGACATTTGGCCTAAACACATTAGGTTAGGTATAAACCACCTTAGGTAGTCACATTAGGCATAAACACATTATGCATAAATCACAATTAGGAGGGCACCGTAGTAACACTCCCCAGGTGCAAACATCACCTTCAGCATAGAGACATTAGGACCTTGCACCCTTCCAATACACAAAAGCGACCCCCGGCCATCTGGCCTTCCTGGGGGCCCAAATGTCCTCTGTCTCAAAATGTCAGGGCGTCAACTTATGGGGCCTTCCAAATGGCCCTCTGGCTGCCTTGGCAGCGAAACCAATGTGCATAATACACTCCTTCCTGGTAATAAAAATAAACATGCCCCCGTCCTTGCAGCTGCCCGCGCTCTCGTGGTGCAGCTGGGAAAACAAGCACTGGCCCTACTATGCCTCTCAAGTCCCACTCCGGGACTCAGGGAACCAAATTGCCCCCAATGCTGTGAGAGTCTCCTTTACCGGGACTCTCCTGGTGCCACTCATGGCACCACCAATGCGCCGACTTCAGCCCCACTCACCGGGGCTGTTTGTAGATTCCTCAGGGATGTGCAGGACTTCGGCCAGGAGCCCGCGAGGCTCCGGCCCCCCTTTGTGTGCGCTGACCTCACTCTCCTCGCAGCAATACGCGGGGCTCCGGTCTTTCTCTGAACACCGGACTCGTTCTCCACGGGGCTCTTTGCTTCCTGAGTAGAGCCCCGCCCGCGATCAGGCCTCCCTATGCCTGTCTTCCGGCCCTCGCCACGCCCACAGTCAGGCAGAGGCGCCTGGCTTCGGCTCTCGGCGGCTCCTCTCCCAGAAGTGCGGTAGGCTCCCGCTTCTAAAATGGGCACAAATGCCGGGTAGGCTCCCGTTCAGAGGAGCGCACAATGCAGGGTAGGCTCCCGCTTCCAAAGGGCACAAATGCAGGGTAGGCTCCCGCTTTACCATAAGGAGGGGAGGGGGAATCCCCACGCCGGGATGCCCTCGGGACGTTCCAGGCAGCCCAGCGCTGCAGAGCACACACGCTCCTCTCGTCCTGGTGCACAAGAAAAATGGTGCAGCGCTCACGAGGCGCTTGAATCCCAAAGTTCCAGGGCAAAGGTTGGGCCCAGGCAGGCCAGCTCATAGGGCCCTCCAGCAGGGAGGCAGTCCCTCGTGGCGGTTCCTCCTGGGGCCCAGCAGGCACCAGTAGCACCCCCAATCAGCACAAGGAAGCACCCCTTTCATGGGGTCACAGCCCCAGTACATATACTGCATTTCTCTTTGTCTGCCCTGGCACAGGGCTTGGGGGAACCAGTCTCAACTGGTTCAGGGGAGCGTTGAAGCACTCTGTTTACCAGGCTTCCACCCTCCTTTGTCAGATGGGGGCTCGGTCCTCAGACACACCACAGGGGGACGGAGCCAGCATTCACCCAGGCAGGCACAGACCTATTCAGGGTCAGGGACTACTCCTCCCACTACTCCAAAAGCAGATCTGCCCATTCAGCCTAGCGCTGACTCACCCTGGCCTCCCTGGAGCCACACACCTCACCAGCCCCTGTCACTCCAGGGTCATACATGCAATACACATCAGGCAGGCAGACACATAGCACACAGAAATGCCAACTTCTAGAAGTGGCATTTCTAAAATAGTGATAATAAATCTGCGCACCCCATTGCGCAGCATTTATTATTACTATTATAAACATACCACACTTGACCACGCTGCTCCTCTCATATCAGGAATTACCACTGAAACACTTATCAGGGAATCCCCAATACATTCCTATGGGAGGGCAGCCTCATAGCAGTGAGAAACCAAAATGGCTGTTTGTCACTACCAGGACATGTCACACACTTAAGGTACATGTCCTACCTTTTACCTACAATTCACCCTGCCCATAGGGCTAGCTAGGGCCTACCTTAGGGGTGACTGACAGGCAGTAAATGGGTGGTCACAGACGTGGCACACACTTTAGGTGCCACGTCACAGCGGCAGTAACACTGCGCGCACAGGCCCTGCAATGGCAGAGGCCTGAGACAGATTTGAAAGGCTACTTTGGTGGGTGGCGCAAGCAGCGCTGTAAGCCCACCAGTAGCATTTAATTTACTGGCCCCGGGTATATGAGATACCACATTACTGGGGACTGACAGGTAAATTAAATACGCCAAACTGGTGTAGACCAATCTTACCATGTTTACCACAGAGAGCACACGCACTTTACACTGGACAGCAGTGCTAAAGCGCCCAGAGTCCTAAAACCACCAACACCAGGTCAGAAAAAAAGACTAGGAGGAAGGCAAAAAGTTCAGGGATGACCCTGCAAAAAGGGCCAAGTCCAACAGTGGTGCATAGTCAATTGTACACCAGAACATTCTATCTAACCCTGGGCGGATATCGCGGAGTTGCACTACGCGGAACACCGCGAAGTGCATAAAAAACTCCGTCGCACTTCGCAGAGCTCCGCGAGTGGCGGAGTATGATAGAAAAATGCCATTTGCGGTGATTGCACACTGCCGGATGCTTGTCCGCACTGTGCAATCATTGCGAACGGCACCATGCACAGCGCAAGCTTTCCTTTTCTGCCGCTCGAGTAGATTTTTACTCGAGCGGCAGCTTTCTCAACGCGAACAGGCAGTTTCTAAACGCGAGCGTTCGCGAGCATATGCGATCATTCGCAATGAGAAACCTGACCCCCCCCACGTTGAGAAATCTCGCCGGGATGTTGATTTTCCACGCTCGCGCTCGCCAACTTTCTCAATGCGAGCGGTCGCGAGCATATTCGATCACTCGTAATGAGAAACCTGAACCCCCCCCGCGTTGAGAAATCTCGCAAGGATGTTGATTTTCCACGCTCGAACTCACCAACTTGATGTTGACGATCGCGAACGAGGAAAAATCTCGCCAGGAGGTTGATTTTCCTCGCTCGCAGTCGCCAACTTGACGTTGACGAACGCGAGCGAGGAAAAAAACTTTTTGGGAACTCCGCGATCTCTGCGTAACGCGGAGTGCAGAAAACTCTGCAAACTCCGCGAGCGGAGCGGAGTTCACCGCCCAGGCCTAATTCTATCATGCTAACATGTATAGCTAAAGTCTATATTGATAGGACTGCAAGTATACTACAATTCTAGTCATGTGCGGTTTGGTCAGAATTTATGTTATCATTCACATTATTAGGCATGTCCATTGTACGTCATCATTCAGATTGCTTACATTTGTGGAAATTGTCGACAAAATAAGATAAAATGACAACAAAGTTGCTTTTAGGAGCACTGTGAGGGGCTGGGCAAATAACTACCTTAAAGCTACATACATTATCTCTATCCCAACCTTACTCTTGAAAACAACATCTGTAGCAATGTGTTTGTACATTGTCCGTCTGCAGGGCTCTACTGGTTGTCTGGGAAGCAGGTGAAACACATTGGCTCCCATGCTGTGGAACTTGCTTTCATATACTGTCAAAGGCATGGTATTGTGATTAAGACAATACAATTACCATTAACGTTATTACATTGCTCGTCCCTTAACAATGCTTGGCAGTAGAAGTATTCCTTGTTGTTTTGCATTCTCCGCTGCATAGAAGGAGGAATGTAAGTGGTCCAGGGCATTCTACCTGCATTCTGCCTTTTTTCAAAAACATCTTGTGCAGGCAGATGCAAAAGCATCAGAAAGAGTGGAATTGTCTATATATTAACAGTTGCTTACCACAGAGTAAGAAGAATTTACCTTCTCCTACGTCTAGTCAAAATTAGTAGTTCGTTTTACATATCCCATGCATGGGAAGACACTTAAATATTTTAGTCCTATTGAGGTTTACTGCTTAGGTTAAACTAGAGTTGCAGATTTCCAAACCTCAGGATTCATGTCTGGGGTGTTTCCTCCCAATGAATGAGCCTTAACGAGACAATAAAAAACAATAGACAGAAATGGCTGTGTCAATGCTTCTTAATAACTGGAAATTCTTCTGGGTAGGAGTCCATTCTATTGTTTTTTCAGCCCTGCTACTATTGCATAACAACCATAATGAAATCAGTCATGCCCTAAGCCCTACTTTAAATAGGGCATGTGCATCAGGTGGAGATGGTTTAACCCCTTCGATGCTCATGACGGAATGGTTCCGTCATGAGCATCGGTGCCCCTGTGCTCATGACGGAACCATTCCGTCATGAAGCCAGGGGCACGAAATCCCTTTGCTGCAGACAGCAGAGGGATTTCCTTCTCTCCCCCAAAGCCTCGGGAGCTGGGGAAGAGCTTCCCCAGCTCCAGAGGCCCCCTCCCTGGTTTCTGTGCAATGAGGATTAGCGTGCACGTCGCGCTGTCCTCATTGCACAGAAACCGAAACTGAAATGAGCCTTTAGGCTCATTTCAGTTTCACTTTCTATGTGCTCAGGGGGCGTAGAAAGACGGGAGAGGTATCATTGGAAAGGGGAGAATCTCCCCTTTCCAATGGTACCCCTCCCCTGTGGATTCCTGCTTGGGGATCACCCCAGGAGGGCGATTCCCAAGCAGGGATCCACCCACTAGACACCAGGGAGGGGGGAGCGGCCCCTTGGGTAAGGGCCTTTGCTCCCCCCAAATACATTTGTTGTAATTAAGTCTTTTTGCCCCCCCTGTAAGTAAGTAAAAAAAAAGTCCGTTTTTATATAGCGCAGCTACTCACCCTTACGGGTCTCAAGGCGCTGGGGGCTGGAGTGGAAATTAAGTGAGCTATTGCCCAGAGTCACATGGTGCTGAGCTGAGCTGCCGCCGGAGCCGGGGATCGAACCGTGAACCCTGTGCTCCAAAGTCAGCTGCCCTGGCCGCTGCACCACACCTCTCCACAGTAGCCCCCAATCTGCCCCCCGGGGGGGCAAAAAGCCCACTAGACCCCAGGGACTTTTTTTGGGGGCGCATAATTTATTAGGGTGGGGGCTGCCCATAAAGGGCATGTCCATGCCCCCACCCTCGCAAAATTTACAGCCTTTCTGCCCCCCCCGGGGGGGCAAAAAGCCCACTATACACCAGGGATTTTTTATTGCCAAATTGAATTAGGGTGGGGGCTGCCCAAAATGGGCATGCCGATGCCCCCACCCCCCGGCCACAAAAATTACAGTCTTTCTGCCCCCCCGGGGGGCAGAAAGCCCACTAGATACCAGGGATTTAAAAAAAATTATAATTAGTGGTGGGGGCTGCCCAATATGGGCATGCCCATGCCCCCACCCTCCCCACAAAAATGACAGCCTTTCTGCCCCCGGGGGGGGCAAAAAGCCCACTAGACGCCAGGGATTCTTTGGGGCAAATCTGAATTAGGGTGGGGGCTGCCCAAAATGGGCATGCCAATGCCCCCACCCCTCCCCCACAAAAACTACAGCCTTTCTGCCCCCGCCTGGGGGGCAGATGGGGGCATTAGCCCCCAATCTTCCCCCCGGGGGGGCAAAAAGCCCAGTAGACGCCAGGGATTGTTTTGGGCACATTTTAATTAGGGTGGGGGCATTGGCATGCCCGTTTTGCTTTCAAAGAGCTGTCATAATTAGAAAAAGTTACAGGTGAAAACGTTGACACAAAAGGCTGTTTTATTCAACTAATTTTCAATTTTTCCTATATTTAACTGTTAGTTTCTATATAGAAACCTTGAAGGATCTACACAAATGACCCCTTGCTGAATTCAGAATTTTGTCTACTTTACTAAAATGTATAGCTTTCCAGGATCCATTATTGCTTTCATACCCATTTCTACCAATAACTGGAAGGAGGTTGAAAGCACAAAAAAAAGCAAAAATAGGCTATGTCCCAGAAAAATGCCAAAACTGTGTAAACATTTTTGGTTTTCTGACAAAAGTCTGTCATTCCCTAAAAGCTGGGAAAATGGTGATTTCAGCCCCACAAACCCTTTTTTGATACCATTTGCAGGGAAAAACCCAGACGCTTTCATTTGCAGCACTTTTTTCAGATTTTTCCCCAAAAAAACAAAATGTAGCTGTATTTTGGCTAATTTCTGGGTCGCCTTCAGGGGAATCCACAAACCCTGGGTACCTTTAGAATCCCCATGATGTTGGAAGAAAAGGACGCAAATTTGGCGTGGATACCTTATGTGGTCAAAAAGTTACAGGGTCCTATGCGCGAACTACCCCAAATAGCAAAAAAAAGGCTTAGCACAGGGGGGGGAAAGGCCTAGCAGCGAAGGGGTTAAAAAGAACTAAATGACTCAAAATAGATGCCCCAAAACAGCCCATCCAAGATGGCTGCCCAACTTTCCCAATGCCTAAAAGCACAGTGCAATGAAAAAAATAATAAAAAGATAAAAGAAACACAGTAAAAACCCACTGACGTCAGTTCTTAACACAACTTTCCACGCCAAAAGCACAGAGCCATGAAAGACAATGACCACTGGTGCATCAAAACTAGGACCCTTTAGGGAGTCCCCATCCCTAGCAATCAGTTCACAGAGCGGGGAGGATGGGTGGGGTGATAAGGAATCTATAACTAACCTTTGTCTCTACCAGAAACATTGTTACCAAAGGTAAGTAACTTGTTCATCTGATAGAGACTGTTAGTTGTAGATTTCTTACCTTAGAATAGATGACCGGGCAATACCATCCCTGGAGAAGGGTCTGCGAACCAAGATCACACCAGAAAGTCCTGGAGGACTGAACGGGCAAAGTACCAGTCACTCCGGACTTGGCTGTCCAGCTAGTAGTGTCTGGTAAGTGTGTGTAAGCCTGTAAGGATGCTCACGTTGCTGCCTGCCAGATGTCAAGGACTGGGACTCCACATGCTAATGCCGTGGTTGCCACAGTTGCTCCTGTGGAATGAGCACACAATCCCACAGGAGGGTCCTTCTGTGCCAAAGCATAGCATATTTTGATGCAAAGGACAACCCATCAGGAGATGGTCCGTTTTTGAACAGCCTGCTCTTTCTTGGCACACACATAGCCAACGAAGAGTTGATCATCTACCCGGAAGCCTTTTGTGCGATCAAGATAACAAGACAATACACGTTTTGGGTCCAGGCGGTGGAGTCTCTCCTCCTCCTTGGAGGAATGCGGGGGTGGGTAAATGGTGGGCAAAGTGATAGATTGTCCCACATGAAAAGGTGTGACGACCTTAGGAAGGAATTAAGGTTTGGTCCAAAGAACCACTTTATCCGGATAAGGGGGCTTAGAAGATAAAGCCTGCAGCTCGCTCACCCTATGAGCCGAGGTGATGGCAACAATGAAGGAAGTTTTGAGAGTCAGCAACCTGAGGGGACAATTATGAAGAGGCTTGAAGGGACCACACAAGAAAAGTGGGAACCAGATTTAAGTCCCATTGGGGCATTATCAAAGGAGATGAGGGAACAGATGAGTAAGGCCCTTAAAGAATCTGTTGTCAATAGGAGCTTTGAATAAAGAAGGCTGATTTGGTAGCCGAAGAAAAGCAGAGATAGCCGCAAGATATCCTTTAAGAGTGCCCAAGGCAGATTCCCGCCGGGCTAAAGAAAGAATGTGCAAAAGGACCTCGGAAAGAGGAGCAGAAAGGTGTACAACATCCTTTGCTGTGCACCATGCCACAAATGTGTTCCATCTACAGGTGTATACCGTTTTAGTGGAGGGACGCCTGGCTTCTAAGATAACATCACAGATTTCGGGCGGAGGGTCGAAAGCTGTCAGCTGTCGCAGCTCAATCTCCATGCAAGGAGGTGGGGACTGGACAGGTTCGGGTGGAGAACCCTTTCCTGTTGCTGCGACAGATCCTCCCGAATGGGCAGTCTCAGTGGAGGATCGATGGCCATGCTCAGAAGGCCGGGGTTCCAGACTCTTTGTGCCCAATCCAGAGCTACTAGAATGACTTGAGCCCAGTCGTTTTGTTCTTCTTGAGCACTCTGGGCAGACGCAGTACAGACAGAAAGGCGTACAGGAGGCCGAAGCTCCACTCGCGACGAAAAGCGTCGACTTGGAAAATCCAATGCGCAATATTGCTGACATTGCGCGTTCTCTTTGGAGTCAAACAGATCTAACCAAGGCTCACCCCACCGCTGAAAGAGACCTTGCGTCACCTCCAGAAGGAGATGCCATTCATGATTGACTAGGCACTGGTAGCTGAGTTAGTCCGCTCTGGCGTTCAGGGAGCCCGCCAGGCGTTGAACCACCAGGGTTATGTCCTGATGTTCCAGCCATGTCCAGAGTCGGAGATCCTCTTGACAAAGGGTCCACAACCCCACCCCACCCTACTTGTTGCAGTACCACATGGCTGTGGTGTTGTCGGTGAACATCTGCACCACTTTCCCCTTGATAGAGGGATGGAATGCTTTTCAGTGCCAGTCTGATCGCCCGGAGCTCCAAAAGGTTGATATGGAGACCGGACTCCGCCGGAGACCAGACACCTCTGAACTCCGGCTCTCCCAGGTGGCCGCTCCATCCCGGAAGTGACGCATCTGTCACCACTGTTAGATCTGGTTGGGGAAGGGAGAGGGATCTGCCTCTGACCCAATCTTGGTTCATTAGCCACCACTGCAGTTGGTGTGCAGTTCCCTCCAAGATCTGGAAAGATTCCCCTGATGTTGCGCCCACTGGAACTCCAGGTCCCACTGCAGAGCCCGCATATGCTGTCTGGCATGATCTACCAGCAGGATGCAAGAGGCCATGAGGCCCAGCATCCTCAGAGTCGTTCTCACCAAAATCCAGGATAGAGGCTGAAACATCGGTATCATAGCCCGAATATCCCGGACTTGATATATCTCGGACTTGCTGCTTGGAAGGATAGGCCCAAAACCACACTGTGTCCAGAGCCACCATGATGAAAGGGAGCGTCTGAGAGGGAGTCAAGTGTGACTTTGGCATGTTGATAGTGATCCCCAGCGAATGCAGGAGGTCTGCCGTAGTCTGGAGGTGGGAGATGACAGCCTGGGGCAAACCCTCCTTTAACAGCCAGTCATCGAGATAGGGAAAGACTGGAACCCCTGATCTGCGTAGATGAGCTACGACCACCACCATCCTCTTCATGAACACCCGAGGGGCACTGGTAAGGCCAAAAAGGGGTACGGTGAACTGAAGATGATAGTGGCCCACCATGAACTGCAGGTAACATCTGTGGGCTGGCAGGATGAACATATGAAAGTAAGCATCCTGCAAGTCCTCCTGGGCCGAGTGCAGACAGAACTTGGGCTAGGGTGAGCATTTTGAACTTCTCCTTCCAGAGGAAGAAGTTTAGAGCACAGAAGTCTAGGATATGACGCAGGCATTTGTCCTTCTTGGGTACCAGAAAGTAGCAGGAATAACAAACACGACCTGCTTCTGGCACAGGGACCTCTCTATAGCTCCCTTGGCTAGGAAGTGCCAAATGATCTTCCGACATGTGATCGTAAGAAGGCAGCATGGAGGGGGAGTAGTCTGGAAGGGGAGGGAATAGAATTTGCAGAACCCACCTGTCCGATGTGAAGGATTGCCAGTGGAGGAGGTGATGGTGGATCCTGCCTTTGACTGGCTGGTGATGGGCCCGTATATCAGACTAGGAAGGTTTAGAGGAGGTTGCAGGGGGGGGGAGGATGGACTGGCCCACCTGCCAGCTCCCTGACCCACGAGGAACCTGGCTCCCACGTCCATGGCCAATCAGAGTCTGACCAGCTCGCGTGACTCGATGGCTAGGCTGAATAGGACGTGGTTGGGCAGCCCTTCCTTAGCCACGAAAGGGACAAAAGGCTAACTGAGGTGGATGAGAGGTAGCCTCGAGGGCCAAGGATCTGGCCATAGCTCGAGAATCCTTGAAGTGCTCAAGCGCTGAGTCTGCCTTGTCACCAAAAAGCCGAGTGCCATCAAAGGGCATGTTCATCAAAGGAGACTGGACATCCCCTGAGAAGCTAGTAGTCCTCAAACAGGTGTAGCAGCAATTGTTCTTCCCAGCGAGTCGGTGGTATCCAGTCCACATCTTCTGGTGAATTTAGCTGGGTCCCTCCCATCTGCAACTCCTTGAGAAAGAACGGCCTGGGCCTCCTCTAGGCACTGAGTCAGCACCTGCGCGACCATATCCCAGACAGTATGGGAGTATCAGCCCAAGAGGCCTGCGGTATTCACTGAATGCGATGCCAAGCTGGCCGAAGAGAACATCTTCTTCCCAAAGTGATCCAGCTTCTTGGATTCCCTACCTGAGAGAGCAGAAGGGAACGTGCCTTTTGATGATGAGGCTTGGGCTGGCAAACCCTCAGGGGAGGGGTGTTGGGACAGGAACCGGTCCCAGGATGCTTGTTTCTGGTCCAGGGAAGACCTGGCTTGGCAGTTCGGGCTGGACTGTTCCCATGAGGAACAGGGTCAAGACTGATTTGCATATGGTTGGGTCTGAACTGAGGTGGCAAAGTGAGCGAAAGAACGATGATGGAATCAACCCAGATCTGTGACTGGGGATGAGTGTTGGAAAAGTTTCAGCGCTCTGTCCATCATCTCCTTGTGTTTGCCAGGAACACTGGGTCACCAGGAGCTGGGTGGTGGCAGCGGGCAATTGTCCTATCCACAGGAGCCCGTGTGCTAGGCTTGGACCAAGTGCCCAGAAGGACGTCTGTGAGGGCTTCATTGAATGGCAAAAGGGGTTCAGAAGAGGAAGTCGCAGGCTGAATCGCCTCTCTCAGGAGGTTAGTCCTGACTGCCACCATAGGGAGCTCGAGGCTGTGGACCTCGGCTGCCCTCCTCACCACCAGAGCATAGTAAATTACCTCCTCCATAGCCACGGTAGGGGGAGAAAGCAAGCTAGCTAGAGGAGATGTGTGGCGCAGCTGCCAGGGTGGCTGACTCTAAAGCGCGGGGCTCACAGTTCGATTCCCAGCGCCGGAGGCAGATCAGCTCAGTATCATGTGACTCTGGGCAATAGCTCACTTAATCTTCCCGACGGCCCCCAGTGCCTTGAGACCCTTACAAATACCGGGTTTATCAGGTTAGTGTCAGGGGATGTGGCCAGAACACTGGCATCACTCAGGCCCATTGGCCAATCCGGTTCCTCAAGCTGGTCTGTTTAAGGGTCCAGCGACCCCTCCCAGTCCTCTTCCTCACCTTCTGGCCCAAAAGGAATGCCAGGAAGGAACACAGGGATGAAAGTCCCTTCCAGTGTCAAAACCGACGTCGATCGACATCGGTCCGGCTCCGTGTCCACTTTGGGGATGAGATGGGGTCGGCGCCAACCGGGGGCACAGTTGACGCTGAGAGCGTTGTTGTCAGGATCGACATCGGCGAAGGCCAAGTGAGATCGACTGGCATTGATCCGGATCCAGGCCTGGATCCACGGGGACCCTCCTGAGCCGGTGCCATAACCACCGGCGTCAAAGTACCAGGGCCCGCGACCGACTCCGCGGGGCCCGAAGGTGCACCGGTGTAGCCGGGCCGCTGAAAGATGAGGTTCAAGGCCTCATGAAATTTCTGAATTTGAGCAGGAGATGCTCCGGCTCCCGTAAAGGCAGGGAGGCGTGGAGTCATCTCAGAAGTAGGCGCCAGAGACAGAGCCTCCGAGCGACAACATTTGGGATTCCGCATCGTCTTGGCCGACCGACTGGGAGAAGTTGAAGAATGTCTGTGCTTATTTGACTTTTTCTTGTGTTTTCCTGACTCACCCGAAGACCTCCTTGATGACTTTGAGTGCGAAGAGTGTGGGCTCCGCAACAGTTCTAGAGACCTTGCCCTTGAACGAGAACAAGAGCGATCCAGAGCCGAGCGCCGGGCCTCCGGCAGCTTTCGGGACCACTCCTGCAATGCCTTTGGGTTAATGGCCCGGCACTTGGAGCACAACTTTAGGTCGTGGTCGCGCTCCAGACACCAAAGGCACACGAGGTGCAGATCTGTCACAGACATCGCCTGATGACAGGAGCGCAAGGCTTGAATCCGGTCCAACATTGGGACATCCCTCGATGCACCAGGATGCACACTTGAAGTTGATGTGCTGGTTTTTTCTTGTTGAACACAGCAAACTCACTTCCAAGGGCTCAAGTAATGGATTTGGCACCACTTGGCAGAGTAGGGCTCTAATCAGAAACGCCCAGATGCTGTAGGTGAACTCTTTGCTGACCCTGAGACTTCTAACAGGAGGCAAGCTCATCTCAAGCCCTTGGAGAAACTTGGAAAGCAGGATATAGAAAGCAAAGTCCAGTCCTTTCACCCCCAGGGGAGAAGCAGCAGCAGGCAAGCACCTCAAAGCAAACAGCAAAGTGTCAGTCCCTCCTCACAGCAAGGCAGCTCTTCTTCCTGGCAGACTGTCCTCAATCGAGAAGTGTTCCTAGTATATGGTGCCAGAGGTCCAGTACTTATACCCATTTCAGCCTTTGAAGTAGGAAAACTTCAAAGAAAGGTATATGTCGTGCACAAGACCCTGCCCTTTCTGGCCCTGGCTCTAGACACACTACGGGGGGGGAGAGACTGCTTTGTGAAGGGACAGGCACAGTCCTATTCAGGGGCAAGTGTCGACTCTTCCCACTACACTAGCTCAACCTGGTGATGGGCCATCAGGATATGCAGGGAAGACCAGGGCTCCCTTCAGACATGACTGTCTAGAGTGAATTCACAAAAGCCCAACTGTCATTCTGACCAGTGTTCCCTGTAACGTGCGCGCCCGGGCGCCCGCGCACCTATGTCTCCCAGAGCGCGCAGTGTAATAGGCGAAGCGCGCACACTCAGCTGAGGACAGTTCGCGCCGCCGCTTTTAAAATGCGTGCGGCGCGAAAGGCAGAGGGAGACCACCCGAAGTTCGTCAGCAAGTGGCTCCTGCTGCCTTTCTTTTTGTTTAAAAGGACTAGGCTCTGGGGCAGATTGTGTGCTTTTTTGAAAGTAATCATGTTAATCACAGCGCCCGTGTGCGCTGCAATTAACATGATTACTTTAACAAAGGCACACAATCTGCCCCGTAGCTGTGCCTTATTAACAAATGAAAGGCAGCAAATCTACCAGCATGACGTGTGCTTTCAGGGGTTTCTAAAGCACACGTCCCTGCCTGTAGACTTGCTGCATTTCTTTTCATAATAAAGCGGGGCAGATTGTGTGCCACGCTCTATTAACAAATAAAATGCAGCAAGCCTACAAGCATGACGAGTGCTTTTAGAAACACCTGAAAGAACACTTCAGGCTTGTAGACTTCAGAGACGTTTTTCAGGAATGGCCGTGGGAGGGGGACGGGTGAGGGGGAGGGGAGGGGAGACACCCTTAAACATACCCAGGAAATCACAGGCTTTCATCCCGCCTTCACATAAATGTTGAGTCAAACCTTGGGGTTTTAAGACAGTGAACTAACAAGGGTGACTTCAGACAAGTAAGAAACAAAGGCCTCTTACAGTCGCAGTTTGGTAGCAAAAGGAAGCCATACTTGGGTGAGGTGGGTCTCTCAAGGTCCTGTGCCCAGTGCAACTGCACCTGCTGCTCTATCGACAGCACCACCCTGCATTCAGTTCGGGGAATATATTTCCTCAATGCCACCCACATTTCCTCACAAAAGCTAAAATTATATTGTTCTCTGTATTAAAAACTATGCTGCTTTCGAAATTATTTTGAATGTGCTGCATTATAACTACACTTACGACCATCTCACGCTTGACAATAGCATGTTCTATGGAGTAGGGTAAAATGTAGGGGATAATTGCTTCACCCAACATGGACAGAAGGATCACATGCACAGCGCTCTCCACTGTTAACCTCCTAGATGGACGTGTGTTATATAAAAATTGTGTAACATAACTTATACCTCTCAACATAGCCAGGCCATGCATGACCATAAAGTACTGGGGCTCCTCCACTAGGGTGGGCTCGAGCTCAAACATTCCCATTAATGCGAAGTGGAGTTCTGCTGGTCGAGCCACCAGATAGTACCATTCAGTCAGGATTTTAGAATATCCACAATGAAAACATCTGAGAAAAATGTACCTTGCATACACTTCATTGGAAATAATTTGCATATATGATTGCTATCCCAAAGTAGGATTGTGCGTAACTAACTATTCGCTGGATCACGAAAACCAGCCAGTGCTTAAGTTAATTTGTGGAAAACAAAAATGCCAGGGCTCTCGTCAGGAGGCCACTTCAGCTTGCACCACACATTGCCCCTACCATGCTGTCAATTATAGTAACAACACAACTACTAACATCACACTCCTCCTACAAGTGTGACAATTCGGATTATTATAGGCCCCCAAAGCTTTAAGAATGACTTGAGCGGCAGGTAATAATAGTTTACAACGTATATTGAATTAATAATTAACTGTTGTTGTGTTCATCTCTAAATTAGCCAGACACTGCCACATTGTGGCATACTGTCACAAGCGCTGGTGTTGACAAGTGCTGGTGCCAACACTGGAAACCACCAGCTCAAATTAAGCACTGAACCCAGCTCTAATAAGATGGCCAGCCATCTTTTTCAAGGCTCTCCGCTTGGACACGCGGACAAGCGCCACACTGTCAGGGATCCAATATGGCTGCCTGCTTTCGAGGAGACCGAAAGGAATTTAGTGTGCTCAACAAACCACTAAGGAGAGCTTTGGCAAAACCCACAACAGCATGCAAATAAATAAACACAGAAGCACAGATGGTCCCATAAACTATGAGAATGTTACTGTCTCACTTGGATCCCTCCTCCTTGCATCTGGATCTACACCTTTGTTTGAAATATCATTAAGCTCTCATATGTGTTGTATAATATGTCACAATTGCTTTACTTTTCAGCTGACCCTACTGCGTAGGGGGCGGATGCCCAGAAAAGTAGGTATTTAACGCACATAAGGGCTGCCTACTATAAATCTACAGACCTTGCTTCCTCGCCAGATCTGGGATTGTTTGGGTCTCGCCTACCACACAGCTCAATCTGTCTGGTTGTGAAAAGACCTATGGTAAACTTGCAGTGGTCTTAGACGCTGCACACTGCTTCCCATTGGTTGGCTTTATTTTCACTATCAGCTTGCTCATTATTAATTTCCTTGTGTGGGCTTACCTTCCTTTCCTGTTTTCCCTCCCCCTGGAACATAGCATCTTTACTTCCTTCAACCACCTACTTTTCGGGAACTGAATTTTTCTTTTTGGTTCAGCACTCCATGACAGTGCATGTGTTTTCAAGCTGACTTCCTCATGTACTTCTCTTCCATATTCTGCTATGTTCCATGTTGCCCTCTCTTGCCCATGTGTTTCCTCCCCCTCTATGTGTTTCACGCATCTTCGTGTGCTACTCCACCACTTTGCTTCTACACTTCTGTTCTTCTGCCACAAGTGATATCTTCCCCAACCACTCCCCATTGCTTCCCTCCACACTCCTGCTCCCCCAGGCTATCTCCTCCTCCCCTTCCAACTAAAAAGCACTTTTGTGCTACATCTATTCTATTTTTTTTTAAATCTACTATTCCACCTGAGATCTGTAAACATAAAACATTTTGTAGGCATGCTCGTGCCTACAAAATAGCATGGCTGCATAATAGTACCTTCCATTTTTTAGCTTTCCATTATGCTGCACAGCATCTTGATGCTGCTGAATAGCATAGCTAAAAGGTTTTGGCAAAGAGGCCGTAAAAACAAGACATATTGGCTTTGCCAATGCTTGTTATTATTTTACTACTTTTGCTGCAAAGACATTCCAGGCATTTACTACACATTCTGAGCTACTTCTCAACAAATCCTGATTTATAGAAATGCTTCCCTTATATATGATGGTCTCTTCAACTGTATTTATACCGTTGGGTATTTTACTATCTACCTCATCTTACTCCTCGCCTCCACAAAATATGTATCAATTTTATGTCTGAACGGGTCCTCCAAAAATTGAAGAAAACGTGAAAACCAGTGCAGTGCATTACATAGAAATAGGAAAGTGAAACCATTTTAGTTCACGTGGAGACTAGGGAGCAATTCAGAGTGTACGATGGAAGGAGAGAGTTAAGTGGGACAGAGTTTCTTCATAGTTGGGCTCATAGACAGAGGAGCTCGGAGGTTCTTATTGATGCCAGATGAGGTGATCACAGATGAGAAAAGACTTTAGTTCCTTTCTGAACTTCGAGAGTGATGTGGTGAGCCTGAAATCCAGAAGGGGTTTTCTTGGAGGTCCTGGTGCGCACACTGTCTCCAGTTTTCATTCTTGCATTTCTCGATCTGAAGTCTTCCAATGTCATGATTTTCAAGCAGGTGAATCAGTGGACCTGTTACTGATTTGTAGGTTCAAGCCTTAAAGTCGATGCAGTCTTTGATGGACAGCATTTGCAGATTCATCACTCTCGCTGTGATGTGTTATATATTTAACCCCGTGATGAGATGGGCGGTGGCACATTGGATGCAATGCCATGGAGCGAATGCGGAGTGATGGAAGCTGTTGAGTAGGACATTGCCACCACCCAGGTGAGAGAGGATCAGGCCTTGTGCATTGCTTCTTACTCAGTTAGAGCTGTGACTGAGTTCTTTAATGTCTCTCGGGAATTGAAGAATGTATCCAACCAGCCACTGTTCCCTGTAAGGTGACCTTACACTGCCGCACACAGAGAAAAAAAATTAGAGGGAACATTGGTCGATGCACCCACATGTGCGGCCTGGTTCCTGGCGCACATAGCCTTGGCTGCAGTGCACAGACACCTTACACTGCCGCACACAGAGGAAAGAAATTAGAGGGAACATTGATTCTGACCCAGACATGTATTCAGAGACAGGCAGCAGCACAAAATGGTTAAAGTGAGAAAATGCCAACCTTCTAAAAATGCCACTTTCAGACCTGCAATTTAAAAACCAACTTCCCTCACGGATGTATTTTTAAATTGTGAGTCCAGAGACACCAAACTACAATTTTCTATCAGCTCCCAATTGGAAGATATAATTGTAAGATGTTACAAGTCAGTCCCAATGCTAACCAATAGGAGAGATAGGCCTCGCTGTGGTAAAAACAAATGTAGCAGTTTTTTACTACGAGGATATATAAAACTCAACAGTGGATGTCCTACCTTTTAAATACACTTCACCCTGCCCATGGGGCTACCTAGGCCCTATCTTAGGTGTACCTTATACGAAATAAAAGGGAAGGTGTGGGCTTGGCAAGTGAGTGCACTTTGCCAGGTCAAAATGGCAGTTTAAAACTACACACCCAAACACTCCAGTGGTAGGCCTGAGACATGTTTTTAGGGCTACTCATGTGGGTAGCATAATCAGTGCTGCAGGTCGACTAGTAGCATTTGACTTATAGGCCCTGGGCACACTTGGTGCACTGTAAATTAAATAGTCCAATCATTGAGAAACCAAATATCATTACATTTTCGACATGGAGCACTTGCATTTTAGCACTGATCAGCAGTGGTAAAGTACACAGAGTCCTAAATCCAGCACAGAGTAAAAAAAAAATGAGGTCTGAGGCAAAAAGACAAGGGAAACCACATCAAAGGTGCCAGGTCTAACATTCAGGTCTCCCCTTACTCTCAACTGTGAATGGGCAATTCTGAACCTTGCCGCTTTAAAGTAAATATTGGGGCGGCATGTCCAAGATGGTGGATGGATAGACGTGTCTTCCTGTCCCTCTGTCACCCATTGCTGTCCGGGGCTGTAGCCTGCTCCCCAGTGAACATAGCACCGGTTTCCGGGTGTGATCTTTGTCAGGATCTTCATAAGAGACGAGGATTGTTAAAATCACCGCTCACACTGCTCTGTCGGATACGTGTGCGGTGCCAGCGGTGGCAAAGGTTTCCTGCAAAATAGCAGCGGGCACATTCTTTACACGCATGCTCTGCTTACCTCACCCCTCCTAACTCAACGCAAGAGTATTTACTATACCTTTAAAAACATTCTCTGTGGTCTTCTCTTTAGTGAGGGGGTTGTAGCCTGTACCGTGACTAGGCATCATGGTGCGAGGAGGTTCCCAATGATGAAGCATGCCACCTATGGTGGGTGAGGTTAATCATCCTTTAAAAGGAATATTCCACTCCAGCTAGGTTATTTTGAACAACTCTTTTCTTTCTAGTTTAAACCCAGGTGCTTTGTTTGTGTTTAACTATTATTGTATGGTTGAGTCAACTCCTGCTGGTCTTTAAATCTCCTCTATCCCTCCTCTATGAGTTACGGCATAACATCATTTGCCACACCCTTCCCCACATGCTAGTTTGAAAGTCATTACCCTCAATGTGAAGTGTCTTAATCTCCCAATCAAGCGCAGGGCGATCCTGTCTTATCTGAAGCAGACCAGGGCGGACTTCTGTCTCCTGCAATAGACGCACTTGGTGCCTCAATATTAGCATAGGCTCAAGTCGAGAGCCTTCCCATAACAGTTTTTTTCCTCTGCCACCACTAAAACAGCTGGGGTGGCAAATCCTGGTCTTTTGCTCCTTTCGGGGTTAGCTGGGTAATATTTATTTATTTCTGCTTCTTGATATAGCACACTTCTCACTCCTGAAGGAGTATCTCTAACTCAACCAAGTTTTTAGCATCTTCTTGAAGTTTGCAAAATCAGGGAAGGTATGATGTTTAAGAAGAAGTCTAATGCAGTAATATGGGGCTGCATACGAAACAGATCTGCCCCCAAATCTTGATGTGCAAATGCGTGGGTGTCTGCAAGAGTGCTTTGTTGGAGGACCATAGCTGTCTGGAAGGCTGATAGTAACTAAGTCATGAGTACAGATAAGCAGGATGGGCCATTTAAAGTGCTTTATGCATCAGATATCAGAGTTTAAAAATAGCCCACTTTTGGATAAGCAACCAGTGCAGTTTTCTTAAAATGGGGGTAGAGGACGGCTGTGCTGGTACTACGCTGGCTGATATAAAAAGGCGGCTGGCCTATCGGTTTAATCTGGAAAAAATTTCTTTTACCTCGTTTGCCTCGTACGCCCCCAATGACGGCCATGAACACTTTATCAAACTTGCTGTGATGGAGGTTATGGTCTCCCAGGATTAAGGTGTTGTGATAATAATATGGACAGGTCAGCGATGCACTTTGAGAATTTGGGGCCCTTTCCCAGGAGAGGGAACACTGGTTGCAGGAGATGGACTTATCAGACGTTTGAAGAGACCGGCACCCCCAAGCATGGGATGTCTGACTTGATTATTTCCTGGGGACTGGTGAGCTGCGGGTACTTGTGGAGAAGATTGAGAATGAGCCAAGATCCCTTTCAGATCATGCAATGGTGTCGCTGTCTCTCTGACTCCCCCCGGAGCAACGAGCCCCCCGCCCTTGGGGCCTTAGCGAGACTCTACTGCTACGACCTCACACAGTGATGCATTATGCAAGCAATTACTAATTTCCTGGACTTTAATGACACTGCTGAGACCTCTATTGCCACATTTTAAGAGACCCTAAAAGTAGTTATCTAATGGGAGCTGATTGTCATATCGGCAGTGGCCAATAAATTCTGATGGGACAAAAGAGAGACCCTTCAGAACGAAGTTCTAGAATAGGAATGCAAAGATAGGAGAACTGGGAAACCTGAGTATGGCGACAGCTAGAAGCTGCAGGCACACACATAAACGGCATAGACTTGGATATGGTTGAATATGCACTACTGAGATTGAGACACTCCTTTTATGTCTGGGGTGGACAAGTGTGGTCGACTGTTGGCTAATAAAATTAGGGCTTAACGTCAGGTGGCAAGGAATGACACCAGCTTGACTCCGGATCGTACAGAGGTCACAGGGGACAGCCCCATTGTGGCGGCCTTCAGGAACTACTAGTGAGTGCTTTATTCGGCGAGGAGCTTCCTCAGGAGGCTCTGTGGGCTTATCTACATGGGGTGTACACACAGTCAGACGCTTTGGATCAGCCGATCCGGGTGGAGAAAGTGATCTCGGCTATTGCTAAATGGAAGCCCCTTAACTCCCCGGGCATGGTTGGCTTCTCTGCCTTTTTTCATAAAACATTTGGCGCCACTTTGTTCCTGCTCCTCACTAGGCTTTTGAACTTCCTTGCTGAGGCGGGGAATTTGCCGCCCTCAAAGCTGGAGGCATCCATTGTTGTTACCCCAAAGCCTGGAATAGCCAGGAAGCAATGTGGATCCTACCTCCCAATATCCCTTCTTTATGTGGATATTAAGCTCTTTACTGGTGTTCTTGCTGGACGTCAAGGCCCCTATATGCCTGGAGGAGTATATCCGGGCCAGTCCGTGTTCGTCCCCCATCACCAATGTGGGGGCAATACTAAAAGAATCGTTCACCTCATTGATAAGGCTAAGCACTGCTGGTGGGAAATAATGCTCCTAGCTATCGGCACCAAGAAGGCATTCGTCTGGGTACATTGGCCTTATATGGAGGAGGCTCTTCGGCACTTTGGCTTCAGGTGGAGATTCTGCAAGTGGATCCTGAGTAACTATAGGGAACTGCAGGCGACAGTGTGGTTCAACAGCCACAACTCCGCTCCCTTCCCTATTCTCACAGGGAACGAGGCAGGGGTGTCTGTTGCCATCCCTACTTTTTACTATCTACATGGAGCCCATGGCCCAGAAAGTCCAGGACAATCCACATATCACAGGGGTGCATTTCAGGGGAGAGGAACACACCGTCAGTCTATATGCCGATGTTGTGATAGCTGCATTCGACGATACATTAAGAGCACTTCCTGCCTTTTTGAAGGAGCTTGAGAACTTTGGGAAGCGGCGGGCTTTTGGGTTAACCTCCAGAAGTTGCAGGCCCTGAACCTTTCGGATTAGCTGGCTACTTACACGTTATTAACTGCCCAATATCCGCTTCAATGTTCATCAACCTCAATCCCCTACCTAGGAGTCCGGATGGATCCTACGTTGCAAGCTATGGTTGCCATTAATCACCAGAACTTGCTTCTGCAAGTGCAGCGCGATCTGGACCAATGGAAGCACTATCGTCTTTCATGGCTAGGTTGAGTGATGGTGATAAAGGTGACTATCCTCCCACGGATTCTGTTCCTCTTTCAGGCCCTCCTGTTTGCCCCTCCCTTAGGCATGCTGCAAACCCTGCAAGAAGAACTGAATCGCTTCATCTGGGTGGAGAGGAGACCCCACATGAGTCCGGAACAAAGCTATTGTTCAACCAGGGAAGAGGGACTATGGGTCCCAAATTTATTGCATTAATATCAGCCCGCACAGCTCTGCTTCCTCATGGAATGGAACCGGGATGAATCTGAGAAATGCTGGCTCTTTATGTATAGAGCAGTAGCGGGTGAACATCAATGGAAAGTCCCATTTTTGTGCAGATCGCTGAGGGGATGGGGTCTGTACTCCTCCCTTATTACTAGAGCTACTCTTGAGGTGTGGGAGTGGTTGGCCACACGGAAAACATTGACTTTCTTACCTTACCCGCTGACTCCCATTTAGGGTAACACAGGTTTCACGCTGGCGTTAGATCGTACCAGTTTCTCCATGTGGCAAATAGGGCGCTGAGGGTCTATAGGTACTTATTTTATGAAACAGAGCTTGTCCCTTTTGAGCAGCTTAGACGGGACTTTGCATTGCCAAAATAGGAAAAGATGCACTATTTACAGATTTGTCATTGGCCTACTCATCCTACCACCCAGCCTGGAGCACAGAGCCTGCTTACATCTTTTGAAAAGTGGCTTGTGTCCAAATGTGCTGACAGTCGCCTGATTGCTGAAATCTATGTTATTCTCCAGCAGCCCATCCGATGATCAAATCCTCTGGACAGAAGAGCTGGGAGCTTGAATTTCGGAGGAAGTTGATGACTAAAGAGTGAAATGAGATCTTTTATAAGGTGCAGCACACAGCCTGAAACACTGCCAGTATTTAGGCAGCCACTAAAATAGCCACATAAAGCTACTTTACCCCAGTCAAACTGCAAAGGGGTAACCCGAATAATAGTGTGGGCTGCTGGAGAGGCAATGAGTCCCCGGGGACCCTGCTCCATCTGCTTTGGGATTGCCTGAAGCTTACGTGTTATTGGGACACAGAACTGATTGACATTGACACAAAGTTTGAAATGCAATTGCCCAGATTTCCTGCTTATGTGTTCCTACCAAATGCACTTACTTTCCAGCTCAAATCTTGCAGGGAATGACATATAGGTCTTGCGCTATGCACTGCCCTTCACAACATCCTCACTCACTTGGCAACAGAGACACTTCCATCCCACACTGGTTGTTTACAAAGGATCTGGCACATTTTAGCGATGAAGAAATTGACTCTCACATTGACCAACCAGGGAGATTCCTATAAGGAGCTTCGGTGCCCATACATCGTTCTTCTCTGCGGAATTTTGAGAGCTGACCTCTCACAGGTACCTTCACTTACTGCGTTTTATGGAGCCAGAATCCCTGGCGGGCGAGCCAGACTGACCCTGAGATAGGAAAGTGGGGGTCACTATTTTCTTACGTAACGAAGGACCTTGGAGTGAATACCCAGAGGAAGGGATTGGGAGAGGAAGGTGGATTGTTTCGGTGTTTGTTTCTTTTTAGATATGGAGTTGTTTGCTTCTGTTGTGAGCTCTAATTTGCACCTTTTAATTGTCTTCTTAAAATGCAATAAAACAGATTTGAACCTAAAATAAATTAAAGGTCTGAATCCTTTTTGAGCTATCAGGTGTCACATACCTCATGCTGCCAAACAAGCTTAAGCCATTGTCCTGCTCTGGGAGCTGTTGTCATACCTCATTATGGTAAGCATTGGCAGGGGCATCTGCAGGCAGGCTAATGCAGGCTAATAAGCCTCCAGCAGCTTCATGCAGGGAAAAGGTAATTTTCCAGAAGGCAACTTTCCTAAATAGCTATTATTAATCTTATTTCAGAATTGAATTGGATTTTAAATAAATACAAAAAATAGTGCCTGGACCATTACTGTAAATTGTCCCAAACCAGAGACAGCAAAATTAACAGATTAATATACCCACTGGGTTTCCTCTTAGGACAGATAAAGTGTTCCACAGTGAAAATAGTATTTGGGGGCTTATCACTGTAAGAGCATGCTTACATTAAATTTTTACATGTCCACTTTTAAATAGTAGGTACCCTACCTTGTAGACTACAGTGCCTAATTAGGGGTGACATTAATATTTAAAAGGAAGGTTTAAAATGCAGCAGTCAGGCTACATTAGTAGAGTTGAAGCCATGTTTTCCTTGTCATGCTACAGGATGGCATAACAAGTGCTGCAGTTCACAGGTGACATTTAACTTTCCATGCCATGGATGTAGCTTATACCCCACATACTATGGCCTCACAGTAGAGTTAAATAGCGAATCAGGGATTGTCCAATTTTTAAATGTTTTACGGGTCAGAGCACATATACTGGGCAGGCAGTTCCCCAATGTGCAGAGTTGAAAAACAGCAATAAAATTCAGCAAAAATAGGGATGACCATGCAAAAAAGGCGTGTTTTCTCACACAGGCCCTCCCTAGCTAAAAACAAGAAAAGAACCACAGCAATTCCACTGGCAGTTCTATCAGTTTTAAGCAGAAAGGATGTGGAAGAGCCTTCTGCATTGGTGGAGTCAATCCCAGCCGCACATCCTACTGCTAAGTCCACTCCCTGTGGGGAGTTGCGACATCTCAAATTTTGCCTTTCACAGTACTGCAACTGTCAGGCTCAGGGGCATTTGCTCGCAAAACACAAGCAGTAGTTTGAATCAAACACAAATATTTAATCACTATATTTCAAGAAAGTGGGGTATATTTAATAGAAAGTGAAAAAGGTTAGAAGTTTTGGAGCATGTGGAAGAGAGAAATACTATAAAATGAATTTTACAGCAAATTAATGTTATCAAGGAATCACCTATTAAATAGATACAAATGGTTCAATTCATTGCAAATATTTGTAAAAATGAGAAGATTATAACTGGATGTAGATGAATACATAAATATGCATGCATAACACATACTAGTATGTGAAAGAACTTAGAATATGGAAAGTTTCAATCCTAAGTGGATTTCACCACTTAACAATAGATGGTGTTGAGTGCAAGGGCTTAAGAAACAATTCTTAGAAACATTGATGAAGTTTCATACTTAACAAAATTTAGAGTCTTTGTGATTACTCTCTACAGTTAATCTAAGCTATCAAATGTGTCTTTTCATGTACATGTCAAGTGTCATGTTTAGTCTTGGCATCAGGACTAAAGCTGTTCATAAATTACTATTCAAAACTCTGCTTGTTTACTCTTGGAATTATGAAACCAAGCTAGAACCATGATCAACTGGTATGATTAAGTTCATTTATATATGCAAGTTATTTATTTTGTGTGTTTTTAATTGAAGTATACTGTATAGCTGGGCATTTCAATGTTCATGAAGCCATTGTTAAAACATCATACGGCAACTGACAGAAATTCTGAGAAGCGCGTAATGGAGAAATAACTCAAATACTGCTGAAAGCTTTTAATAGCACAAACATTGCAGACACAAAACATTTTTCTGGATCCACCCAGGATATCTGCCATATTAAAAAATCACTGTCACAACACTGTTCACATGGTTGGCACAAAATGCGTAGCTTTCAAATTTCTACTGAACAAAGTTGGAGAGTTCAATATATGATAATGCTTGCTATCAGAATGGCATTTTAAATGGAATATTAGTTATTATCATTCTGTATCCTTTAGAATTAATTACGATCTGCTTAAATTAATTCTTGGTCTATTTCGGCCTGCTCTCTTGTTCCATGCACTGAACAACTTACACACATTATTTTTCAAAATGTATCGAATTTTTTTTTAGGAAACCGTTACCGTACCTTCAGCTTTGATAATTGTCCAAGATCCTTAGCTGCACTGAAAATCATTTGGGCTCCCTGAAAATAAAATAACATATATTGACCCATCAACACCTGTAGAATGATAGGCAAAGTGCATTGCCTGTAAGTTCACACAGTACTTTTTAATGGACTTCAGATAAGACCCATGCTTCATCAGTTTTCTTTTCAGGAGGAATTATTTTAAATGAAATGGAACATATCCAGCCACAAGCGAAAATGTGTGCAGGTAATATAAGGAGAAATATAAGAGTGTCTCTCATAAGTTATGGTCCTTCCTCACACTCAAAAATCATAATAAATAACATATTGCACTCTGCACATGTATATATGTCTCAGAAATTCCGTGACAAAATACACTTACAGTGCATTTATGGATATAAAATAATGCTAAGATTATGTTAAAACCATTGAATCATGCAAACAAAAACGTATGCTCTAAGAATACCCCTAATATAATCTCACACTTCTGCCTTCTTAAAAATATCATTAATTACATCAATACCGACATATGAAACAATATTTCAAGCCAATATTTAGGATAGTATAAATTAACATTCAACCCACTAGCACTATCATAGGTTGTTTACTTACACAAACTACATTCTTATTTGATGGTGCACATTATTTTGACTTTCACCTATTTCCATCCATCAAATTTCAGAATTTGCTTAGTTAATGATCTTCATAAACATCTTCCATTAATTTGAAGATTTTGAACACCATTCAATAGTTCAGGCCATTCTTGATGGCACACAGGCGGTATTTTGACAGAATATTGGAAACACAAATATCATGGGACAAAATATTGTGTCAGAAATATCGAGGCCAAAAATATAGTGAAAGTAAGTTTCAATAGGTAAGTGAAGTTTTACTATATATAACTCCACATAGATGTACCTTGACAATATTTTTGTCCTCGATATTTTTGACATGATATTCTGTCCACAAGATATTTGTGTTTCTGATTTTTCTGTCAGTGACCTCACACAGACTGGGTACAGGACCACCTTTGGTCTGCTGAAACAGAACAATGTGTCCTTTGAATCAAGATGTGAAGTCTGTGTTGGCCAGCGCCACATTGATGAGCCATTGAACAGGAGCTGTGATGCGTGCTGCTGCATCAAGATGCATCACACTGGGCCGCTGCTCTCAAAACTGCTGATTACAAGCTGCAAGGTGGGCGTTGAGCTGCATTGCGCTGCATTGAGTCGATGAAGCCACTGGGGCTGCATTGAGAAGACTTGCAGCATGCTGCATCGGTTCCGATTAAGCCACAGACCTGGAGCTGGCAATAAGAGGACTTGCGTCAAGATGCGTTGTGCTACTTTGGGTCCAATGAACATACCGGACTGGAGCCTGTTGTGTCCCTGTAGCTCAGAAAAGGAGGTCAGGCAACTGAACCTTGTAGACACTCTGGTAGTCCCGGGTCCAAGCAGCAAGGCAGGTCTCTAACAGCTGGGCAGTCCTCAGGTGGGTCAGTCCTCAAGTAGCAGGTCAGTCCTCAAGCAGCTGGGCAGTCCTTTTTTGTTACTACAGAGAATCCACTACGGACCTTAGAGGTATCGGCTACTTTGCTGAACCTCGACTGAGACTAATCATTGGTCCTGCCCTAATATTGGATGTATTACCATACCTAAATCATAGAGGTGGACGTACAATTTTTTGCATAAGGTAAGGGCGTTGCAGTATACAGCTGGTCTCACGCTCCTCTTATAGTGTATTTACCAATACCTCATAATGTCTTTGTAACCTAGCTCCCCACAAAACTAAAGGACCATTTTAACCTCGGATTCGCTTGATCCATTACAACACTTGTGGTTGGAACATAGCACCAAGTATAATGCTGATACACATCTTGACCAGGTAAGATTTTTATGGCGCTTCAGAAGATGATTCGTATTAATTTTAGCACTCAGATAGATTTATTTACAACACTGACACCAATTATCCTTTACTGCACAGGCTGTTATTTCCTTAGTCCTTATGAAGACCCATGGTGATGTTTGGTATGAACACACAACTCAAACGGGTCGAAACGTCGATGATATCAATAGGTGTTCCGTACTTCACATCCAAAAATGGGGATATATACAAATGTGTTTCTAACGGACAATAAACTGAGTTATTTGTGTATTTTATGTTCAATTGCTAAATGTCCTGTGTATTTGATTTTTTTTTTATAATTGGCACACTTTGTCGAACACTTACTTGTGTTATTGTATATGTTACATGACAGTCCTGTGTTTTTTTTATATGTTATTATCTGTGTTGCTCCACAATATATGATTGATAATATACCGTGCCAAATATCACTTTTGTGTCAGTCATGTTTCCATTTATTAATCAGATGTGTCACACCATATAATTGGTAATCCATAGTCTACCAGGAGATGAATCAGGTTCATTAAAATAAGTATTGCACTTACAGAACCAATTGTTGTTGCATACCACTTGACTCCTCAGGTTCTGCGGGATACTGGGATACCCCATTAGTCTTAATGGTCATCATAAATATGGGCAGATTCTGCTGCTGAGCAACTATTTTCTTTTGAGGGGAGAGGATTTACTGGATTGCACAGGTTTTGAATTTCTGTATGTTATACAGTGTTAGTACATATAGGTTTGATACTAGTAACTTTAAATAGTAATCATGCAGTTTATTTCCACTTCAGTATTTTTGCCTATAACATAACATGATTAAATTACCAAGCTTGCGTCTTTTTGATTGCACGCCACTAGCATACTTTTTTGTTATTTAGCTACATTTGTTACAGTAAGTGCAATACAGTGTAACAAACTGCTACTCCACAGTTAAGCAAAGGAATGTAGTCGCCAATAGCTATTTATTTATAGTAAGCAGTGATGCATTGCCTTTATTGAGCAAATAGCAAAGTTCTGGTATGTTATCTTTTCTTCTTTTTAAGTGCATCACTTACTACTTTGTCCTGTAAATTGAGTTACTTTTTAGCTTATTACATCTAAAAGTAAGATAATAGCACCCTTTGCTTTTAAATTCATTTGTGAAAAGGAAGTGTGCCCTACACATTTGTTCTTTGTGGCAGATGTAGTAAAGTATTTTCTCTGTAACAGATTTTCTATTCTAATTCAAACGCTATATTCTAAAGACACATGCACCTAAACCAATATTTTACATGTTATTACAATTATTTCTACTTTTAAACATGTGGTTTTTAAACGTTACTGTGAAATATTTTTTTAGACAAATCTTCTGTCATTTTGCTATAACTTATATCTTACAGTAAGCGCCACTGCACGGCATCATGTGCTGCAACAATGTTTTTTATCTAATAGTCATATCAGCTCTCTTTCTCATTTGGGCGTGCTCTTTAAGCAACGCATGTGCTCAGCTTATTGCTTAAGACTGACTGCTCCGTTGTGTACAATGAGCATGGGCCATCATGTTCAAAAACTTCTCTCTTAGTTCAAAGGTATGTAGGCACTTCAATTTGTCCCTTTTGTATGTTTGCTCTTTTAGGCACTGTGTTTTCAGACCATACTTACATTTTGCATCTCATCACAAACACTGACATGTTGTCCCTTTTCAGCTGTTGTATCTTCACATATGCTTGTACTAATTACTTGTGTGCCTCTTTGTAAATGTCACTCTCTTTGCTGTTTTAGAATGCTTGCTTTTTAGATGCTGTGTCCAATAAGTTTGTATTTACCTTTCTTTTGTGGAGTGTACTGCATGGATAATTTCGATTTTTTTAAATAAAAAGCTTAAACAAATGTCTTCAAACATATGATCCTGAAAAATCTATATCTTGTGACAGCAGAAAATAAAAGTTCAAAGGTTAATCATTAAACCCCTGAAAGCACAAAGAAGATAGAATGAATGAAGCTGAGCCATATTTTTTACATATTATATACCATCAGGTCCATATGCTCAAAAGGTTTATATAACAGAGCAACAAAGAGCACCCACACGACAATTTTTCTTTTAATAAAGGAGAGTTTAGGCACTTACACTTTGGTCTGTCAATGGAGGCAGCACAATTTGTTTTTCTATTTTGTTTAGGACTAATTTCCATAGCTCCTTCAAAACCCTTTTCAGAACTGTCTTCTCGCAGATCTTCGCTGAGACAGAGAGGCTGCAATAAAATGAAACAACACTGTGCTATACATGTTGTGCTTGTACATACATCGTTTTATTAAGGAGGAGCATCTACAATTACTTTGATATCTTTGAAGCTCGACATGAAATCCATACCCTGCATTACTTAACATTGAAACCAGATCTTCTCAATTAAAAATGCAACATACAAGAAAGATAAAGTATTCTGTCAACAAAATGTCTATATACCTAGCATGGTCATTAATATACTCGTTTTATCAATGAAAAGTAGAATCTTTATCTAAAAAAACATCTAACAAGCAATAACAAAGAATGAAATTAATACACAAAAAGAATGAGATTGCCGTGAGAGCTAATTTATTAACTCTACAGCTGTTCAAAAACTATTTTGCAGACTGTAAATAAACATACGCTGTAGTGTTGTAGAATGCAAAGATTAAATACATCTCATCACATACACCCGAATGTATTTTTATTCATACATATACTATGTGTGTGATGACTCAGACTAAATTTAGTGTACCGATATTGTAGAAGTTATATGAGCCAGTGGATTCACAGTCCTTGAAAAAAGTATTTATGAAGAGTCCTCAACACCAAATGTGGCAATAAGGCGTGAATTTGTCTAAACTGGAAGGCAATTATACTCAGATTGGCACCATGAAACTTCTGGTTTATGCTAGTTACAGACCTGTGATGCTGACATTTTACAACAAAAATTCCTGTATTAAAATTCAGACTGCTTTGCCCACAGAACAAAAGCCTAATAAAGCTTCACCTTCAAAATGAAATGCTAGAAGGAACATTAAACTCCTTTAAGAAGGCAATGGACTTACACTTACATTTCCGAGATGCATATTAATAGATTGACTTCCACAGGCTAGTGTTACATAATTAATCAATATTATTGATGGATGACTTTTGACAGATACATAACCCTCCATCTGGTACTAATTCATTGGTCAAAAAGAAAGGAAGTGCCAATAGGAAACCTCTAGAAATTGCTTATTTATAAACGTTTCAGGCAGAGAATTGCTAATATTAATATAGGCATAAACATTTTATGTGTACATTGTTTGCCTAGTATTGGTAATATTAATATAGGCATAAACATTGTATTTGTACATTATTTGATGTCACAGTTTTAATGGTTGTCGCACTTAGGGGCCGATTACGATGCGGCCTGTAAAGGCTTCAACTGATGGTCAGAGCCTTCCAGGACGCATCGTAATCGGCCCCTCTGTTTACTTTCCAACCGCCGCATTACAATGCTGGCGGTCGGAAACTAAACCAGCGGGTCATTCCGGCTGGCTTCCGACGGGCTCAAGGAGCCCATTGGCCAGTTGGAACCGGCTCCTAATTCCAAAGGGCGGGCCTTTCCGCCCTTGGGATCATGATGCATGTTTTGCATCATGGTTTCCATGCCGGCCTGTACATAATGGAAACCATGTCAGAAAGCGTGTTTGGGGACCCCTGGCAGAGCCCCTTGGGTGCGCGTCCTCCGGTTAGGGGCTGAGGGTGATCCCTGCACTCAGTGGCAGGCACCTTAAAGTGCCTGCCACGGGGTGCAGGGACGAACAGCATCTTCCATTTCCCCATGGGAGTATGTACTACGGGCAGTCTATGGCCGTAATGCATGCTCCCATAGGGAAATGTAGGAATGTGCCCGAACAGTGTTCGTTCGCATCCTAATTAGGAGGTCGGGACCACCGACCAGAGGTTGGTCGGTCCCAGGACCGAGACGGTGTCGGGCAGACTTGACATTGTAATTAGCCCCTATTTGTATATTGGTCAAGTTACTGTTTTAGGTTATAGCAGTCAACTTGTCTGCACCTGAATCATGCTATACCGTTCAGCAGATATTATGGTCTTAAAAATAAATCAGGATGGCCATATCCATAACAAACGCTGTGGGAGTGGGAGTAATGGAAGAGAAAATTATCAAGCCTTCTTCAGTATGCATATCAAAGCAACTTGCATTAATCAATGCTTAGAAATCACATTAGAAACTCTTAAACAGCTTATGTTACTCAAATGGACACATAAATCAGTCTAAGACGAACTTAGTACAGAGTCACATTCCATTGAACACTTATTTATATACATCAGCTGGATAACCATTCAAGGGTTGACTCGAATTACATTTGTATCATTACAAACATTTTTCTTATCAGTCCGAGCCACTAAAACTACTTTTAGGCTCACCCACGAGGACTTTCAAATTTGACATCAGATTTTCTATTTCCATTCATAATCAGAGTAGGCTTGAATCATTGACATATACTGATACAAAATGAATTGAATTAGTTTGAACCGGTGCACTGCAATCAGTTTATATTTCTGTTTCCCTTGTTTATAATTATGAAATACCAATAGACAGAGGGTAGGAAAGAGAGATAGGTGTGTTATTACGATGAAAATAGTTGGTGAGAAGTAGAGTCTTCTGGTCTGATTTGCAAAGAAATCAGCAATTGACTTACACCTTCATTTGAGTAAAAGTCAGCTTTAATGGAGTTCACAAATTCAGGAGTGCTCTTGTTGAAGATGTAACAGATTCCTCCAAGTACTACCATGACATCCATGGAAGGTTGCATGGAAGAATATTGTTCAAAAAATATTGTCAGACATACTTATTATGTATTGTGACATAAACATTTTGTATCCTTTACAAAAATAGCTTTCAATTGGGTGTGAATATAATAGCATTAACTCCAAAGAGGCAACATTTTTGTAAACAAAATTTAGTACATTATAATAATGCCACACAATATTCTGACAATTATATTCTAGTACCACACCCAAGGAAAATGTCCCATTTTCCATTTCCATGAGTGGAAATGCAGGTGCACCTGTCTATTTCTTTATGCAGAAAATATTTGTCACCCTGGACACACCTCTTCCCTCAATCCTCACGAACTTTAGATGTTTTTACCCTCCATTACCACCCATAAAAATAGACCTCCTCTAGTCATTAACAACAGTAAATTGACAATAATGTTCAGAACAGGACTATTCCTGCATAAGATTTATAAACACCCACAAATTTAGAACTTTGTGGGTGTTCACCTACATTTCTGTGTGTCCCAACTATAATACATGTGCACAATCCACCTTGATGAGCAGATATGCACACACAGAAAACTATCCATTTATAAGAGCAAATGTAGATTTTGTGAAAATGATGGCGTCTCAAGGTACTGTGGTGTTTTGTTTTGCACTCTACAGAATTGTGGATCAGATGTGCTGCACAAATATGAATAATAGGCAATCCAGAAAGAGCTTGCTTAATAAATATCAGGGGAGTTAGGACTACTTTGAAAACATAAAGAAATAGTATTAAAGTAGGAAAGCAAAAATGAGTTAATAAAGCAGATACATTTTTTAAAATTTTATTTACGTATATACTTGTTACAGAGAAAATACAGACGTATTCCTTTGTAGACACTAAAGCACAGGCTACCACTAAGAATTATTTAGCTAAAGAGTCACTGTTTTGTTGTATCATAAACACAAGGGTAAGCTATTCCACAGTCGTGATCCCAGTATTGAGGACATCCTGTCTCCTCTGAACATATACTTTTTCTAGGTGATGTTGGTGGGTTCCTCAAAAAATACTTTACTGCCAGTCCAGGAACGTGGGTTTATTTGAAGAAATCCCAGACCCATGCCATTGACACACATAAAGAACAGAATAAAGATCTATCAATATATTCAAGCACCCACAGGAAACCAAAATGTTTTTCTGAAAGCAGTGATGTGGTTGTTTTCCTGAACCAAAATGTAGAATGTAATGTAGTATTTCGAACATGTTGCAGCCTATTTGGCCTCCAATAGGCCATTATTGAGGGCATTGTTACGTCTGCATTGATCAGAGCACCACCCAGTCCACAGACAAATTTAGTCTATAGGCTGAAGTCTGAGCTGTCTCATAAAAACAGTCATGTTTAAAATATTTTGAAAGAGTGATACAGAAATATTTAATTAGTTACTAACTATGCTTTGTTTATAATGAATCATTGTTTCATATGGCACTCAATACTGCAATTTTTACTAATAAATCTGGTAATAAATGTTGCAGGTCCCAGTTGTATTTTTCTCAATCTGCAGACCACCAGAGAAATGATAAGGTAAGTATGTCCACACACGATTTCAACTTATGCTCTGTAGATCAAACACAAATGTATCAATTAAAGCATTGTGAAATTTCAGTAAGATATTTCACCTGCAAATAATACTCCCCTATACACTTTGTCTATAAAGGTAATTCCTTTCATTGCAATCATTGTTACTATTGGACTGGCCCAACATCGTGCCAGGTTATATTTTGACAACAGCAGATACCACATATTAATAAACAGTACACTGTAAGTTGGCTATGGAAACAAAGAACCATATCTGTCCAGCCACTTATGTGCTAGGTAATCAGGTTAAACGGTAGACATATTTTTCTTCTGAGCCAGAATGTTTCATGTCATCTTTGCCACACAGAAACTTAACAGGCCCTGTCTGCAACATTACATTTCTCAAATTAATTGTTTGGCCTAAAGTAATTCTGTAGCCATTTTGGAATCAATTAATTCTTTTTCAAGAAAATATGTTTAGTTTCAGTCTACCCCCTCAAACTGGAAATCAGACTTAATCATCTCAGTCTATTAAAATCCCATACAAAGTTTAAGTTTTTTTTACATTTTGTAGCCAAAGAAGATCATTGTATATTTTGGCTGGTGAGAAAATCAAATTTATATAGATGATAATGCCTGTGTGCTGCTCCCAGCTTCAAAATATTCCTTTTCATTTGTGGGAGATAGGTGGAAGGAGATTCTTTGGCTGAGCCCAAGTCTGGCAGAAATGGATCAGTTTCTGCTCATATCTTCATGTATCATTTGTAGGTCTAGTTGGACTTACTGCTTACACTCACTCTTAACAAAGAAGAATATAACAGAAGAATACATGATGTCAGGTTGTTGGATTGAAAGCCAGATACTTGCTCAAACCTTAAACTAGCATTGCTGCCTCCAAGGCCTTGTTTCCAAACTAAGGAAGACAGCCACCAAAAGAGACTCTGGGGGGCACTAAAATGTTTGGGGCCTGTGGGAAACATGCAACCTGCTATGAAGTATTTCTTAGGTTACTTAAGGTGCCTGTGGGAAACCTTCTTGCAGCAGAGGAAGTGTGCTGCCTACAAAACTATTTCCCAGTTAATTGCTTTTATACAGAGAGATGTTTTGGCGAAGGGGCATTGATCTCATATCCAGTGTAAAGTGGGTTCATTGAAGAGAGTTTCGAAGAAATCATTAGGAAGAAAGTGGAATACTCACTTTAGTTCTTTTTCCAAAGTTGGTGAAACAGTGATTTGAGGGTATATCTTTAATTTTAGCAAAAATATCCACTTTTTGTAGATTTCTGTGACAGTAGAAACAAGTTACATTAAGTAAGAAAAATAGAGCTTCCTAAGATAGAAGATCAGCTTTGCAATGCTTGGACGAAATCTCCACCAAAGTGGCAGGCGCAACATTGAAATGTTGGCATCTGAGATGTTCTTGTCATATACATCCTCCTGGCTGTTTGTGCTAGCTTAAAACCACTTCTTTAAAGTTATTTTGTTAATTGTGTTATTGATTTGATATATTTCACATAATACAACACACACATATTGGAAAGTTTTACATTCCTGCTTCCAGCTATCAAATTTGGTGGGGGGAGTGACTGAGGTCCACCTCAAGCAATAAAGTCACTATCATCTTAAGTCCAGTAAAATGTTTCAGTAACTTAAACCTGAGGTCAATTCTCTGTAGCTTTGGCTTAGAGCAAATAGCTTAACTTAGAGAAAATGTGTAAAGTATTTAGTGGTACCAAAACAGTTAAAAGGTAAAATATCCAGCACAATAATAACCCCACTCCAATTTATTGAGAATAATTTAATTAACTAAATGGCACTGAAATGACAAAAATGTAATAAGAGGATCTGGAGATATGAATTTTAGAAGAACTAAGGACAAATAGTGCCTTAAAGTACTAAGCCTCATTGCAGGTTAACTGGTAGGTGTGTTGGATACAACAACCAGATTCGACTTAGTCTGAGGTTTTACCTTGGGACTTAGTTTATTTCTGTAAGTCAAAATCCTTCAGCAGGGCAAAGCAGAAAGGTGTATCCAAGGAAATCTTGATGTCATCATATGAGCCTTGGATGAGGTCTGAGTGAAGCCGGTGGTTTTGGTGGGAAAAGCTCAGAGTGGGAAAACTTGAATTTTGTGCCCATGGAAGTCCCCACGTCCATCCCTTTGGCACTGGTGTCCTAGAAAGATTTTTACCTAAGGACTTAGGGGCTTATTTACAAGCCCCTTGCGCCACTTTTGCGTAATTTTTAACATGGGAAAAATGACGTACGAGTGGCGCAAGGGGCTTGTAAATCTGCCCCTTAGTATCTTTTTTGAAGCTCAGCAACCTCCAGCAGGGCAAGGATGCTATCTGTGTCTGACAAGGGCTGTATAAGTTCAGATACATTTTCACCAAGATCTCATTGAAATGGATTTGCTGCTGTGGAGAAGCTCCGAGGGGTGGGGAACCCTGTTTCTTCAGCCCAGAGAGGTCACGCTTTGAGCAGATCAGCATGCTGAGCTTTCCGGTCCTCTGGAGGTCTTGAAGCCTTAAAATTTTCCAAGTCTTAGGTTTTCAGGTGTGATTGGAGAAGTCCAGTTAGACACAGCCAAAAGTCCCTGGACTTCAGGAAAACACTTGGGGGTCAAGACTAACTCCAGCAGAAGCAACCAGCAGGGTCAAGATCAGGTCCAGTTGGCACTGGTCTTCTGGGAAATTCTAGACAACTAACCCACTCCATACACTGTACTCCTACATGCTGTCAAGGTCCTTATGGGTAGAATTATCGATCAAAATGCTTTGGAAATCAATAAATATATAAATATACAGACTCCAAGTTATTGATAAGCTTCTTATCTTATGTGAAAGTGTTGAGTATGAAATTATGATTTAGTGACACAACTTTTTAAGATCTATTGTTCTAGTAATTTTTAATGTTTTGCTCTATACTTCACGGGAGAGTGATACTAGGCACACTTTAGGTTTGTTTTGGAGTTATGCGTGATACATATTTAACTTTCACAGCATTTAGCACTGTGAGAAACGGGGTTGTTAGTTAACTGGGGTGTGAGCTCTGGTCAAGCAACAGCCACAATCCCTTGCAGGGTGAACACCAAAAAGTCACTAAATTAACCTGTACTTAATGCTGGGTTGCTTGGAACAGAAAAACAGTCAGGCTGAACTTAGAGGCAATATGTAAACTATTTTTGCAGCACACAAACAGTAATTAAGTGAAAACACAAACAAGAAAACTCCCGCACCAATTTAGAAAAAGTGAGTGTTAATTTTAATAAAATATTTGCCAACAAAATGACAAACATTCAATTAGTGGAACCGGAGTTATGAATTTCTAAAGTTGTTGTAAAAAAAGCACCTAAAAGATCCAAGTGTCAACCGCGGACATCTAGTTGCACAAGGCTGGGTCAAAGTAAAAGAATATGGCCGACCGCGATGGAGCGTGGTTCGGATACAGGAAGTGGGTTGGGCCCGGTCAACGTTTACCTTTGGAATTTTTAGAAATTTTGGGGAAAATGTTCTGAGAAGGTAAAGTTCAGTAGGGCAAGGCTGCAGACTCTGTCCAAGGAGGGAGTGTAGTTGTCTGGGAGCCTTGGGTTGAAGCTGCGAAGAAGATTTAATCTCTTTTTTGGAATTTGAAGATCTCCAGCAAGATGAGACAGAGGGCTGCTGCTGAAGGCAGTTCCAGGAGCCGGACACCCCTTTTGAATAGGACCGATGGACTGGATTTGCGGGTTTGGAATAGAATGCATCGGGAAAAGCTGTGAAGTCAATCTGACTGGCGATGCACCTCGTGCGGATAGGCAAGCAGTTTGGTCCCAGTGTTGTCCCGGTTTACAGAGCAGTTTTGTCCAAAAAGTCCTTAGTTTTGGGTTTTGCCCATCTGTGCACCTTAAGCACCACAACCAAGGGCCCAGTACTGGTGGGGCATCACTTGGGAGCTCAGGACTCAGGCTGGGACCAGTAGATAGTTCAAGATGGTGGGAGCCTTTTTTGTCCTTATGGTTCTGAACAGAAGGCCAGCAAACTTGCCCTTGGAGTCACTCTGCTAGTCCTGGGTTCAGGTGAAGAGACAGGGCACAACAACAGGGCTGGCTTCAGAGGCTTCAAAGCAGTCCTTTGAAGTACAGCAATGCAGCCCTGTAGAGTGCACAGCAGGTCATAGCAGCAGGTAGCCCTCTAAGAGTCCATCCGAGGATACAAGAGTGAACGGAAGACTTGGAGTCTGAGGTCCAATTTAATACCCTGTTACCCTCCTTCTAGAAGGTGGAATAAGCTTCTAGACAGTGTCTTTAAAGTGCATGGAATGTTATGACTACCTTGCCTAGCTCCAAGCTGGCTGCAGTGGCAATATGTAGGTGATAGGTCCTTTGTATGAAGGCAGAGCACACCATATTCAGTTGCAAGTGGGGCTTGCTCAGCTCCTCCCCCCATCCTGCCAGCAGATGGCCAATTCAGGCACACATAATCCCCCTATTGTGTGCCTGTCTGGGAGGAATTCACAAAGTCTAACCGTCATTTACATCCAGTCATGTGACCCAATCCAGGCTGCAGGCACAAGAGTGCTAAGGACAGGAAAATGGCAGATTTCTGAACGTGGCATTTTCAAACTTGTAATCAGAAACCTGACTTTACCATTACATAGTGTTTCTCATTACAATTTCAAAGACACAAAACATGAGATAGCTACCTGCTCCCAATTAAAAAATACAGCTGATTAAATGTAATACGGAATCTCCAATGTTATATTATAGGAGGGGTAGGCTTCACAGTAGTGAAAAAATAATTTAGTAGTTTTCCACTACCAGGACATGTAAAACTAAAAAGTACATTTCCATCCCTTCCATTACAAGGCACGAAGCCATGTGGGCTACCAAACGCCTATCTTAGGGGTGACATATGTAATAAAAGGGGACTTTAAGGCATGGCAAGGGGATTTTATTGCCGAGTTGACAAGGCAGTTTAAAACTGCATTCAGGGTGCAATGGCAGGTCTGGGGCATGTTTTAAAGTGCTATTTAAGTTGGTGACATAATAAGTGCTGCAGACCCACTAGTAGCATTTAATTTACCGGCCCTGGGTATGTGGTATATCACTCTAGAAGAGACTTACAAGTAAATTAAATATGCGATTAAGGTGTAAGCAAATCAAGCCATGTTGAAGGGAGTGAGCACAGGCACTTTAGCACTGGTTACCACTTTGTAAACACTTTTGAGTGGTGCAGATAAAAAGCAATTCTTGAATCTAATGCATTCAATGTGTTTCAAAGGAGACTTCAAGTTGAAGCATCCTTTGACTATATCTCTGCATATTGCATCTATCTGCTTCCTTAAGGTGTAACACATGTTTCATATGACCTTCTGTCAGTACCTGTGTTCCTCCACATACTATCCACTGTAAACACTTAAATGCACACTCAGATTCATAGTTGATCAACTCACCTTCTGGAAATCTCTCAAAAATTTACCCTAATGATCTGTCGCCTCCTTCAGTTCCTAAGCACCAAAAGGCTCTTAGGGGTTACAGCACACTTCATAAATGACTAGAATAAAATGTACATTTTGTCTGTCATTCCGCTCTCCTTTGCCATGATTTGCGTGTAGATTGTGATCCCGTGGAGGTTTTAACCCAGACAAACAATACTTTCTAGGCAGGCAACGAAGACTATAACATTAGGTCTTGCATAACCACAATGAGGGTTATGAAGAGGAGGTAAATAATGCCATGCATAACTACTATGTGGTCCAGGAAGGTTAAAAGGACACAACAGAACAGAAAATTTCAAGAAGAATGGTCATGTCCCACAAGAATATAGGACATTCAAAATCAGATCTCTTAGGTCTCAAGTCACAAGGAAGTTTAAATACAGTTATGAAACAATGTGACGGGTTCCAGACAAGTAGGATTTCAAAGTAAAGGCATACTGGACTGAAGTGAGGTCCATGCACTTAAATGTGAATAAAAGGAATGTGGTCATGTAGAATACCTCATGGCTTTATACTAAGGTAGGATCATGATGAGGTCATATATATTAATATGTGATTCAGTGATTCATGCAAAGCAGACTGTACATGGTTGAAGAAGGGAAGTTTGCAGTTTAGTGCTACCAAGGAAAACTGCTGTCTCACCACTGGCCATGTTTCTTTAGATCTGAAAGGGACAAAACCAAACCCCTCCCATTAAACCGTCCCTTAGTTCATTCAGAGCTTTCATATATGACCAATCTCAAAACCTGTATTCCCAGCCAAGTTACTGGAGTGGTTGTTTGGCTTCAAATCTGTGCTTAGGACCACAACATGTTTCATTTTTTTCAAGCTGGCTTCTGCCCTGGTATGAGGACTAAGAATGTTTTTCTTTCAGCCCTGACTAATCTTAGAATACAGGTAGATGGTTGCAGAGTCAATGTCATAACACTTTTGGATACTCATTTCATGTAGTGTCATCAATTTCTACTGTTTGTCTGATGTTAGTGTTTAGACTACAGTTCTAAGATGGATAGAGTCCTACTCTATAAAGCTATCAGCCAGTGGCACACCACCTTTTGAACCATACTGAGGTTAGCAATCCTGCCCTTGTTTTTAGGTAATATTTGCCCCACTTGACAGGACAGAATCATATATACATCATAACATTTTACATAAATTATATTTATATATATGAGATGATATGTATCTCATTTCTAGCTTCAAAGTCAAAACAGATCTTTTCCTTTTACACCATCAAGAAAGTTTTAGTGACATTTTGGTAGGTGCAGGCCATGATTTTCAGCCACGTTTGAGATTTTGATTACATAGAACATCTATGCACTCTGGGTGCCAAGCTATGGCCAATTACAATGACACTGGCAGCTGTTGTGCCAATCTAGGTAGGCTTTTCACAAGAGCGCTTTTATCATTTCAATCTATTGACATACATTTTCCAGTATCTTTCATATCATCTAGGGGTGAACGGGAACTTTTAAAAATAATCGCAGAAGTTTATACCTCTGTAGGTAGAGATACCCTGGGTACTCAACCTGTTAAGCCACTTTTAAAACCTAATAATAACACTGAAAGTTCCGTTAAAGATAAATCTGCAACAGAAGGGAAGAAAATTCTCAGGAATCCAGCAGAGGTGGTTATAACTTAAAAGACTACAAGAAAAGTAAAAAGGCTGAATAGTATCAGTATTCCTATAGTTGCTCTTCATGCTGTTTTCAGGACACTGACGATAAAAGAACAGAGGGGGGAGCCGATCAAAGTACAAAAAAAAAGAGGAATACAGTAGGAAAAGTGAAGCAAGACGCAAGACTGACATCAGCGGAAAGATGGAAGAGAAAGGCTTGGACTCTGAAACCACCATAAAGAAGAAGAAAGTAACAAGACTTTCTAAGAAACATGCTGATCCAGCTATGAGTCCTCCTGCGAAACAGGACTTGGGTGACAGTGCTCCCAGACAGTGCAGCAGAAGTCACAATAGTACATCAGATGCTTCAGACATTTCTGCATGCAAATCCAACTGATGGCTTTATACAGATCGAAACTCCAGATCAACATTTAAATGCTCCTGATAGGGTTTACAAGCTAAACATACAAATTGAAGGGAACATGCCATGTCTTATCAAAGTCGTCTTCCGGACACAATTATCTGATGATTATTACATCATACTAGCAGCAGAAGACTGCCTCCAGTCAACATTAGGGAATCACCTCGGGGGAAGGCAGTCTTGAGGGTAGCCTTCTCTCCAATAGTACTAGGCCTGGGCGGTAAATTCCGTTCCGCTTGCGGAATTTGCGGAATTTGGGTAATTTTGCGTTCCGCGGAGAACGCGGAATTGCCAAAAATTCCGCGGCTTCGCAGAATTTTTTGCTTGTTCGCGCTTTCAAAATGCGTGTTCGCGAGATATTTCTCCCCGAGCACGCAAACAGCGTTCGCGAACAGGAAAAAAGCATCGCGAACGGGCGGAACAAGCAATTCCGCGTGTTCGCGGAACTTTTGCGTGCTCGTGGAGATTTTTTACCGTTTCCCGGAGCTTTGCGTAGCGCGACTACGCAAATTCTGCCCACCCCTAAATAGTACCTGAGGAAATATGGGAAATGTATTCTGCCCAAAGGGACACACATCGCTCAGCACCTGAAGGACCTTCACTGGCTCCCCATCCAGAAGAGAAGCCAGTTCAAGCATCTGACCCACACCTACAAAGCCCTCAACAACCAATCAATCAATCAGGTATTTATAAAGTGCGACTACTCAACCGTAAGGGTCACAAGGCGCTGGGGAGGGGTGGTGCAGGTCCCATTCCATCAAGGAGGTCTGTCGAAGAGCCAAGTTTTGAGGTTTCTCGTGAAGATGGGGAGTGATGTTGTCTGTCTGAGGTGGAGCGGTAGGGCGTTCCAGGCTCTGGCCGCGAGGAAGGAGAAGGAGCGGCCTCCCGATCTGGTTTTCCTGGCATGGGGGACCATGGCGTAGGAGAGCTGGGCTGATCGTAGGGTCCTTTGGGGTGCGTGGAAAGCAAGGCGGCTGTTCAGGTACACTGGTCCGGCGTTGTGGAGGGCTTTGTGTGCGTGGGTGAGGATCTTGAAGGTGATTCTAGCCTCGATGGGGAGCCAGTGGAGTGTGGGCAGGTGCTGGGAGATATGGCAGTGTCTTGGCAGATTGAGGACCAGTCTTGCGGCGGCGTTCTGGATGTTTTGTAGCTTGCAGGTGAGGTTTTTGTTTATTCCGGCATAGAGTGCGTTGCCGTAGTCAAGTCTGCTGGTGACGAGGGCGTGAGTGACGGTCTTTCTGTGCTCGAGGGGGATCCATTTGAAGGTCTTACGTAGGAGGCGGAGGGTGTGGAAGCAGGAGGATGCAACGGAGTTGATCTGGCAGTCCATTTTGAGCTCGGAGTCCAGGATGATTCCAAGGTTGCGTGCGTGGTCCGTGGGGGTGGGTGGTCTTCCGAGGGCGGTGGGCCACCAGGTGTCGTTCCAGGCATCGGGGTGTGGGCCCATGATGAGAACTTCTGTTTTGTCCGTGTTGAGTTGTAGGCAGCTGTTTTTCATCCATTTGGCGACTGCTTCCATGCCTTCTTGAAAGTTGTGTTTGGCTGCGTTGGGTTCGTTGGATAGGGAGAGGATGAGTTGGGTGTCGTCTGCGTAGGAAACAATGTTGAGTCCGTGGGATCTGACGATGGGGGCGAGCGGAGCCATGTAGACGTTGAAGAGCGTGGGGCTGAGGGAGGAACCCTGGGGGACTCCGCAGGCGGTCGGTGTAGGGTCCGAGAGAAATGGAGGGACTCTGACCCACTGCGTTCTGCTGGTGAGGAATGAGCGGATCCAGTCGAGGGCCTTGTCCCGGATCCCTGCTTCGTGGAGTCTGTGTGCTAGGGTGCAGTGAGAGACTGTGTCGAAGGTGGCTGAAAGGTCGAGGAGGATGAGGGCTACTGTCTCTCCTCTGTCCAGGAGGGAACGGATGCCGTCTGTTGCTGCGAGGAGGGCGGTTTCTGTACTGTGGTTTTTTCTGAAACTGGATTGGGAGGAGTCGAGGATGTTGTGTTCTTCGATGAAGGTGGCAAGTTGGCTGTTGACGGCTTTCTCGATGACTTTCGCTGAGAACGGGAGCAGGGAGATGGGTCTGTAGTTTTTGAGGTCGGTGGGGTCCGCTGAGGGCTTCTTCAGGAGGGGGTTGATCTCGGCGTGTTTCCAGTCGTCAGGGAAGGAGGCGTTCGCCAGGGAGCGGTTGATGGTGTGTCAGAGCATGGGTGCGATGGTGTCGGCGGCTCTGTTGAAGATGTGGTGGGGGCAGGGGTCCGTGGGGGCCCTGGAGTGGATTGACTTCATCGTCTTCAGTGTGTCTTCGGTGGTGAGGGGTGTCCAGCTGTCAATCGTTGGCTTCAGGATGTCGGGGGCATCTGGTGAGGGTTCGGTGTGTTGGCTGTCTTCGTCGAAGTTGTCGTAGATGTTCTTGATTTTGTGGTGGAAGAAGGTGCTGAGTTTGTTGCAGAGGTCTTGTGATGGAGGGATGTCGGTAGATTCGCTGGTCGGTTGGGCGAACTCTTTGATGATGCTGAAGAGCTTTTTGCTGTTGTGCGCGTTTGTGGAGATTCTGTCTTTGATCACTGTTTTCCTCGTATTTCTGATGAGTTGGTGGTGGGCGTTGGTGGCGGCTCTGAAGTTGTTGTGGGCTTCTGTGGATTTCGAGTTCCTCCAGGGCTTTTTGAGGCGGCGGCATGTGCGTCTGGACTCTCGAAGTTTGGTGGTGAACCATCTTGCTTTCTTGGCATGTGTGTTGTTGTTCTTCTTGAGGGGTCTATGGTGTTGGCGCTGTTGGAGATCCGTCTGTGCAGAGTTCGGGCTGCGGTGTTGGGGTCGTCGTCTTCCGCGGTGGTTGGGGTGGTGTTGCCGAGTGAGGAGGTGAGCTGGTGTTAGATCCCAAGCCTCATGCACAGTCAGTTGGTGCCCTTGAGATACTTTAGTGCCTGTTTTGCTGAAAGAAAGAGCTCTTTTACGAGAGTCCCTTACCTGCGGTGGGAGAGGTGGAAGTTATACACGCTCCCTTCACTTTAAATACAGGCCAACCGATGAAGTCATTGCTTGGCTTTCGGTTCCTGACCTGACTCCACGCCCCTTTCTTCCCGGCATCCTGACTACCACTTCGCAGCGTAGACGGCTTCCTAAGACTTCCTCGCTAGCGTTCGTGAATTGCAGGTTGCGACGCTTCCCGCCCTGCCTTGCTGGTTTCCTCTGAGCTGCTAATTTCTGACGTACCTGACTCACAGCCGCGCTCACTTTTGTTTCCTCTCGCGGCGCGTTCTATCTTTCGTACTGCCCTTTCCGTGACCCTGGGTTTGCGAGGCCTCCTTGTCACTTCCCCCGGGGCTCGCATTCCTCTACACGCTGCCTTTCCCAGCGTTAAAACAAAACCAATGAAATTTACTCGCGGCCGCGTTCTACATCCTTGACAATACGCGGCCGCTTTCATTCTCGATACTAATCTCCCTCCTAAAGATACATCGTATCCGACCACACGCGCGGTGCGCGTTTGACTATTCTTGATTATTTTACACGTGCGGTGCGCGTTTGACATATCCAAGCTAATGGGTTCTGTCAACACTATTAATTCTTTTTATTTGACATTTCCTACACTCGAGAATAAGACTGTTTCCTAAGTCGCTCCCCAGACCTTATTGGTGTTTCTTCACGGTTCTCGACCACAGCGGCTGGTGCTCGTAAAGATGCATTTACCGGCACGTATTTTCAGCAGTTTGGATCCCCTACAAAGCATCAAGAGATGTCCAGCCGGTAGGTGATTACTTTGTTTCTGTAGAACAGGCACTGAGTAGGATTCTGTATTCTTAGTGTTATCACTAGGGGGAGGGGTAGTTTTCTCATAGTTGTTTGTCTTCTTCTCCCTATAGGTTTCCACTCTTCCTGTTTCCTGTTATACCCTGACCCTGTGGGAATCGGCTGGGGTATTGAGATGTGATTACTTCTTGGCGTCTAATCCCCACATCTCCTTGGGCCAGTTTCCTAGTATGTGAGTTTTAGTATCTGCATATTGGCACTGTCTTAGGGAGTGTGGGGAACTCCTCTTCGTTCCTGTGGATTGAGCCTTGTACCAGGTTAGTGGCATCAGCAACAGCTGGTTGTCGGTGATTTTGGTCCAGTTTCTACGTGGGAGCAGGTGCTGATGTCTGTGGATGGTGGGTGTTCTGAAGGTGAAGTGGATGCAGCGATGGTCTGATCCACGGGAGTTCGGCGGTGTGACTGAAGGTGATGGAGTTTCCTGTTGTGAAGAGGGGGTTGAGGGTGTGTCCTGCTGAGTGCGTGGGTTCGGTCACGATCTGGCGGAGTCCAATGTTGTGGAGGTTGTCCAGGAGGGATGTGGTGTTGGGGTCTAGCTGGTTGTCGAGGTGGAAGTTGAGGTCTCCCATTAAGGTGTAGTTGGTAAATGCGATGGCTTGCGGGGAGATGATGTCCGTGATGGAGTTGGTGAAGGGTCCGTGGGATCCGGGGGGCGGTAGACGAGAGTTCCTCGGAGGGTGGTGGTCGGGCTGGCCTGTATCTTGAAGTGTAGGTGTTCCATCAGGTCTGTGGGCTAGTCAGGGAGGGTGCTCAGCCGGAGGGTGGATTTGTGGACGATGGCGATTCCTCCTCCAAGGTGGCTGGGGCGGTCCTTTTGGGACATTTTGTATCCTTGGGGAATGGCGATGTCCGGTCCTGAGGTGGCGTTGGTCCAGGTTTCGGTGAAGAATGCGATGTCCAGGGTGGTGCTGTCGAGGAGGTCCCAGATTTCGGTGGCGTGTTTGTGGAGGGATCGGGGGTTGAGAAGGATGCACTGCAAAGTCTTCGGTTCGGTTGTGTTCTTGCGGGCGGGTTGCGCTGGGTCCGTGGTCTTGGCGGTGCTGCAGGTGTGCCGGCAGCGGTGACAGTTGAAGGGTCCATGGGTGTCGGCTAGTGATGCTAGCGTGCAGTTGTTGTTGCGTCCTGGGTTGAGAGCGTGGAGTGCCGCTGGGTTGTAGCATTGGCGGTTCGGAGATCCAGGATTCCTGGCGCTGGTCGGGGTCGGGTCGCGGACGGGCGCAGACGGGCAGCGGCGCGGCCGCCATTAAGTAGGGGTCGGTGAGGGCTGGACAGCTGGGAGGCGGGAGCGGGGAGGGGAACTGGAACGGGTGTGTCGCGTTGTGGGGGAGGGGCCGCGGGGGCAGCAGCGGTGGTAAAACGGGGGAAAATGAGGCCAAAAGAGCGAGAAAAATGAGAAAAAAGTGAAATACTGAGAAAAAGTGAAAAAAGAATAAAGGGTGAAATGGAGCAAAAGAAAAAGAGAAGAAAAGAGTGAAGGGTCAAGAGGCTAAAGGGTGAAACGGAGCAGAAAGGAGAGAAAAAGGGGGCAGAAAGCAGAGTGAGAGAAGGAGTCAGGGGTACACTGGACCACCAGGGTTGAGGCGCAGGTATAACCTGCGGGTGGAGGAGGGCCTCGAACACCAGCACTACGGGAGTGCAGGGGCTCACAGAGGGCCTCACTTAGTGGTGGAGCTGCAAGGGTGGGAGAGCAGTCTTACTGACAGTGACCCGCATACATGAACCACCATCTGCATTTCACCCGACCGGCCCGAAATCTCTGCTCCACACACCTCGCCCTCACACAGATACCACATATCTGACACTGCCACTCCTGAGAACAATCTTTCTCCCACCTCGACTCCAAAGTCTGGAACACCCTCCCCCTTCACCTATGCATTGCACCCTCACTGGCCCACTTCAGGAAGGGACTCAAGACCTGGCTCTTCGAATGATACCGACAGCAAAGCACATGAATACCATATAGGGTGATAAGCAGTGCTATACAAGTACTACTTGATTGATTGATTGATTGATTGATTGATTCCAGTGAATAGGCTGTGAGAGAAGCTCCCACTTTATATAGAAATCAAGCAGGATGGCAGGAACACTCTAGTCCACATGTCATTCCCTTACGCAGTGAACCACAGTCACATGCTCAATAGACTTTAAAGCCAGAAGTAAAACGTGGTATAACAGCAATACTAGATCAGTTTCAGTACCTGTGCATGTCAGCGCCTTGCCTTTTACCACTGAACACGCCCCATTTACCTATCTCCTAGTCTGGCACTTCCTATAGAATAGCCTGAGGCTGTAGAGATCTGAATTCACACACTTGAACATATGCAGTACAAATTGTGCACCAACCTGGTGAGGAAAAAATACAAAGCAACCCTGGGTGCCTCCAATGGGTTCTTTAGTCAGAACATAGCGCATGAGAGTGAATACCTCACTGCTTTCTGGTACGACAGAGTGCAATTTTCATTCTGATGCTTGCCCATTAGCTATAAGAATAGTCCTGGCTTCTTCTCAGTGCAAATCATGGCGATCTTACAACCAGATCCCGAGGTATTGTCATACACTGACAATATCTATCTTACAGATGATGATTTGAATCTGCACCTAACCAGGGAAGTCAGAGTAGTGACCATATTAACAACACAAGGCTACAAAATTAATTTTGAAAAATCGAAGATTGCCTACCTGATGGTGATTTTCCTAGGATATGAGTTATCCAGCAAGGGCAAGGGTTTAGCTCCAGTTTTCCTTCAGAAGTGTGCTGCCTTGCAGCCTCCTCACACACTGAAAAAGTTGCAATCCTTGCTGAGATTCTTTAACTTTGGACGCACGTATTTGCCTCACTATGCTGTAAGAGTGAAGCCCTTGCATCACCTAATTTCTCCCATGGGTATACTGATATCTTGCGTGCTCTACAAGCAGACATGCAAGAGACTAAATATTTTCCAACTAGGGAAAACAGAACTGACCTAGTTATCCTAGTTATCAGATTCAAAGCCAGTCACTGTAGTTACACCTATGTGATGAACAATGAAGGACAGACCGTTTATATTATTTAAAAGTCTTACCTGTATTCCCTGGCTTAAGCACATTTTGCTTCCATCCAATAACTCTTGATGGCTGTGCAAACAGCTATCTTAAAGGAACGATCTTTGGCACAGGGAAAACACATCACTATTGCTTCTCCCATACCAGCACTGGTGGGAGCCCCAAAGGTAAGCAAACCTGGTGCTCGTACCATACACCCGAGATGGGTACAATGGGCCTCTTCTTTGAGTGCATTGGATGTAAAGTTTCAGTATGATCCCTCTCTTCGTACACAAACTTTTGTCCAATATGAACAGGATGTTGTTCCGACTCCAGCCACTTTACCCATTGAGTCTTGCCAGAGTAACTTCTATACAGATGGCTCAGCCTAACTTGCAGTAGGAATAAAATACAAGTACTCCTCAGCCTGTGCCGCAGTACAAGGTGTAGTGAAGGATGGTGAACTCATCCTATAACACACCCATACTAAAATCTTAGGTGGCAATACTGCAAAACATGCAGAATTACATGCCCTGCTACTTACATTATAGAAGACTGACTCGTTAGTTCCCACACTTCTGGTGACTCATCCTTCTGTGTTCAAGGTTAAATGTCAATTTGCAGCATTGGCGGTTGAATTGTTTCAATGATTCAAAGTGAAAACTTAAAGGAATAAATAGCTTTGGGGTAACATAGCTGTCTTACAAGTCAAGCTTCCATTGGTCTATGTGAGCCACACTTTGGGCCATCAGCGTGATGGCATTCAGGCTAAAGGAAACTGTGCAGCTGACCTAGCAGCAAAGGCTGCAGTTCAGACTGTCTGAGTAGCAATCATAACCAGATCTCAAACAAAGATCAACACAGATATTTTAACAGCCATAAATGCAAGCAAGAAAGCCGGAAAATCTCCTGCAGGTTTTCCTTCCAAATATTCCTACACCCTTAATTCAGATAACATTCCTGTATTTACAATGCCAGGAGTGAAAGACAGAATAATTCTTAATTGTCTGTCTAGATTTGATTTAATCAAGGAAGCCCATGGCATGCATAGCATCAGCAACCCTACTGATGGCCTAGTTTATATAAACAGTCTAATGACTTAGGGGGTCGTTAGGATGGCAGACGTATTTTTGTCCCTCCGCCATCCAATCGTATTTGGGAACACCCGCCTACAAGACGGCGGTCCCACAGGTCAAATTAGGATTCACCGCCACTGTGGCAGTCGCATTGCCCATGATTTGTATTGCGGCGGGTGCTGCGCTCTCAGCACCCGCCGCAAGACAAAACAGACACCCCACATATATCACTGCACTACGTGGCAGGCACCATGCGGTCCCTACCACATGGTGTAGGGATATGCCCCCCAGGTCTTATGTCCCTGGTCCAAGGAGCTAGGGGGGCCCGCTACAAGCCCCCAAATCCATTTCCGCCTGCCTTTTTGCTGCGGTTTGACCGCTGCAGAACGACCAGCAGAAAGGGATATTGTAATCCCTATGGCAGTGCCTGACAGGCACCACCGCCATTATGGACTACAGGGAGGTCCGACAGGTGTTCGGATAAAGCCTGCCTGTCGGGACCATGGCGGTAGGTGTTTCCGACCGCCACCCGTCCAAAAGCCAGTGTAATATGGCAGACGGAGATACCTGTTACGATCGCCAAGGGACCGCCACCGCCTGTCCATGGCGGTCCTTCAGCCATCGTAATCAGCCCCTATGTTAGGCAGTGCAACATCTGTCAGCAGATTAAACTTCCACTGTCAAAAGACTCTGGCCAACTCCTTGTCATGAACTCAAATATCCCCTTCCGGATGACTTATTTGGATCACATTGGTCCTCTCTTCATTAAGGCTAAGTACATATTGGCAGCAATTGATTCATGTTCTTGAATCCTATGGTTTTGGCCACGGAGAAATGTAGGCACTTCAACAGTAGTAAAAGGTGTGTAGTACCTAGTGTCAAAGGAAGCAGTTCATTTATTTAATTGAGATAACGGTCCTGTGTTTGCCTCGAAGGCTAACAGGGATTCAATGTCTGCTCTGGGAGTTTGTCTGCAAGTCATTAACCCATTCAAAGCTGATTTGTACTTTACACTTGGTCACGGTGCGTCTTCCCCGGTCCACCACGGATTCTTCCGTTTGTGTGGAGGGAAACACGACGCAGAACCGGAAGTGTTGTGTGCTACCATAACGCACTCTGCGGTCAGCAGTCTAGTGGTTCACTGGCTGCATAAATTTGGATGTTTGCCCCGACGCGCAGCGGACGCGCGCCCCTAAGGCAAGCCTGTCTGTGCCCGTCCGCACCTGGACCAGGCCCAGGGCCACAATCCCTGGCTCAGTTACATCAGCTGGGCACTACACAATGACAACTTACTCCAGTACCCAGCTAAAAAACATTCACCATGCCACCAAAATACACTCCTGTCCGTGCCCCCACACATGCTCTTTAGCCAATAACTCAAACTTTAGCTGCTCCAATTGCTCCTTCAAGCTGAATGCCCACCACAAAGTAGGAGCCGCCCAGACCCAACCTCTGTACACAAATCAGGATCATATGCACTTAGCACTCATAAATGCCCGCTCACTCCCTAAACATAAATATGAAATAGCAGATTTCTTAACATACCATAAGTTAGACATATTATTTATAACAGAAACCTGGGGAGACCCCTCATCTGGTCCGGACTTTTGCACCGCAACCCCGGAAGGATTCTGCGTATTTAGGCATGACAGAACCTTAAAAAAAGGAGGCGGACTAGCAATCATATACCGCGACAAATATTTAGTCAGGACGGAGACAATCCCCACCTCGACTTGTGAAGCTGTGACTTTTACCATAACACTTAACCATTCACAAACATTTAAAAGAACCCTCCTTTACCATCCCCCAGGTCCCCAAGCGGAATTTCTCTCTGCTCTGGGTAGCTTACTAGAACCTCTAGCAGGAGAAGCTGCTTTCACCATCTTGGGTGACTTCAACTTCCATCTAGAAACCCTCGATGACAACGACACCCCCACCCTCATTGCAGAACTGGAGGCTGTGAATCTTCACCAGTTGGTGACTAGCCCCACTCACAAAGCCGGGCACACGCTCAACGGGCTCTTCACTAGCAACAGGCAAATATTGATAACAAAAACTATACCCTTGGTGTGGACTGACCATTGGGCAGTCTTCTTCGATATTCAGGCAAAATCCACGCTGCCGCTTATCACCCTGACTCCACCCACGCAATTCAAAGCTTGGAGCAGCCTAGACCAGCAGCTCCTCATAACACATCTGTCATCCACCAATTATGACCCTTCACCAGACCCTTTACTTGCCTCATCCAACTACTCCGAATGGCTTAACAATGCCTTCAACGCCTTAGTCCCTTTGAAAAACTTTTCAAAAAACAGAACCGCCCCATCGGTCTCCTGGTTTTCCGAGTCCCTTAGACTTGAAAAACAACGCTGCAGGAACCTTGAGAGACGTTGGCGCAGAGACTATAACTGCAGTGAGAAATCCCTTTATAAGGAAGCCATCTCCAAGTATAAACATCGCATCATCCTGGAGAAAAGCAAATACTACCTCAGTCAGATAGAATCAGCTCAAGACTCTACTAAACAACTCTTTCAGGTTGTCACTAAACTATCAGGGTCCGGGATAAACCCTCCACTAGCCCCCACAAAAGATCTTTGCACTGCGCTGGCTAGCTCCTTTCTAGACAAAGTCAGCAATATTTACGCCAATTTCGTCGCTCAACCCAAAACAGACTATTTAACGGCTACTCCAGACAACGACGAAACTCCTCCCTCTTTCGCGAATTTTAGCCAAGTTTCACCGAAACAGATCAAGGACCTCATCTTATCCACCAAATCAGGCGCCCCGACCGACCCTTGCCCGGCCTCCGTCTTAAAACTGATTCCTGACATACTAGCACTAAATCTAACTAACATCTGCAATGCCATGTTTAACACCGGCACCTACCCTGCCCCATGGAAAAAGGCTATTATCAAACCACTGCTGAAGAAGCAGCACCTTGATCCGCTAGAAACCAAAAACTACAGACCTATCACAAGCCTGCCTTTCCCAGCAAAAATATTTGAGAAATTAATGAATTTGCAACTAGCCAAATACATTGAAGACAACAACCTTCTGGATGAGACGCAATTCGGCTTTAGGAAAGGCCATGGCACAGAAACCGCCCTCATCAAAGCAGCAGACGAAATAAAGACAATCCTAGACCAAGGTGGCGCCGCACTGCTAGTGCTGCTAGACTTGTCAGCAGCCTTTGACACGTTCGATCACGCCACACTGATTGATCGTGTCTCAAACATGGGCATCAAACTGAAGGCCAAAGAATTACTGGCCTCGTTTCTTTCCAACCGCACACAATCAGTGACTCTCGGGAAATATAAGTCCGCCCCTTTCTCCCTCCCGTGTGGTGTGCCACAGGGCTCATCCTTGAGTCCGACACTGTTTAACATCTATGTGTCGGACCTGGCCAGGGTCATCAAAGCCCACGAGATGGGACTCACTTCCTATGCCGATGATACACAACTGGTGCTTGCTATCCATAATGATGGAGGAGCAGTTGCAGCCAGCTTCCAAGATGGAATGCGTGCCATCAGTACCTGGATGGCCAACAATTGCCTAAAGTTAAATTCCGACAAAACGGAAGTTTTGATTTTCGGCAAGTTACATCCTGCTTGGTCTTCTACCTGGTGGCCGACCAATCTGGGACCACCACCTCCCCCGGTATTGAAAGTGAGAAATTTAGGGGTCCTGTTTGACGACAAATTGGCTTTCATTTCACACGCCAATGCAATTGTCTCTTCATCTTTTTATACTCTTAGAATGATAAAAAAAACTCCTACCCTTTCTGCCATCTAGTGCCGGAAAAACCCTGGTTAGCACCCTAGTAATGTCAAAAATCGACTACTGTAATGGGCTGTTTTTCAATGCTCAGAAAAAGGTCACCAATAAACTGCAGATGGTGCAGAATTCAGCGGCTAGAATGATAACAGGTACCCACAAGTATCAACCAATCTCAACGGTAGTCCGAAAACTCCACTGGCTACCTATAATAAGCTGCATCAAATTCAAAGCCCGATGCATCGCCTTCAAGGCCATCCAAAAAACTGGACCTGACTTCCTGAAGAAGGCTTTTTGTGTCTACACTCCCAATAGACCCTTGCATTCATTAACGGCCAACCTTCTGAAGGTCCCTCGCACAAAAAAAGTCTCCTGGGGTGACAGAAGATTCACCGTTGCCACTGCTAAACTATGGAACACTCTTCCTCTGCACATCAAAACATGCCCAAATCTACTTGCCTTCAGGAAACTTAAAAAGATGTGGCTTTTTAACAAATAAGCTCCCCTCCTCTGGATCGACCTCTATACAGTCCTCTGCCGAGACACCCAAGGGTAGTTGTGCGCTCTACAAATTGCCTAAAATAAATAAATAAAATAAATAAATTTGAACGGCATTATAGAGAGGGCCAATGGCATGATTAAACAAGCATTGACTGCTTGGGTGCTAAGTTCAGGTCTTAGTTGGTTCCAAAACCTGAATGGCATTCAGAGAGCATCAAATAACTTGCCTAGATGAGTATTGGGAGGATGCACTTCATATGAGGTTCTCTTTGGAGTTGCCTAAGTATGTGCCTGGCTTAGATAATTCTGAGAAGATGGCAGATGAAGATAAATTTGACTTGTTGAAATGTTTGAATGTTTCACAGAGTATCTAAGAAGTCAGTGACAAGCTGAGTAACACAAAGCACTCTGACGCCGCCATCTATGAAGAGAAGGTTATCACTGCTGCTGACAGGTGGGTTCCCAAAGTTAGAGACCCCCTCTTCGGGAAAAAATTCACGACAAGCAAGCTTTTGAGCCATCTTACAGATCACCCATCACTGTTCTTGAGGTAAAAGGCAACATAACTGTTATTCTGTCTCCTCTGCTTGACTCAAGGAGTTACGGACAGGTGTCTATCGACCACATTAAAAAGCACTATGTAGCCAGTTCTCTACAGCCGACCACTGCAGACACCAAGAAGGATTCAGAGTAGTGCCTCCCAGCCTCTCCCTTCTCTGAATACCTTACCCCCGAACAAAGTAGTAACATTTCGAGCTTGGGTTCCCACCTGGTGATATTTGAGCTTAACACTCTACGTAGAATGTTGAGTGCAACAAACATGGCTGATGCTGCCAATATGACAATTGCTGCTGGTCAACGCAATTTCATGGTTAACTATGAAATTCTACCAGATGCTATGTCATTTGAACTGGAACCCTTTTGAGTGTCTCGACAGACCAGCGATAAAGAAAATGACTAGAAATTCACAGGAGACTTTTCAACCCCTTCTACAGTCACTCACCACAAGAGACTACTTCGTGCGTGTCAATGGTTTCTTGGCAAGTATTTAATTCCACCATGGTCATTTGACTGGATCATGTTTTATAACTTTTCCTTTCATCATGTGGTTGTCAATGATACTTGTCATTCTACTGCTACTGAATGGACACTTCGTCCCTGCAAGAACAATTGCGTCACCTGTGCTTCAAGAACTGCAACCACACTCCTGATCCCACGGTTCTAGAAGTGGTCTCTATGCTGTGAACATTACAGCTTACCCTCTGCCTGAGGGCATAGCCTAGGAAAAGGTTCTATATCCGATTATGGTGGGACCACTGAGATACTACAATTTCCTTATGTGATAATAGTTTCAATGAATGATGTTATAATACCTGGTTCTATTTCAGATGATTGGGACATTGAGACTGTTAAAGGAATGATGTCTAATTTACAGACATATGCTACTTTGAATAATGAAGATCCATAGTTTAATTCAGCAAATTACAGAGAAAGGTATTGTTATCACCATTATGCAAATTACTTCCTACATAGGACTAGCTATCCTGGAGAAATTCTCAATTACACACAATGGGAACATTGTGAGACTTCGCCTCCTGAGAGCCATTCTAATTTCTTAAAGAAATTCCCTTACTTCCAGAGTACTGACAGATCACATTCTTCAGCCTTTAATTTCATACAGACAAAGCTATCCAGCAGATGACTTGCCTGGGATTCGGAACAATGAAGGACTTCAAGAAACCTTCCATTCCAAAAGTCATTTTGACTGCGTTCAATAATTGGCAATTTCAAATGAATATGTCTGAATTAGACATAAATGATATGATACAGAATGGAACCTATAATTCAACCCAATTTCCTGTAGAAGGTTTAGCCTTATGGTCTTCTAATTCTGACACCAGCATGGAGAGTTTTCTTTCCAACACTCCTGGACATAAACGTAATGATCCTGATCCATGTTACAATACACTAGCACCTGCAGTATTTACCACATATACCGTAGGTAAGCTATCTCAACTATGGTTGGAGCACTGTAGTCTTTCAGCTGGTAAGGAACACTTCTCCTCAATTTCTGACATTCTTCTGGGACAACTTCCCCCAAAAAATAAAAGTTTCCTTGCCAAAGCAATATATGAACATATTCAGAGAAAGAAGCAGCAGAAACAATTTGGTAAACAGATCAAAAAAACACATCGACAATGGAATGCACACACTTTTTTAAATTATGTACTCATTTATTTACATTTTGTCCTCAGCCTTAGACCTCCTGAAAGGAGACCTGAGTTATTACACTATGGGCAGACACATTTAAGAGTAATTATACAACTAAATTGGACACTACAAACACGTAGATCAGGTTTTGTGCCTTGGCAACTTCTTAATGAAACAGCCCTATTCAAAGTATATATACATACCCCCTATTAAGTAGAGAACAAGTTGAAGACACACCATTTACAGTCAGTGACACTCCACCTATTATCTGGCTAAGACACAACCTTTTATTTTCACGACTGTCAAAAATATATATCCATTGACTGGTATGAAACTATGCATAATTCACAATTGTTCCATTCATGGAAGTTCCATTTTTCCGACATCTGCTTAAATGCAAATGAAGCTGACTCTGTGTATATCAGTACAGCAAATTTCAGATTTCCCCTTGTACACTCCCTTCTGTGTGATGACATATTATTTTATGAAAAGTTGTGTTTTATCTGTTTCCCCCAATGCATCCATCCCCACACATCATGAACTTTTGAATAACAGTTCTCATTTATTTCTAACAAGTGTTACTTGCTGTGGGTTGGAACCCGGCCAGCCTTACATGACAACAGTTTCAGAAACAGCACAGTGTTATAGAAGGACCTTATATCCACCACATCGAAATATCATTAGGAACATCCCTTGACCTATTATAAGCATGAAATCTATGCATTTTGGCAATTTGAACAAACTATTGTCTGTTCTCTTGCAAAAATAAGTCCCTTTGAGTTCAGGGGTTGAAGTTTATAATCTGCAGACAGCTAAAAGTGCTTCAGAAATTCAAAGGCTGATATCATATACACAATATTTGTCTGTGACAAATGGAATTATGCATCATCTTAAGAACATTAGATCTGGTCTGGTGACTCGATTTAAAGCATTATTTCGACTAATCCCATCATTTTTTCATTCTCTTTTCTCATGACTTTTTGGAGGATTTTCAATCATCATACTGCTAATCGGCTGTGGTATAATCTTTCTCCTGTTCCAACAAGGAAATCAACAACATGGAGTGCATGTATCCAGATGAACAAAGCTGCAGAGAAACTTTAGCATGATACAAGGGACATGGTTGGCTATCTGAACTCAGCGAGCACTGGATGCTCACATTTTGTATAATTGGACTTACCTCTGGAGCAGCCCCCGGTGGCTTATCTTGATATGGAAATGATCATTAAACCTCTACATGAAAACCAGTATCATTGCCCAGCAATGCATTTGTCCCTTCAATAGGATGGTACATATGACAGAGCAGTTTCACGGTGGCACTTTTTGATGCAGTTCTTAATGAGTAGCTTCACTTGCTGTTATCTTTTGAGCCCCCTAAAGAGGAGCTGCAATTAACATTGAGGGGCTCCCTTGCGACACTTTTGCGCTGCCGGTGCTTCACTTTTTGTGACGCACTGGCGGCGTAAAAAATGCGCCATGTTGCACCCTATTTACAAAGTGCTGCATCTAGGCAGATGCGTCACTTTGTAAACCCCTGCGCTACATTATGCCTGTGTCAGGTATAATGTATGCAGGGTGGGCGTTCCCCTGCATCCAAGCCTCATAGAAGTGGCGCATTGAAATCTATAAGATTTGAGTGCGCCACTTCTAGGACGCCATTGCGTCAAATCCTTACGCCTGCCTCATAACAGGTGTAAGGGTGACGCAGTGCTATATTCATAGCCCTTCCCCTGCATTGCTGGAGTTGTGTCATGATCGATTCCGACACAACTCCAGCAATGCCTCAGTTTTGCGACGACATTCCTTGCAAGATGATGCATCAGACAGTAAATATGATGCATCCATCATGTCGCAAGAAGGGCGCACTGAGAAGTGAGACATCACTGTTTTCATGCATTGATGCGTTACTTCTCAGAAATAAGGCCCCGAGTGTCTCAGACAAGCAATCAATTGCTGGTCCATCAAATACAAAGACTGTTAACCATGAGCATGCTCTGTATGGATTCGTCAAAGATCACACGTATGCCGCGTGTGCTCCCGACGATGTTGACATGTCCTCCAATGAGGAATGAACTCTACATGTTCATAAAAATTACAGGTTTTTGTGGTTTATATTGCAAATGATTATCATTGTTGGACTCACATGTAGAGTTCGTTCCTCATCAGAGGACAACAATGAACAATGATAATCATTTGCCATATAAACCACAAAAACCTGTAATTTTTATGGATTGAAGAAAAATTGGTCTTTTTAATTTTTTCTTTTATTTTTATATCGCATATTTTTAATTTGGCCTCATCTATATCATCACTGGTATGTTTAATCACCAACATGCATATTGATTATTTGACAATGCAAGGATTGAAAGCATTTGTGCTTTGCTTCATTTATTATATGTATCATTCTTACTGTTTGCATCTATGATTTATTGATTGTTTTTGTTTACTGCTTCATTTATATGTTTGATATTGAATCTTTATTATTATATTTTACACTCATAGCTTGCTTAACTATATATTTTACATTAGCTTTTTAGATCTTTTTAATTGGAGAGCACGGATTTTCCTAATCATTAGATACATTTCTATTGTTTAGATCCGTCCCTATGACATCACATTCAGACGTACAAGCTAGACATGATGTCAACTCCCTGAGGTCCGACTCCATCTTATGTAGACATGACTCCACCCTGACTCCTAATGGCGGTCTTCAACTTCTCACTCTCAAACAATGGAAGTCTCAATTTTTTCCGAATTACGCAGAATAATTGCCATGTCTTCCTTTAGACACAGATGCCGTGTGGCCTTATCTTTCTAAGATTTATGAAAGCGTCAAGTCATTCGATTGATGACATAGATACTACTCTTAACGCAACAGCTGTCTGGGTCAAAAGTCTACTCTTCACCAATTCAAGGTTAAATAAGACACATATAGACATATTACCAAAATAATGTAGTCTGAATTGACGTTCTTTTACCTTATTTGTTCATAAGGAAATGCCGGAGACGTACACCTTGATGCACATAATCTATGTTAGACATACTAAATTTATGACAGAAATTCCAATTTCTGATAACATTTAGTATATGAGAACTACCACTGGACCACTTGTCAGAAGAGGTCCTTCGCCCACATTATCGCACAAGATTCTGCCAGAGATTGTCTCTCCTATTGCCAGCACACTTCACAGATGCTACATATCGCCTGAAGCTGATAAAGCTGAATCCCGGAGAAATACCAACCGACTGCTATTGCAACGTGCATTTGCCCTTCATGGAGAACGCTGTGATAAGGCCTCCGCTGATAAAGGCAGCCATTGTGTCTCTTCTCCCTAAGAAACTCAGGACTGTATGGTGCTCTGCCTTCCATGCTCTCTTAGAATAGTGCATAGAAATAAGCATTAGGGTGTTTTAGATGATATTTTAAAACATGCTAGAAATATTCATTTTATTCTCCTTATTTACAACATGTATTCTTGCTGTTTTTGTAATATTCTGTGTGATTGTTTTAGATATACTGAGAGACAGATTGCTCCTGTAGTAATAAATACTTCTACTAAAAAGTGTTCATTCATCTTAGTACAGTGTATGCGTGCAAATGTGACTAATGAAGTAAGGTTTGTGATTGTTACCACAGTGCCCCATATCACTTATTGGGATTGTCAGTAACCCATGCCAATTACACATTGAACAGCGTCTTGAAGGGCTACAATAACCTGTCTTTCACATTCATCGCTGGTGCACTGAACCAAGTTCACACATATCACCCATGAGTGGGAAAGCATATTATGTCAACACACCAAAGTCATAACTTATGCAACAATGTAAGCCCACAGGGCATGGTACTAATATAAAAAAATAGGGCACACTATATACTGATATTAGAGTGCTCTCACGGTGAAATAAAACAAATACTATTTCACTTTGTAGGTTTTGCTAGGCTTTTCCCTGAATAGGCTTTGATGAGATTAAAATTCTTAGTTTTCTATCTCTGCTTGGGGTAATGCTGAAAAATGCTACAAAATGCTTCAAGGTTATTTAGACATATAATTTTCAAAATCAGATTTAATGATGAAGTCAGATATTGACAACTTAAGCAGAAAAGCAATGTTGTAAAACGTTACTATTTGCTACATGAGCATAAATTGAACAAAACCATTTTTCTTCTCAGTTGAAATACACATCCTTTGCTGGGAGAGTTAATAGCCCTGGCTCAGAAGACAATAGTTTGAAACTGAGCAAATAAAAAGCCATATGGGTCTTAACTGCAAATCACTTAACTGGGATTAGCTAACTGGGAATGAACATGAACAGATGGGAGAACAAACTTATTTTTAACTTAGAAACGCCAGGCTGGGATATTCATATTCATTCACAGAGCCCGCTAGGCAGCCAGGCTCCAGTGACAGGAGAGGAAAGAACCAGTTTTGAGTCTGTCATATAGGACGAGAGCTTGTCTGATTAAGGAGGGAGCTAGGGAGATGTATATATAGGCCTGCCTGGTGGCAAATGTGTTCTGCCTTCCTGAAGCCGAGGTCACTGAGTAATTTTAAAGTAAGGAAAAGAAAAAGTGTAATAAGGAGTAAGGGGGCTGCAAGAAGAGAGTTAGGATTAGGTGGTAGAATTTTGCAAACACTGACTAGTGTACAGAAAAAATCTGGCAAGTCAAACAACACCCTCTCAGAGCATCTGAGAACAATCCACCTGAAGAAGAAGGCCTTGCTGGAAGAAGGCTCCTGAATCCTGCTGGAAACAGACTCACTCAAGGACTTTAAGAATCTTGAATCCTCTACAGCGGAAAAGTGGTTAGTTTCCCTTTTGCCTGCTTCAGGGGCACAAAAAGAAGACAAATTACTGATTCCAAGAGAGCCTAGACGACCACAGCGGACTTGACCCTAGAAGCCAGACCTTAGGTTCTAGAGGCTGCAGGACTGAAAAGGGGGATATTTCCACCTCTTTTAAAATGTGGGACTTAGTCATTTCTTCCACTTCTGAAGGGGGCTGATTTGTGAGGCTTACCTAGGCAGATAACACCTAAGGCATGAAAGAAAATGATATTCACCCCACTTTGAGCTTTTTGCCATGATGAAAACTGGTGCAGTTGGAACTTACATCAGAGATCGTTAAGCTCTGCCTAGCTACAGATTCCAACCTTTCCACACTGGACAATTTTGAATTCCAAAAAAGGGAGAAAGTCCAAAGGCAAAACCTTGACTGAGGCCACAAAACTATCTGGCCTGCTGAGCAACCTCAGAGGACATGAAATTCAGTTTTGCCCTACTTGGACGTTTGGTGCCATAAACCAGGAGCTTCACTGGGAGCTCTTCAATGACATACAATACTTTGGGAGACCCTTGCTAGCCACAGCCTTGGACCTTTCCTTGCTGGAATGTTTTGACTTCTATTTCAGAGACGAAGTCAGAAAGTAAAAGATTTTGACTGGGATGACCCGCATATTGTATTCAACCTCTGCTCCATCGGGGTCAGCCTAAAATCACAACTTTGAATATGGCTTGTGTGTTACTCTTTCTTGGAGCTTTTTGCCTTAAAATTTTAATTCATATCTCTCCTAATATAATGATGTTGGTGTCTTTTTATTCATTAAGTTTACAATTAAAGGAAAAATCCATCAAAATCTCCAGGAGGGTTTAGTTTACAGTGAAAGAATATCAGAGACAGTTGGTATCAAATCTGACCCCTATTTTTGCTTCTGGGAAATCACCTCTCTTCCCCTTCCAGCAATAATGAAGGTTGTCACACCTCTTAACAATGAGGGTAAAAGATAAGGAATCCTGTTCATCCTACAGACCCATTTTAACATTGAATGAATGAATCAAACTCCATTTGTATATGACAGCAGTTGCTTCTAAAGAACTGTTCCAGTGGTAACCAGCACATAACTTCTATCAAAAACTGGCAGTTACCTAACTATAGATTTTCGAATACTGACTATATAAAATATGCTTCACTGGATCCAGTTAAGTTGGTCTTAAGGCATATATGCATGCACTGATGATGGTAATGATGATGATTGATCACTGAAGGAGAGAAGCATCAGACACTCACATTTAATGCTAGCTCATTAAGGTGAGGTAAATTTACAATTTTTTATGTCTCCATAGCTAAACAGAGACATAGTGTTGGACTTGGCCCTCTCTGCAGGGACAGCCTCAAACTTTTTGCCTTCACCCCTCCTATTTTTGCTGAATTTGATTTTGTTGGCCTTATGATTCTGCGTACTTTTCCAATGCTAACCAGTGCTAAAGTGCTTGTGTTCTCTCCTTTAAACATGTTAAAATTGGCTTACACCTGATCGGCATATTTAATTTCCTTATAAGTCCCTTGTAGAGTACCATATAATCAGGGCCTGTAAAGAGGGCACTTATGGGTAGCCCCTAAAAACATGTCCCAGGCCCGACATTGCAGCCTGAATGTAGTTTTAAACTTCAATTTTAAGTGGTAACATAACTAGGGGTGGGTGGTGAACTCCGCTCCGCCAGCGGAGTTTTTCCAACTCCGCGCTCCACTGGGAATGCGGAGTTCGGGCAAAAACTCTGATACCGTGGCATGGCAGAGTTTGCCCTTGCTGCCCACCCCGTTTAGAGAGTTAAGGGGTGAGGAGGACCAGGTCTTACCTGGGTCTGGCATTCTGCACCGTGCCCGGGCTGCATTCCTCCTGTCCTGGTCTCCTCGCCATCCTCGGTGCAAAAGCAAACCCTGTACGCTGTACGTCTTGGGAGGACTGCGCATGCAAGGAGACCAGGACAGGAAGAGGGCAGCCCGGGCACGATAAAGGACGCCAAACCCAGGTAAGTGCTGTAGTGTAAAGCAGATGGCAGTCTGGGGGGTCAGGAACCCTCCAGGTCTGCTGCCTGCATTGTACGGCGGAGCGGAATTCCACAGAGTTTTTAGGCAACTCCATGGAATTCCGCGTAGTGGCACTCCACCAACTCTGCCCACCCCTGAAAATAACCCCTTTGCGAAGCCTTAATATCCCCTGTTATTGCATCTAAGTCACCCTTAAGGTAGGTCCTAGGTAGCCTATAGGGCAGGGTCCATAGTAATTAAAAGGTTGGGCATGTACTTTTAAGGTTTACATGTCTTGGTAGTGAAAAACTCTTAAAATTCATTTTTCACTACTGTGAGGCCTACCTCCTCCATAGAATAACATTGGGTTGCCTTATTACATTTAATAAATGCCAACTTTTGATTGGAAACAAGTAAGCATTTCATGTTTGGTGTCTGAGAAATTGTAATTAAAAATCATCTTAAATGCTAAAGTCGGATTTTAAATTACAATCCTGAAAATGCCACTTTCAGAAAGTTTACCTCAGGACACACATCTCGTGACCCATCTGTCGCACTGCGTTGTGGGTAAAAGTTCCCCTTTCATTAAACCCATTTAAACATTCTTAATCCATTTTTCCATTTGAAACCAATAGTTGTACAATTACTTTAATCCAAACTCATGAAATCACTTTGGAGACAGCGCCATTCCACCTTCAATCTTTATTTACTTCAAATGACTACTGCGTGCCAATCAGGCTTTTCACAGCAACCCGTACAATCAAAAGTTGAACGTGCAACAGAGTCGACTTGTCTTTTGATGCCCAATGCATTTCGAGCCTACACTGGCTCTTCATCAGGGGTCTCTGCAATAAATGAAAAACACTCGGCTAACCACTTGCTATTGACCTTCTCTGATACAAAGTAATATGAACACCCACGCAGTTTTACACCCACCCCTGCTGCTTCCCAACCCCACCCGACAAAAAACCTGCATTCAAACATTAAAAAAATAATTAAATCAATCAAGAAATACCCATATCCATCACACAAACCCCCTTTAACCCATCCACTAAATCATAACTACTCACCGAAAGCAACTCTCCAAAAATGCTGAGTACAACCCCTCTATGTCAATCACTCGTACTCCCCTTATACCTCTAAACCTTTGTCAAATCGAAGCCCATCTTCCCTTGCCCATACTTTCGAAGTCAAACAAAATTACCTTATTCAAACGGCATCCGGCAACCTGCCAGCCTCGTCAAACTCTCCCTGCATATTTTAAATTCATCCAAACTCACGACCGTGCAGTCCGTTTTATTTAACCGAGTTTTTTACTTCCGTATGTCCAATCAAACCCATTACCTCAGACCCCGTGACCCTCCACCCCACAGCTGCACCACATTCTCCCGAAGTGCAACAGCAACTTCAACTCCCACAATGCACTCACCAAAGCTATATCGTGATTGAATCCCACATACTACCAAAACCAAAAAAACAGTACTAACAACCCAGCAATACCCCGTTTCCCCACCCTCCACATACAGCCGAACATCTGTGACAAATCAATAAAAACTAAACTGAATTACTAAATATCAGTGCGTTATCAAAGTGAAAATGAACACAGAATCCATTCCTCCTAAACTGAAAGTCCTGTAACTAAAAAATACTGGTGCATAAAACAATAAAACACACAAAGGTCAACAGTCCATAATCCAGCTATCGTTACACGAATATCGCATGTGTTGTTATAGACTCCGCTCCAGTTACTCGCTATCTCCACAGTGATGCAATGATCTGTATCTCGACTCGCCGAATAGTCATCCATGGGGTGCAACCTCATTTGGGACGAAAATTGCTAAGCAGAAAACTTTGATTGAGAATGCACTCCTTCCCTTAATTTACGAGTTCATAAATCCATAATTCTGTCATCCAGTGGTGCGTGCGATCAGATGCCGTGATCCGCCCCAGTTCACAGCTCATACTGAAAGTATACCTCAGGACACACATCTCGTGACCCATCTGTCGCACTGCGTTGTGGGTAAAAGTTCCCCTTTCATTAAACCCATTTAAACATTCTTAATCCATTTTTCCATTTGAAACCAATAGTTGTACAATTACTTTAATCCAAACTCATGAAATCACTTTGGAGACAGCGCCATTCCACCTTCAATCTTTATTTACTTCAAATGACTACTGCGTGCCAATCAGGCTTTTCACAGCAACCCGTACAATCAAAAGTTGAACGTGCAACAGAGTCGACTTGTCTTTTGATGCCCAATGCATTTCGAGCCTACACTGGCTCTTCATCAGGGGTCTCTGCAATAAATGAAAAACACTCGGCTAACCACTTGCTATTGACCTTCTCTGATACAAAGTAATATGAACACCCACGCAGTTTCACACCCACCCCTGCTGCTTCCCAACCCCACCCGACAAAAAACCTGCATTCAAACATTAAAAAAATAATTAAATCAATCAAGAAATACCCATATCCATCACACAAACCCCCTTTAACCCATCCACTAAATCATAACTACTCACCGAAAGCAACTCTCCAAAAATGCTGAGTACAACCCCCTCTATGTCAATCACTCGTACTCCCCTTATACCTCTAAACCTTTGTCAAATCGAAGCCCATCTTCCCTTGCCCATACTTTCGAAGTCAAACAAAATTACCTTATTCAAACGGCAACCGGCAACCTGCCAGCCTCGTCAAACTCTCCCTGCATATTTTAAATTCATCCAAACTCACGACCGTGCAGTCCGTTTTATTTAACCGAGTTTTTTACTTCCGTATGTCCAATCAAACCCATTACCTCAGACCCCGTGACCCTCCACCCCACAGCTGCACCACATTCTCCCGAAGTGCAACAGCAACTTCAACTCCCACAATGCACTCACCAAAGCTATATCGTGATTGAATCCCACATACTACCAAAACCAAAAAAACAGTACTAACAACCCAGCAATACCCCGTTTCCCCACCCTCCATGGAAGGAGACCAGGACAGGAAGAGGGCAGCCCGGGCACGATAAAGGACGCCAAACTCAGGTAAGTGCTGTAGTGTAAAGCAGATGGCAGTCTGGGGGGTCAGGAACCCTCCAGGTCTGCTGCCTGCATTGTACGGCGGAGCGGAATTCCACAGAGTTTTTAGGCAACTCCATGGAATTCCGCGTAGTGGCACTCCACCAACTCTGCCCACCCCTGAAAATAACCCCTTTGCGAAGCCTTAATATCCCCTGTTATTGCATCTAAGTCACCCTTAAGGTAGGTCCTAGGTAGCCTATAGGGCAGGGTCCATAGTAATTAAAAGGTTGGGCATGTACTTTTAAGGTTTACATGTCCTGGTAGTGAAAAACTCTTAAAATTCATTTTTCACTACTGTGAGGCCTACCTCCTCCATAGAATAACATTGGGTTGCCTTATTACATTTAATAAATGCCAACTTTTGATTGGAAACAAGTAAGCATTTCATGTTTGGTGTCTGAGAAATTGTAATTAAAAATCATCTTAAATGCTAAAGTCGGATTTTAAATTACAATCCTGAAAATGCCACTTTCAGAAAGTTGCCATTTTTCTGCCCTAAAGTATTTGGTGCATACAGCCTATCCTGGGTCACAAGACTGCGTGTAATTGGCAGTTTGACTTTGTTTATTCCTCCCAGACAGCCACAAAATAGAGGGATTAGATGGGCCTGGATGGGCCATCAACAGGCAGGATGGGGGGCTGAGTTAGGCACAATACCACTTACAAATGAATAGGCTGTGCTCTGCCGTCACACAAAGGACTTATCACCTCTGCATTGTTCATGCATCCAGCTTGAAGCAAGAACAGGGGAGCCAGGAAACTTGAAGTACTTCAAAGGGAATTCTCTAGAAACTTCTCCTACTTCAAAGAAGGCACCATGTATAAAAATGGGTCCCCCAGACTCGATCTTCAGTTCACATTCTAAACCTGCGGAAGGACTGTCATAGTGCTGCCTGCTTTGGTGGACTACTGTGTACTTCAAAGACACCTTTGCTGAACCTGAAAGGACTGCTTTGCTTCCTTGAGCCTGCCTTGAACCCTCAGTGGCCTGCCCTGCTGCTTAAAGCCCTGTTTCATCATCTTGACCAAGGACTACCAGAGTGACTCCAAGGGCTGGTTTGCTGGCCTCCTGTTCAGAGCCTCAGGGGCATAAAAGGCTCCCTCCATCTTGAACCCACACCTGGACCCAGACTGAGTGAGTCCTAACCCCCTAAGTGGTGCGCCCCTCTAGCAGTCCTAGTTCCTTAGTGGTGGCGCTAAAGATGCCTAGATAGTCAAAATCTAAAACTTGGATTTTTAAATTTTTTGATGAAAAACTTCTCTGAGAACCAAAGGAAGATCAGGACCAACCCACTCGTCTATCTGCCCAAGGTGCAACGCTGCTCAGCCTGACTTCATGGTGGCTCCCACTAAAATATTCTCCGCAACAACAAATCCTGTTCAGCCATCCTTTGCAGAAGCCGTATCTGGCAGGGTGGAGCCCTCGTTGGAGATTTTCAACTTCAAAAAAATTGACTAAGTCTGAATATAGAAATCTTCACTGCGACTTCGTCCAACAGCTCCCCGATGATGATGCTCCCTTCTCGGACATCACCTGTAGACTTACCCTGCTGAGCTTTACCTTCTCAGAACATTGAAAGTAAGCGCTGACTGAACCCAAGCCAATCTTTGCATTCTACCCTCACTCCATCATGATTACCTATATTTTTTTACTTCGGCCTAGGCCTGGATGGTGAATTCCGCTCTGTTCGCCGAGTTTGTGGGGTTTTTCACCCTGCTCGCGCTCGCCAACAGAAATTTGGCGAGCGAAGTAAATCCAAAGCTAGACTGCTTCCTAGCTAGATTTCTCAATGTGCGCAGTTGCGGATGGTCGCTACCGCTCTAGTTGAGAAAACTTAGGTTCGCATTGAGGAAGCTGCCACTCGAGTAGAACTTCTACTCGAGCATCAGAAAGAAGCTGCACCCTCTTGCACTTTGTGTGATGCCGTTCGCACTGATATTACAGCATGGGACAAACACCAAGGCCTAAAAATCAGCGTAAACGGTGCAAGGTAATACACTCCACCGCTCGTTGAACTCCACGGAGCTTGGCAGAGATTTTTTGTCACTTCGCGGAGTTCCGTGTTGCAGAACTCCGTGAATTCCAGCCAGGCAGTTGGCACTTTCGTTTTCAGGCGCAAGATTTTTCCTTTAACTTTAAAAAATCATAACTCCAGTTCTAAGCATTGGATTTTTATCATTTTTGTATCAAATAATTTAATCTGTTTAATTCTATTTTTCTAAATTGTTGTGGGACTTTTCTTGTGTTGTGTTACTTTACACTTTTCTTTTAAATTAATCTTTACTGCTTTTGTGCCAATCTTTCCAAGTACAGGTTAATTTAGGACTTTTTGTGGTTCCCTCTGACAGGGATTGTGGCTGTTGCTTGAATATGGGTTGCCCCAACCTTCAATCAACAACCCAATTTTGAACGGATGGATGGATGGATGGATAGATAGATAGATAGATAGATAGATAGATAGATAGATAGATTGATTCCAGGTAGTTTACTGTTGATATTTACCATCTGTTTTGAGTAAATGGAGGGAAAGGGAGCTGTGAGGGTCAAGAGGTGTTGGACAGGAGGTGGGGTGGGTCTCCGGGTTGTGGGGAGCTTGTGGCCTATCCGTAGGGGTGTGGGAACTGGCCTGTGCCTCTTCCAAAAGCCCCTGACCCTCTCTACCAATGTTTTTGCCAGGTGTGAATCTGCACCTCGTAATCCTGGGTCTGTTTTTTCTGGACTATGAAAATTCTGGTCGAGAAACACCAGACCACTCAAAGGTGAACGGATCGCTTTCCCTTTTGGGGATACCTCTATAGGCAACTCCTAATCGGGATCTAAGACATGAAAATAATATAAGCCAATCAGTACAATTTTCTTTTTGCCCAGCTCTAGTAAAGCAAACATTATTTATTGAAGACTCTTGAGGATCAATACATTTCTTATTGAGTCGTACAGCATAAGCCACAGAGATGAATAAATTGAAGTATTTTTTCAAGGTTCTGTGATATAGAAACATTCCTGGCTCTTTCACCACAGAGCAGAGTTAGACCTAAACATTCGTTAACCACATGTTGTGAAGGTGAATTTAGTGATTTTTGCAACAAATCGAGCCAAAAGAGGGAAAGTGCTCCTGAAACTGTAAACCTTTGGACCAGGTGAGTGTTGGTCCCTACTGTCTGGAGCTCGTTCAATGACTCCTACAACCAAATAGGCACTTTGCAGTAATCTGTTTGTTTCCCTCATAAAATTCGGCTAGATTGAGAACACTATTCAGCATGGTCGGACCGGCAGATAGGGCAATCTAGCAGTGTCACAATGGATTGATCTGACAGTGTTTTGCCAGTGTCAGTGGTTCTTTTTTCTGTCTGTTTTTGGGCCTGGGGGTTAGCATTTACTGTTGATTTTCAAGACAGTACCAACATTGCCTGCAGAAAGTTCAAATACATGCAGTCTCACACATCTTACAAAACACCTACACAGTATGTCTTTATACATTCTAAATTGCCCCAATATGCAAATGTGAGTCACTTTTTTAGCTATATGATTCCTTAATGGGGTGCTTGGGCCCATTTTCTGTCCCAGTCCACCTCTACAATTCAGCTCACTATGTTTTCAACTTCAGGATTACCTCCTTTTGAGGTCGAGCCTAGAAGGCGCATGCGCTGTCTGGAAGACATGGTGAAGTCAGAATGGGCTTTAATTCCGCCCCTCGCTGCCGGTTTTTTCTAGTGTGTGGCGTTCCCATGAGCTTGCTTTTCAATGGCTTATTGTCCTTAACTGCCCCACCTTCTTGTGTCTGGCTCCTCCACTGGCATATTGGCCTATTACAGTATCCTTTTTAGGTCGAGCCTAGCGGCAGTGCGCATGCTCTGCAAGACTGCTGTAGCAGAGTATGGGAGAGAAGCCGCGCCCACTCTCCGCCCATATTTTTCATTTGCTTGTGTCATTATCTTTCGTAAATGCTGCTTTCGGATTCGTTAATAGGCTTGTTTGTTCCTCCTTAGTACGGCCTTGTCTTCATTTGTAACGTCCCATGGCTACTGGCCCCTTTACTTCGCTTGTTACACGGGACCTGTTATTAAGTCTGTAAGCACTATTTACTTTATTGAGTTTCTCTTACTGCAGGCCGGACATGTGCTGCTTCAGCTCAAACCGCTTGTGTTTTTTTAAGCAGCACGGCCGCCCCCGTAACACGGCGCCCGTTTCAATCACTTTAACCCAGCATTATCTCGTGTCTGTTTCAACCCCCCAAGTAAAATGGATTTAGAAATGATTAGGGAATTAAGTCATGTGAATTCCAGGTAGCACATAATCGTGTTCTAATGGGCTGAAGATGACAACAACACATTTGCGTTACATGTCATCTGTACTAAAGCCACCTGACTGGTTGTTTTCAAAAGCCTGATTTATTAACAACACCACCACCACCACCAATACCTCCACCACCAATACCACCACCACCAATACCTCCACCGCCAATACCACCACCAATACCACCACCAATACCACCACCACCAATACCATCACCTCCACCAATACCATCACCACTACCAATACCCTATCACCATCAACACCACCACCACCAACCAATACCACCACCACCAATACCACCACCACCAATACCCCCACCGCCAATACCAATACCACCACCATCAATACCACCACCACCAATACCACCAACACCAATACCACCAATACCACCAACACCAATACCACCACCAATACCAATACCACCAACACCAATACCACCACCAAAACCACCACACTCAATACCATAACCAATACACCACCAATACCAATACCACCACCACCAATACCAATACCACCACCACCAATACCACCTCCACCACCAATACCACCACCACCATTACCACCACCAATATAATCACAAATACCACCAATACCACCACCACAATACCAATACCACCACCACCAATACCACCACCTACCACCAGCACCAATACCAGCACCAATACCACCACCAATACCACCAGCAGTACCACCACCAATACCACCACCAACACTACCACCACCACCAATACCACCACCACCAATACCAATACCACCACCACCAACATCAAAACCACCAATACCACCACCTATACCACCAATACCATCACAAATACCACCAATACCACCACCACCACCAATACCAGAGCCAATACCACCAATACCATCACCACCACCTCCACCACCAATACAAACACCAATACCACCACCAATACCACCAATACCACCACCACCAATACCAATACTAATACCAATATCACCACCACCAATACCACCAATATCCCACCACCAATACCACCACCACCACCACCAATGCCACCACAACCACCAATACCACCACCACCAATACCACCACTACCACCACCAGTACCACCACCAATACCACCACCAAAACCAATACCACCACCACCACCACCAATACCACCATCACCACCACCAAAACCACCACCATCACCACCAATACCACCATCAATACCACCACCAATACAACCACCAACACCAATACCACCACCACCAATACCACCACCACCAATACCACCTCTACCAATACCACCTCTACCAATACCACCACCACCACCAATACCACCACCAATACCACCACCAATACCACCACCACAAATACCACCTCCACCACCACCAATATATTCACAAATACCACCAATACCACCAATACCACCACCACCAATACCACCACCACAATACCAATTCCACCACCTCCAATACCACCACCAATACCACCACCTATGACCACCACCAATACCACCACCATCACCAATACCACCACCACCAATACCAATACCACCACCACCAACATCAACACCACCAATACCACCACATATACCACCAATACCACCACCACCAATACCAGCACCACCACCAATACCACCACCGATACCACCACCACCAATACCACCACCACCACCAATACCAGCACCAATACCACCAATACCATCACCACCACCAATACCACCACTAATACCAATACCACCACCACCACCAATACCACCAATACCACCAATACCACCACCACCAATACCACCACTAATACCAATACCACCACCACCACCAATACCACCAATACCACCACCAATACCAATACCACCACCACCACCAATACACCACCACCAATACCACAACCACCACCAACACCACCACCACCACCAATACCACCACTACCACCACCAGTACCACCACCAATACCACCACCACCAATACCACCACCACCGCCAATACCACCACCACCAATACCACCACCATCACCACCAATACCACCATCAATACCACCACCAATACCACCACCACCAATACCAATACTACCACCACCAATACCACCTCTACCAATACCACCACCACCACCAATACCACCACCACCAATACCACCTCCACCACCAATACCACCACCACCAATATAATCACAAATACCACAAATACCACCAACACCAATACCACCACCAATACCACCACCACAATACCAATTCCACCACCTCCAATGCCACCATCAATACCACCACCTACCACCACCACCAATACCACCACCAATACCACCACCATCACCAATACCACCACCACCACCACCACCAACAATACCACCACCACCAATACTACCACCACCAATACCACCAATACCAATACCACCACCACCATCAACACCACCAATACCACCACATATACCACCAATACCACCACCACCAATACCAGCACCACCACCAATACCACCACCAATACCACCACCACCACCACCACCAATACCATCACCACCACCAATACAAATACCACCACCACCACCAATACCACCAATACCACCACCACCAATACCACCACCACCACCAATACCACCACCACCACCACCACAACCACCACCAACACCACCACCACCAATACCACCACTACCACCACCAGTACCACCACCAGTACCACCACCAATACCACCACCAATACTACCACCACCACCAAAACCACCACCACCACCAATACCACCATCACCACCACCAATACCACCACCACCAATACCACCACCATCACCACCAATACCACCATCAATACCACCACCACCAATACCAATACCACCACCACCAATACCACCTCTACCAATACCACCACCACAACCAATACCACCACCACCAATACCACCTCCACCACCAATACCACCACCACCAATATAATCACAAATACCACCAACACCAATACCACCACCAATACCACCACCACCAATATCAATTCCACCACCACCAATACCACCACCAATACCACCACCTACCACCACCACTAATACCACCGCCAGCACCAATACCACAACCAATACCACCACCATCACCAATACCACCACCACCACCAACAATACCACCACCACCAATACCACCACCACCAATAGCAGTACCACCACCAATACCACCACCAATACCACCACCACCAACAATACCAGCACCAATATCATCACCACCACCAATACCACCACCAATACCACCACCACCAATACCAATACCACCACCACCAATACCACCACCACCAATACCACCACCAACACCCCCACCACCAATAACACCAAAACCCCCACCACCAATACCACCAATACCACCACCAATACCACCACCACCACCACCGCCACCACCGCCACCACCAATACCACCACCAGTACCACCATAAATACCACCAATACCACCACCAACACCACCACCAATACCACCATCACCACCAATACCACCACCATCACCACCAATACCACCACCATCACCACCAATACCACCACCAATACCACCACCATCACCAATACCATCACCACCAATACCAATACCACCATCAATACCACCTCCTCTACCAATACCACCACCACCACCAATACTACCAAAACCAATACCACCATCACAATACCACCACCAATACCACCACTAATACCTCCACCATCACCAATACCACCAATACCACCAACAATACCACCACCACCACCAATACCACCAATATCACCAATACCACCACCATCATACCACCACCACCAATACCAACAATACCACTACCAATACCACCACCAATACCACTAATACTAATACCGCCACCACCACCACCAATACCAATACCACCTCCAATACCAATACCACCACCACCAATACCAATACCGCCACCAATGCCACCACCATCAATACCACCAATGGCACCACCACCAATACCACCACAACCAATACCTCCACCAATACCACCACCACCAATACCACCACCACCAATACCACCACCACCACCACCAATACCACCACCAATGCCACCACCACCAATACCACGAATACCAATACCACCACCCAACCAATACCAATACCACCACCATCACCACCAATACCACCACCACCAATACCTCCACCAATACCACCAATACCACCACCACCACCAATACAACCACCACCAATACCAGCACCAGCACCACCACCATTACCACCAATACCACCACCACCAATACCACCAATACCAATACCACCACCAATACCACCACCACCAATACCACGAATACCAATACCACCACCCCACCAATACCAATACCACCACCACCAATACCACCACCTCAGTGCCTCTCGCTCACTAGTAATAGCAGGGGCACTGTACGAGGCCGGAGCTGCAGTTGAGACTATCCCTCCCTACCTCCATGCCTGCCATAAAGCACAGCCACCAATGCCACCACCACCAATACCATGAATACCAATACCACCACCCCACCAATACCAATACCACCACCATCACCACCAATACCACCACCACCAATACCTCCACCAATACCACCAATACCACCACCACCACCAATACAACCACCACCAATACCACCACCACCACCACCATTACCACCAATACCACCACCACCAATACCACCACCAATACCACCACCAATACCACCACCACCAATACCACGAATACCAATACCACCACCCCACCAATACCAATACCACCACCACTAATACCAATACCACCACCTCAGTGCCTCTCGCTCACTAGTAATAGCAGGGGCACTGTACGAGGCCGGAGCTGCAGTCGAGACTATCCCTCCCTACCTTTATGCCTGCCATAAAGCACAGCCCGCCCTGCATCAGGAGGTGACGCCAGGGCCCTACTACAGCTGGAGTGTTTTTTATTAGGCCAAAGATAGCAATGACATTACGCAATGCCACACTGCAAACTCAAATCACTGAGAGGGCAGGATATAGCCCCCCCACCCGCTCTTCCTCCTGAGCCGCAACAGTGTAATCACAGAGCTAAAGGTGTTGGAGTGCTTTGTTAGTGTTTATAGCTCGGATCAAATGTAAATCTCACTTCACACTTTGTGTCTGTGTAATTTACAACACTTACACATTTTCTTCACTGCACTTTTTATCACTACTTTGAAGACGTAGCAGGCCGGTCTCTTCCTCTGATATTTACAATCTAACAAGCTGTCGAGAAGGCCCTTTATTGCAATGCAATAGGTGTCGCATTTGCGAGAGTTCAAGCTATTTATATTGTAAATGACAATGCCTTTTATTTATGTTTTAAAAACCAAAATTTTAATGAAAGGCCTTGTCATTTACAATGCCAATAGCTCAAACTTGCGTGAATACGAGACCTATTGCATTGCAAATGCTTGTTTTGTAGTGCTTTTCCCTTTATGTCCGTAACTCTTTATTTATATTGCAGAGTGTAGTTACACCGTCCACTCCAGTACACCTCCCACTCTGTTTGTTCCACCCCCTCCCCGGCCTCTCTCCTGCCTTGCTTTTACAATCTCCCAGTCCCCACAAACCGGCGCTTCTGCCAGTCTGGTGGCGTTCTTTTAAATTGTTTTTATGTTGCAGAGTGTATGCATGAATAAACCGTGGGAACTTTGTTTTTATAGCAAGCAAAGCCCTAGCACCTCTCCGATGTACCTGTCAACTCCAAAGGTTTGCAACTGTTTTCTGCTCTCCCTGCAATGCTTTACGCGACCAAATTCCAAACCATCACATCTTTCTGTAACAATAACCCATATCACAAACCTTGTGTAGTTTTTCTCCCAATTTGATGTCACCCTGCGACTTTTCACGTAGGACTAAAGTTCTTGGCTAAGGAAATCATATGTTGCTACAGGAAAAATGGCTTTTAAGGTTTTCCCTCTCAGCTGTGCCTTTATTCGTGGAAATACAGGCTTCCTGTCTCCAACAGCTTCGCTGGCATGCCGTGGCATTGCTCCTAGAAGCCCCTTGCTCTTATTTTATGTTTATCTGGCTCACAGAGGCCAAGCTAAACTTTCAACCGAGTTGTGTGTGCCCTGCTGCTAAACTTTCCCCAGGCGCTGCTCTCTGGGGTTTGTGTACCTCTGCCATATTGTCCCGTACGCTACTTTCTGGTTTAGTAAAGAGAGCCTCAATTTACCCTATATGTCCATCTTTTTCTGTTTCCTTTCTTCGCTGCTGTTTTTTTATTTTACCTCTTTCTTTCTCTCACCTTTCATTAGCACTCGAAGGTCTCGATATGTGTCCAGCGCTCTTCTCCATGATTTCCTTTTCAAATTTCAACTCCTTTTTTGTCTTAGTGTATGTTTTTCTTCCTCTAATTCTCATTCTCTTTTACTTCATTCCTCACACTGTATCTTTGTATCTGTTTCTATATTTTCCTTCCTTCTTCTGTTCAAATTATTAGATTCTGTTCCCATATATTTTGTCTCTTTCTTCTTTGTTTTTCTTTTCATTTCTTCCATGTTGCTTTGTTCCCTCGCAAGTATGTTTCAGACTTTTTCCTTATTTCCTTTTTCTAATTAATTATTTTAAACTTCTCATTTCTGTTATACTTTTACTCCTTCAAATTGATTTCTTTGATTCTACTTTTATTTCACTCCATACACTATCATTCTCAACCCTCTATTGCTAATTCTCTCTTTCCCTACATCCCCTTTCTCTGTTTCACTTGACACTAACCTCTTTATCTTGTCACTCCATACTCTCATTATTCCCCATTTACTGCATGTTTCTTTTCTTATGTCGCCTCATACCTTCCCTTTCTTAACCTTTAAGCTTCACAATATTTCTCTTATTTCCCCCTCTCTTTATCTAAACAAATAAAGACTAATTTGCTTGTCTGCTGCCCTGATACCCTTCACATTTTTTATATTAATGGAAAGTTGCCATTCTTTTTTAGCAGAACCTGATTATTTCTGCATATCCTCCAATGTTCATATTTTTAATGCATTACAGTGTATTCCGATAGGAATGTTCCTTTTCAGTATTTCCTGTATTTTCCTTAACACACTTCCCCTCACATGCATCAAAATGTGCATTTGCGATTCCTAAATTGCGATTTTTAAGAATTCGCAATTTAGGAATCGCAATTGCTTATGCATGTAGGAATCGCCAAAAAAATTGCGATTCCTACACATTTCTTAATTGCGACTTGCAATTAAGGAATTGCTTCCCATTCATTCCTATGGGCCTAGAGGCCCATAGGAATGACTGGGAATTGCATGCGCAATTTGAGAGTACCAAATAGGTACTTGCAAATTGCGCATGCAATTTCAAGGGTGCAAGGGTGCCAAAAGGCACCCCCGAAATTGGCATGTGTGTGCGCCACATGGCACTTTGAAAAATGCACTTTTGTGCATTTTTCAAAGGAATCGCAAATTACCTTCCCCTTGAAAATCTCTGTAATTTGCGATTCCTTAATTTAATGCAAAGTCGCAATCTCAGATTGCTTCTTGCATTGCATTTGAGGGATCGCAAATTGTGATTCCCTAAATGCATTCGCAATTTAAATTGAGAAATTGCATTTGGGTTGATGCATCCTAAATGCAAAAATACCGGTCGCAAACGGGCAGATTCTGCGAATCTGCCCCTTTGCGACCGCTATTTTCAATGATGCATGTGCCCCTTCATGTTTACATCCCTTAAATGATCATTTTTATTTTTTTACAAATACTTTTCTGAATTTTCCACCATGCTTTTTAAGAACATATCTCAAATAGCATAAAGATTCAGCATTTAAAGGTGCAGTCAAATAAAAAATTTTGCAGCAGCCTATTTTTTCTAAGCATCTGGTAATTGTGGACTAGTATCTTTTTTCCACAGAAGTATCCCTCTACTCTGCAAGTTTATTTGCATTGTCTTCTTAAATTCCAAAATTTACAATTTGCAGACTCTGCACTAAAATGTATTCATTTTTCATTAAGTGAAGATTTCAAAGTAAACTCATTTTTGTGAAACAATTTGGCTAGTTTTCTGTTGCGTATGGCGAAGTTTTGCTAGCCTCACCGTGTTGGCATTAATGGTACATACTGATGTACATTTTTCACAAATGATAGCACACGGTGAGCACAGCTGATGGTCTCTGCCATTCTGCCACACTTTCCTCATCACACAGGGATGCCTTCTCAGCATCGGCCCAGAGGTGCATGAACGCGCACCAGTGTTTGCTGCCAGCACGTGAACGGATTTCAGTACCATCAAGTGCTTTAAAAGGCTACAATATTTTAGCAAACAGACAAGCGCTCCCTGTGATTACAAGAGATGAAACCGGACTCCTGTCTACGTTTATGGCCCTCATACCCCCTTCTGACAAGATTAGCAGCCTGCCATAAAACCTCAAGTACTTTTCAATACAATGCTATGTTAAAGAACAATAAATGGTGCAGCACCCCTGGATAATGTGCTGCATGGCTTAATAGTTATATGGTCCCAAAGGCAAGACCAATTGCATTGCAAATGCTTGTGCTTTATCCTCCCTCGATGGTCCTTCTGCTTGAGAAACATCATACTAGTGAACGGAACGGAAATTCAGGTCTCTATTCATTTTACTAGCGTAAAGAAATAGTTTGACTTCACCAAGAAGAGCTTGTCCTCACCTGGCTTAAACTATTGGGAAATTCCTGTCCCTTATTCATTTCAGAATAAAGATAAAGATTCTCATGCAGTTCTGCTTCGACTTTGAATTCACAGTGTTCTGTGGCTCTAAATGTTAGCATTAGGCTTAGCCCTGTAAAATGTATAGCTAAAATGCAAAACGATGGATGATATTTCCACACAAAGGACCAAAGATACGTTTGCGACTAGATTTTAATTCTAGTTAAATATGCCATGCCTCACACCGCATCGTGGCAATCCAGTAATTGAGTATATTGCCCTAACTTAGCTGTGCTGAAAGGAATGGAAAGGTCCCCGTCCATCCTAGAGGCGAGGTTGCATGACACAACCACGCATGCCTAAACCACACATGCGTTAACCACAGGGCCTTTACAATGACCGCGTCTTTACCACGCATGTCTTTACCATGCCTGACTGTACAACTAATTTCACTGTAAATGCATGATTGGTAAAGGTATATGTGTGGTTAAGATTCAACCCTAGCCTTCCCTTGCCCTGAGCCCTAAAATTCGGTCCTCCTGCAAAGGAATCTACCTGCCCCAGCCCTAGTAGCTACCGACCCTCTACCCTGACCCCTAAAACACATCCCCTCTAGCCCATAAAAACTTCCCCGACCCCAGCACCCCCACCCTGAGCCCTGAAAACTGCCCCCAGCCTTGAAAACTATCCCTTCCCCCCTGCCCTGAGCCCTAAAATTCGGACCACTGCCCTAAAAACTACCGGACCCCACCACCCCTGCCCTTAGCCCTGAAAACTGACCCTCCCCCCTGCCCTGAGCCCTAAAATTTGGCCCACTGCTCTAAAAACTACCCAGACCCCAGCTCCCCTGCCCAGAGCCCTGAAAACAGCCTTCAGCCCTAAAGCCACCCTCATGCCCCCGCCACTCCCCCCTGGCCCCAGCTCAATTTACCAAGCCGCATCCTGGTCCTTCTTCCTGCCGCAATCCTTCCGGTTCCTCTCCCCGACCATCCACTCAGACAGCTAGAACACTGACTGCCTTAACCACGCATATGCGTGGTTAAGGCATATGCGTGGTTAAGGCAAGCGTTTTACAGCTTGTGGGTAAGAGGCACACGTGCTTAGGGCCGCACTGTAAAGGCTGTTTCCCCAGAGCCGCGTTCCGCTTTACAGCTGATATACCAGAAATTAATTCTATTTTCACAAATGCAACCCAAACACCAAATGATAGCTGAAAACAGACCAGTGAGTAAGAGATTGTTTGAAAGATTCATTTACATTGGCACATTGTTGTATTGAAAAAACATACGTTTTGTCGAGAACGTCCATAAGTGGTCTTAATGCAATCTCTGCATCCATTGCTGCATTATTTCTGTTTGTTGAAGCGTTTCCATTGCCTCGCATTTGATTTAATTCGAAGCTCATCTGCCTGACACAGTCCTCTATCACAGCCTGAAAACTGAGAAGCGACAGTTGTGAACTTTATGAGCAATGTAATACAAACAACAGACGTTTAAGAAGTCACACATCCTACTCAGTCGAAATTATTTTTGAAATCTAGCAAAGAAGACATTTGTGGTATTTCAAAAGTGAATGTACTTGCCAGATAATGAATTCTCTATTCGTCTAGGTAAACATGGAAGCAATGCTCCGTTTTTATCCTCTTATTTTCATTAATATTATTCATTACATGGTATTAAATAAACCAGTGATACTAAAAGTACATCCCCATCTGAATGAGAGCACTGGACTGCTGTTTACTTGAAACAGCACTAACATTCAGAAAGATATATAATAAATGGGCAAGCGTTTATTTACAAGTTAATCGGAGTAAAAGAGAAGAAGCAAGTTGAAGAACACATTCATTTTGAAAGAAATTTTGAAACAAATGTACACATTTATATCAATTTCTTCAGACTTCAAAAAATTTAATTAACATGCAGAAGTGTTGGGGTGGCCTGGGTTGTTACTACCCATGTACAACATTAAGGTTTATTAAATTAAACAAAAAAGAAGGTTTTGTGCCACGTATATCCTGAACTCGTGTATTTCAAGGTGCTCTGATATGTCATAATGAAGAAAAAGGAAGCAAAATTAAATTAGAATATTGTTTAGTATCACACAATTTAGTGAAGTGGGAACGCCTAGAATGATACTTGGGTCCTCATTATGATGGCGGTCAGACTTTCGTCTGACCGCCATCATATCAGGAATGGGACTGCCCGACTTGCTGTCGGCGGTCCCTCCATGGGAATCACAATGCGGCCGCCTTCTAGGCGGTTGCAAAGTGTATTTTGTGTATTACAGCGTGTGCTGCGGACTGCAGCACACGCAGCAGTACAAAAAATACACATTTTGCATATGCAGTGCCTGCCACATGGTGCAGGGATATGTAGGGGGCACCATAGGTGCCCCCCAGGGCCCATGTCTGAGGGCCAGGGGATAAGGAGGGCCTGCTACGGGCCCCAATGTCCCTTTCTGCCTGCCTTTTCATGGTGGGTAAACCGCCATGAAACGGCCAGCGGGAAGGGACATTGTAATCCCTACGGCGGTGCCTGGGAGGCACTGCAACCATTGTAGGGATTGCGGTTCCCTCAGATAGTCAGATGGGCTCCCTTGAGCCTGTCAGATCCTGTCGGATCCGTGGCGGTCGGTCGGGCGGTGAGGCAGGGTCTGGTGACGGTGGGACTGCAACCAACGGGGTGGCGGTTTTACTGCCATTGTAATGAGGCCCTAGATTTTTGGTTTCATATTGTGTAATTCTATTTCATTCCAATTCAATAATCAAGTTACTTCTGTTTTACATTTGACTCTCTCAAGCTTACCCCAAGGTGTGGTAAAGGGATAGAGACAGCATAATACAGTATTGTCAAATGTAATACTTACTAGAGACTAGGGGCTTCATTTAGAGGACAGTAGGAAATGCAACACTCAAAATAACTCAGTGATTCACTGACCACAAAATAATTTGCTTCCCCTATGACCACCTAAACCCCCTCCCACAAAACCCCATTCCTACGCCCGAGGGCATCAATGTGGCCCTTGGGCACACTACAGACCATACTTTGTGGCCCCTGCGAAAATGTTAGTGAGTACCTGTTGGAAGCAGGAGTCCCAGTCCCGCACCACTGTCACCAAATGCGAGACCCGTGACTCCTCACTCAACATTAGGCCAAGTAAGGACACCGTTTGAGATAGCCCTGCTCACCCCCATAGTAGCTTGGCACGAGCAGCCAGGCCTATCTCCAAGGCACGAGTGTACAATATGTGCAACCACACTCACAGCAACCCACTGGTGACACCACAAATGGACTCCACACAAGTTTGATAAAATGAGTATAAACTTTATATAAAAAGATATACGATCAGACCACACGATACAAAAGCCAACATATAATAAAGGGTAATGTAAATGTAAATCCGTATTTGTAAAGCGCGAAATACTCGCCCTTACGGGTCTCAAGGCACTGGGGGCCGTCGTGGAAATTAGGTGAGCTATTGCCCAGAGTCACATGGTGCTGAGCTGAGCTGCCGGGGATCGAACCGTGAGTCCTGTGCTCAGAAGTCAGCTGCCCTGGCCGCTGCACCACACCTCTCCACTAATATTCGTTCCGGCTGGTTGGTAGGTTCAAATCCCAACCACCGCTTTCAAAATGCTATGCTGGTCGCAATGCTAGAATCACACGTTGCAATGGACAAACAATAGTGCGCTGCGTAACGATACAATCCTGTGCTGGGCAAAGGAGAAATAATACAATGCGTAACGATACACCCCGGTACCTTGCAATGGGAGAAATAATTAAGCCTGGGCGTAGTTCGGGAAGTAGCGCCACGCGAAGCTACGCAAGTGCAGTTCGCACTACGCGAACTACGCGTAGCACTACGCGAACTGCGTAGTGCACTGTTCGCAATGATTGCACAGTGCCGGATGCTTGTCCGCACTGTGCAATCATTGAAAACGGCATCTTGCACAGTGCGAGCTGTCTTTACTGCCGCTCGAGTAGATTTTTACTCGAGCGGCAGCTTTCTCAACGCGGACTGGTAGTTTCTCATCGCGAGCGGTCGCGAGCATACGCGACCACTCGCAATGAGAAACCTGACCTCCCTGCGTTGAGAATCTCGCTGGGATGATCATTTTGCTTGCTCGCGGTCGCCAACTTGACGTTGAGGACCGCGAGCAAGCAAAAATGACCGCTGCACTACGCTACTCCACGCGTGTTTGCACTGTGCTACGTGCAACTCGCGTTGTGCGAAGTAGCGCAAACTTCGCAAACTACGCGAGCGTAGCGTAGTGCTTTGCCCAGGGTTAGAAATAATGCAATGCGTACCGCTACAATCATGTACTGCGCAATGAAGGAATAATGCAATGCGTCACACCACAATCACGTACTTTGCAATGAAGAAATAATGCAATGCGGGCCGCTACAATCCTGTACTTTGCAATGGAGAAATAATGCAATGCGTAGCGCTACAATCGTGTACTTCGTTATACAGAAATAATGTCAGGCGTCATAAGACAGTCTGGCAGTTTGTTAGCAGCAATATTGGCAATGTGTATTACAACAGTCAGCCTCTTCGATAACAGTTGCCCCCCCACACGTATCAACGATGACATAAAGTACATAAAGTACAGCTTCTCACTCTGGCCCCAGTACTGCCACTCCTTTGGTCAGTACGGGCCCCAATCTGAGCCGAAGCAAAGGCTCACGTTGCCAGAAGGACTGAGAGGCAACTTTAGTCTTAAAGTTAGGATTTTTCTCAGTGAGCCTAAACTGAGAAAAATTCTAACTTTAAGACTTTCGGTATTCACAGAAGGCATTTAGGAGTCCTAAAGTTAGGAGTCCTAACTTTACTACTCCTAAACTGAGAAAAATCCTAACTTTAAGACTTTCGGTATTCACAGAAGGCATTTAGGAGTCCTAAAGTTAGGAGTCCTAACTTTACTACTCCTAAACTGAGAAAATCCTAACTTTAAGACTTTTCGGTATTCACAGAAGGCATTTAGGAGTCCTAAAGTTAGGACTACTAACTTCTGTGAATACCGAAATGAGTAAGTTCATTCTGTGAATACCAAAATGAGTAAGTGTATTCTGTGAATACCAAAAAGCACTAACTTTACGTTTTTGACGTAAGTTAGTTCTGTGAATCAGGCCCTTTGTGTCTGCAGCTTGTTTCTGGGTCACATGACTGTGTAGCTATCATTTGGACTTTGTTTATTCCTCCCATACAGCCACACAATACAGGGATTAGTTGTGCCTATCACTGGCAGGATGGGAGGGCGGAGCTGGGCACAACCCCACTTGTAACTCAATAAGTTGTGCTCTGCCTTTACAAAAAGGACTTCATACTACCTCATTTTTCATATTGTCAGGCTGGAGCAAGGACAGGGGAGGCAGGATACTCCAAGCACTTTAAAGGGAATTATCTAGAAACTTCTCCTACTTCAACGAAGGTGCCATATGCAAAAAATAGGGCCCTCAGACCCACTTTTCAGTACACTTTCTGGACCTGCAGAAGGACTCTCAGATGACTGCCTGCTGCTGTGGCCTGCTGTGTACAGAAGACTGTTTTGTGGCACCTGGAAGGACTCTTCACTGCTTCAAGCCTGCCTTGCACCTTTAGTGGCCTGCCCTGTTGCTTCAGCCCTTTTCCGCCTCTTGAACCCATGCCTATCAAAGTGGCTCCAAGGGATAGTTGGCAGGCCTACTAATCAGAGCCTCATGGACAGAAAAAGTACCAACCATCTTGAACCCACACCTGGACCCAGTATGTGAGTCCTGACCCTCCAAGTGGTGCCTCTCCAGTCTCAGACACTTGGAAGTGATGCTGAAGGTGCCCAGAAAGCCAAAGCCCACATTTTGGGACTGCCCCGAGAACTGAAAGGCGATTGGGACCTACCTGCTCTCGTCAATCTGCCCAAGGTGCATCGCCTGTCAGATTGACTTCGTGGCAGCTCCAACTACGTTCTTCTCCGCTGCAGCAAATCCTGTTCAGTGGTCCTACAGAGAAGGGGCATACAGCCTTGTGGAGCTCTTCTAGGCTAAAGCTTGCAGCTGTATACCGCTGGAGATTTTCGACTTCCAAAAAAGACACTAAGGGGCTGATTATGATGGCGGATTTCAGTCCGTCCGCCATCATTTCGTATTTGGGACCGCCAGCTTACAAGGCGGGCGGTCCCAAATACAATTACGATGGGACCGCCACCGAGGCGGTCACATTGCCTATGTTTTGTATTGCGGAAGGGATGCAGTCAGCAGCCCCCTCCTCAATATAAAAAATAGGGTGTTTACATATCTGTGCACTACGTGGCAGTCACCATGTGGTACCTGCCACATGGTACAGTGATATGTAGGGGGGCGCCAGAGGTGCCCCTAAGGGCCCATGTGCCAGCCCCATGGGGTTAGGGGGGCCCGCTATGGCAGGTTGACCGTCGCAGAGCAACAGGCGGAAAGGGATATTGTAATCCCCACGGCAGTACCTGACAGGCACCGCCGCCATTCTGGGGATGTATCAGGTCAAAAATGCCTAGCAGCACGAACAGTAAAATACAAAGAGTTATGCTGCAATTAAAAACGATAAAATAAAGGGATTTGCAAGAACATAAGGAGCAGCCTACCGCAAGGCTAACTGCCCTGAAATATACGGAACACATATGGTAATGCAGCACCAGGGCAAGTTTCCTTTAAAGACATGGAACAAGGGATATTTTGCAGAGCCAGCCAGTGCTAGCTTCCTTCAAAGACATGAAACATGTATGCTACTGCAGGGCCAATTAATTCAAGCTTCCTACAAAGACATGGAACAAATGTGCTACTACATGGCCAGTGAAAGCTTCATTGAAAGGCATGGAATAAGTGTGTCACTGCAGGGCCAGTGTAAGTTTCCATCAAAGAAATGGAACAACTGTGGTATTCAGTGTCGGTACAAGCTTGCTTCAAAGATACGGAACAATTGTGGTACTGCCTGGCCAGCCAATGCAAGATTCCTTTAAAGACATGCAACAAGTATGGTATTGCATTGGAACTGCAAGCTTTCTTCACAGGCATGGAGCAAGTGTGTCACTGAGCAGAACCATTTAACACCTCCCTTAGATGGAACAAACAAGTAGTACTTCAGATTTGGTACAATTGTAAGAAAGACCACCGGGGTGTATGAGGGCAAGTTTGACTCACATGCATAGCAAGATATCCACACACAAAACAGGTACACCACCAGGAAGGAAGGGGTACACGCTTCCCTCACACCCATAGAACACATACTGATCTTTTCAGAAACAATGCTAGCTTCCCTTGCATGCACAGAACATGAACAGCATCTACTGAAGCAGTCTAAGCCTTAGTATAATCACAAACTCACAATGTGTAGCATTTGGCAACAGTGTAAGTTACCCTCACACTCAGCACAAGTACAAGATGGTCATCAGCTGTGCAAGCTAAGATATCTCAAATACAAGTATGTATCACACTGACAGCAGCCTCTAAGCTTATTTCAGGCACTGAATAGCCAGATTAAAGGTTGGAGGTAGGTGCGTCACTGAAGGCTCGAGCGACATGCTAGGCTCTGGTTCGGCTCCAGGTCCTTTTGAGCCCTCAAGCCCAAAGTGAGCTGCACCATCTTATGGCTTTTGCCTGCTACCCACACTCTAACCTACTTCTGGTTTTAATGAGGAAGAATTGTACAATAATGACCCCAAGAAGTTGTTTAAAGTTACCTGTGCATTTTTCAAACACAAAGTACCCCCAACAACCATATATGGGCCTATTCACTTCATATATCAAGTATTTACTCTGGATGTTTATCCAGCCATATAATTATGGATGCATATACTTGGAATACTGCTCAGAATCCAACTCCTGTAGCTGATTGAATCAGACATAGCTAACAGCAGTCTCCCAGTGCTGTTAAAGCTTTTGTGGCTCTCATAGGTGGTAGAAATGAAACAATATTCTAACAGGTCTAACACACTTAAAAGGAGTTGCATCAGCCCACATACAAAGAACTTCACACTAGTTCTTTGGTGACTCCAGACATCATGGAAACAGAGCAGGTGGCAGGAAATTCCAGACACTTATGTGGGGGAAAGTCTCAAGATGTTTCTCCCACTTCAAACGAGGGGCCAGGTATGAAAAAAGAACCAACAAACCCACCAGCGAAGGACTACCAGAGGGCTGCCTGCTGCTGTGGACTGCTCTATACTTTAGAGGGATTGCTTTGTTCTACCAAGAAGGGCTGCCAGAAGCCTGCTCTGAGCCCCAAAGGTCTACCCTGCTGCTTGAGCCCTGCTCCTCTGCTTGAACTCAGGACTTTGAGAAGTGACTTCAAAGGCTAGACCGTGCCTGATTGAGTCCTCACCCTCCAAATCGTGCCTTTCTAGTCCTGGGCACTTAGAAGTGGTGCTAAAAGTGCCAAGATAGCCCAAATCCAACACTTGGCCCTTAAACAATTTCTGGCCAAAATTTACTCTGAGAAGAGAGGAGACTTAGAACTACCTGTCTGCTGATCTACCCAAGGTGCATCACCGGTCAGACTGACTATACAGCAGCTCCCATTATGTTCCTCTCCACAGCAGCAAATCCTGTTCAGGCCACGGGGAGCCCTCATCGGCTACAGGATGATGCTTTAAACCTCTGGAGATTTTCAATTTAAAAAAATACACTCATTCTGAAGAAGGAATCTCCACTGCGACTTCGTCCAATTGCTCTCTGACGATGATGCCTCCTCATCAGACACCGCAAAGTGCCTTTCCCCACGAGCTTCTCCTTCTCAGACGTCTTTTTCTTGAAATTAAGGTAAGCGGAGACCAGGCCAAGTCCACTCTGTATATACGAACTACGCTCCATTGTGGTCGGCCATAACTTTCAACTTTGCTCTGGTCTCACACGACTATATGTCCGTGGTTGGCGCTTTGATCTTTTAGGTGCTATTTTCTAACTTAATCTTTAAAAATTGATAACTACGATCCTACTGATTGGATTTTTGTCTTTATTCTATCAAATAACTTATTTTAATTTACAGTATTTTCTAAATTGGCGTGAGATTTATTCTTGTGTTTTCACTTTATTATTGTTTGTGTGCTGCATAAATACTTTACACACTGCCTGTATGTTAAGTTTGACTGTTTTTATTGCCAAGCTCCCAGAGGGTTAATCACAGGTTAATTTTGTGACTTTTGTAATTACCCCTGACAGAGATTGTGGCTGCTGCTTGTTAAGGGCTCACACCCTCCCCAACCAACAACCCATTGTTTCATAAAGTGCAAATGTGTTAGGTGACAGCTCCACGCCGCCCCGCCCATCAAGTCATGATGGCCCATCCTGAAAAATCCAGTCCCCTTTAAGTGATACTGTCTGGGAAGAATACACAAAGGCCTGCTGTCAACTGTACCTAATCATGTGACCCAGTGTTCAAAATTGGGTTTCTGGTTGGCAGAGGTATACACCCTGTCCAAGCAGGAGCCACAATCCTAGTCAGGGTAAGTCAGTAACACATTCAAAATCAACCTGTGCTCACCCTCTGGAAGTTTGGCACAAATCACTCAGGCTTAAATAAGAGGCAATGTGTAAAGTATTTGTGGACACAACACACAGTAACAAAGTGAAAACACCCCAAAAAGGCTCCACACTAACTTAGAAAAAGAAACAATGTATTTAAAAGTAAAACAAGTCCAAAACAACAAACATTCAATAAGCAGAAGTCAAGATATGGATTTTTAAAGAATAAATGTTTTTGTAGTGGTTAGAAAAAGATAGCAGCAACCGGGACTATCTGGTTGCGATTGACCGGGGTAAATCCAAAACCTTAGGCTGACTGCGATGGATCGGGAATCAGATACAGGGACCATCATTGGCCCTCTGAACAGAACCTTGGGTGCATCGACATTGAGGAAGGTGAGTGGAGCAAAGTAGACAATACATAGCTGTTGATCTCGCAGATAGGGCAATGCATCAGTTCTGAGCTGTGCAAATTTGAAGATGCGTTGAGAGTCAAGATGCCATCAACATCATGGAGATGTGTCATCGTCGTATCACTGGGCTGTAGGCGATTTGTACAGCCCAAAGCAATGCATTGACACCGAGCCGCACGAAGTCAGAGATGCGTCAGAAACAGGGGACAATGCATCGCACTGTCAGCAGTGCGGTGTCTGCGGTTCTTGCAGCGATGCATCAGTTTCAAAGGTTCCAATCAGCGCAACATTGTTGATGCGAGGATTTTCTGGGTTGCAGCACAGAAAACTCAATTCCAGGGCTGGATTGGCAACACTTGGCAGAGCAGGACCCACAGCCTGTGGAGTCAAGGCGCAGGTTGCAGGTTGGAGGGTGAAGTCAATGATATCCCTGAGCCTTCAGAAACAGTAGGCAAGATAACAAGCTCTTGGAGAAAGTTTATTTCTGGGATATAGAGATGCAGGTACAGTCCTTCTCATTCCCAGGCAGGAAAATGCAGGCAAACATAGCAAAGGAGTTCAGCAAAGTGGAAGTCCCTCCTGGCAGCACAGCAGTCCTTCTTCCTGGTAGAATGCTCCAAGTTCCAGAGGAGTTCTAATTTGGAGGTGTCAGAGGTCCAGCACTTATACCCAGTTGGAACTTTTAAGCAGGGAGACTTCAAAGAGATGCCTTTGAAGTGCACAAGTCCCTGCCCTGGCTCCAGACTCACTACAGTGGGATGTGCAACCCTTTGTGTGGGTACAGGACACAGCCCTTTCAGGTGTGTCAGCACCTCCCTTCCATCCTGCTCAGATGATCCATCAAAATGCAGATGGCCACTCAGTCCCACCTACCCTTATTTTGTGTGTGGCTGTCTAGAGGGAATGCGGGAAACCAGCTGTCACCCACCCCAGACATGTATTGCACAGACAGGTAGAAGGCACCAAATCGTTACATTAGGAAAATGCCAACTTTCTAAAAGTGTTATTTTTCAGAATTGCAATTTAAAAATCAACTTCACCATAACCTGTGTTAAAATTTTGATTCTAGAGACACCAAACGTATGGGTCCCATCTTTTCCCAACTGGAAGTTACACTTATACAATGTAATTAAGCTATCCTATTGCAGTAGTGAAAAACTAATTTAAGAGTATTTCACTTCCAGGACATGTAAAACTTAAAACTTAAAAGTACATGTCCTACATTTAAAATACACTGCACCCAGCCCATGGGCTGTCCAGGGCCTACCTTAGGGGTGACCTATATGTAAGAAAAAAGAAGGTTTTGGCCTGGCAAGTAGGTTAACCTGCCAGGTCGAAATGGCAGTTTAAAACTGCCCACACAGGCTCTGCAGTGGAAGATCTGAGACATGTTTGAAGGGCTACTTCAGTGGGTGGCACAATCAGTGCTGTGGGCCCACTAGTAGCATTTGATTTATAGGCCCCGGGCACTTGTTGTACACTTTACTAGGACTTATAAGTAAATCAAATATGCCAACTGTGTGTGTAAGGTGCCCAGATTCCTAAAGTCAGCAAAATAGTCCCAATGTGGAGGTCAGAAGGCAAAACGTTAGGGGAAACCACACCAAGGATGTCAGGTCTAACACCCAGGGTACAGGCTGCAAGCGTCAAATGGTTAGGACAAAAAAATCCAACTTTCTAAAATGGCATTTTCAGAATTGTGACTTAAAATCTGACTTTACCATTAAATAGGTTTTTAAATTACAATTAATTTGAGATTAAGTGTGACATTCCCACCTGCTCCCAATCGAAAGTTATCACTTATTAAATGGAATAAGGTATACCAAAGTTATTCCATGAGAGAGTTATGCCTTGCATTAGTGAAAAACAAATTTAAGAGTTTTTAACTAACAGTACAAGTAAAACTTAAAAGTATATCCAACTTTGGAAATACACTGCACCCTGCCCTAGGGGTTATTTATGGCTTAGGGCTATTTGTGGCATACCTTATGGGTAACACTTATGCATTAAAAAGGATGGTTGAGGCCTGGTAAGAAGGTTATTTTTCCAGGTTTAAATGGTTCTTTAAAACTGTACTCAGGAAGCAATGGCAGTCCGGAAGCATGTTTTAAAAGGCTACTGTAGTTGGAGGAACAATGATTGCTGTTGGCCCACTAGTAGCATTTAATTTACAAGCCATTGGTGCATGTAGTACTGCTTAACTAGAGACTTACAAGTAAACTTGCCAATCAGGTGTAAGCCAGTTGTACCGTGATTTAGGGAGACAGTAGTGGTTAGCAGTGGTAAAGCGTACGGAGTACTAAAGGAAACAAAAAAGAATTCAGCAAAACAGGAGGAGTGAAGGAAAAAAGTCTGAGGGACTATCACCATAGGGTGTTAGGTCTAACAGCTAGTATATTTAGAACAATGATCATAGTTCTTCAATCTAAACCAGGTTCTGGCTGCAGCATTCTATATTGCTTGCAGTGCATTAATGTGTTTTTACATACCTTACACACCTAAATAGAAGGAATACTCAAAGTCTAATTGGGATTGAACACATGCATTTACCACCAAACTCCTGTCAGCAAATGACTGATATTGAAATACTCTGTTTAATATTGATAGTGGAAAAAACATACCTTGGACATTGCTGTCTTTGTCTATTATCAACAAGAATATAAAGGTTTCTCATCACCCTTAAAGGTTTAGGGCACCAGCCAAGGGACAGCAGTGAGAATCTAAAGGCCTATATATATAAGCATTCAAGGGTATACTTATACATATATATGGGAAAAAGGTTTCCTGCGTTTCCCCTCACTTCCATCTCACCAAGGTTTCCGAGGGACACAGAAAGGCAGCACTCATAACAGCAAGTCCACGGCAGGTAGTAGTTACGAAAAGATCTTTTTTTATTTTTCTATTTACTCTCCATTATTTTTTCAAGTGTGCAAAGTGCATACAGAGACAAACAAACGACCTACTCGTTTCAGCCAGAGGCCTTCGTCCGGGACACATGATATCAAGTGCAAGGTGATTATAAAGAGGTTGGTTTGACCCTCCCTCTTTTACAAAAAAATCCCAAAATTGATGGTTCTTTAAAGGAACGGTATCCTATTACAGCATCTCATAGGTTGATACGTATAGCCAGCTCTAATAACACTTATCTTTTTAAAACGGAGACCTGGAGACTGATGATGTTTTAACATATTTGTCTTATCACTTTAAAACTGTGTTACATATATATATTCACTGAAAAAAACAAAGGTTATAGGGATGTTGTAGTTAGCTGACATTTCACTCGTACAAAACCAGAGAAATTCAGCAGTTATAGTTGGCTGAGCTAACTATAACTCGCGCCCCCGCAATGCACTACTTATGACCTCAGGTCCCCGGGGCCCTCTTAAGTTTCAAGGAAGGGGCCCATATGCCCCCCTCTTCTATCATTACTATATGTCTTTGGGGGATGGGGTCCCTGGGGCCCATTTTAACTTTGGGGTGGCAGGGAGTTCACCCCCTCCCCTGTGCCAAAAGGGGCTGCAAACCTCTCCCCTTTTAAAAAAAAAAAAAAAGAACATGTGATCCTGGGAGCCAATAGTGGTTGGGGAGGGGGCCACGTGACCCCCTCGCTCAGTTGTGAGCTGGCTGCCTGCGGTGCCCTGGGTGGGAATTGGGGCACCGTACACTATAAAAGACTCAGGGTGGGGGGTCATGTGACCCTTCCTCTAAAATAACTGTTTTTGGACATGGGGATAGGGTCCTTGGGCTTGGGAGGGGGCCCACGTTCCCTCCTCCAAATTATAAATATGTTTGCCCCAGGAAATGTTATCTCCAGGACCTCTTAAGGTTCATGGGGGGGGAACATGCTCCCTCCCTATAATTTGACTTTGGCTCCAGGGATTGGGTCTTTTGGTATTGTGAAGGGGACCTTTCCCATGAAAGAAGTGCCCTGGGGGATGAGGTCCCTGGGGCTTCTTAAGGCTCGAAGAGGGAGCCATGTCACCCCTCTCATATCATTGCTGTATGGCCCTGGAGGATAGGGTCCCCGAGGCCCACTTGAACTCGGGTGATAATGAGTGTGCCCCTCCTCTAATGTAAATGTTTTGGGCCCCGAGGGAAAGGGTCCCCAGGGCTAATAGTGGCTTTGGGTGGTGAAGCCCTTCTCAGGCAGCAACCATAATCCTTGTCAAGGTAAGGAACAAGCTAACCCCAAATTAGCATGTGCTCAACCCTCTGGTAGCTTGGCACACTGCAGTCAGGCTTAACTTAGAAGCAATGCTTAAAGTATTTATGCAACACTTCCATCAGTAAAACAGTGAAAACACCACACAAAACGACAAGAATCCAATCAGTAAAACTAGTGATGTTGAATTTTAACATTTTTAGAGAAAATAGCACCAAAAGTAGTAAAGTGTCAACTGTGGAGAACTGGTCATGCCGGACGGGGACAAAGTCGCAAGTTCAGGCTGACCAAAATGGAGCACAGGCCTGCTATAGGGACCAGTTAGGCCCGGTGAAGAGAGTACCTTAAATCCTGGTTTGCAGAGTGTTGTGCTGGTCTGCATCGAAGATGCGTTGCACAGCCAATGCGAGGTGTCAGTTCGATATGCAACAGGGCTACCGTGTGAGGCCCTGATTGCATTGACGTTGAGTATCCCGCCAACAAAGGCTTGCGATGCGCAGTCTGGATGGGGTTGCGAGGAGCTGCAAGGCTACGATGCGGACTCCAGCGTTGTCAGCTAGTCTGCTTTCACAAGAGATATGAGGGCCTGCGCTGAGGATGCGTTGCGCAGCAGCAGTTCTGAAGCGATGTGGGCCACGGCAGTGATATGAGTTTTTCCGACAGGTCCTATCCACATAGCAGCAGAGATACAACGGTTCTACTAGGGGGTGTACCATGCAGCAGAGGGGATGCATCGGTACCACTGGATCCACAGAGACTGGGAAAGCACCTTAAGCACACTTCCAAGGGTCCAGGACTGGGGTCACACTACTTGGTAGGGTAGTGTCAGAGATGGCCGAGTCAAGGTGCAGATGCAAGGTTGTTGGAAGCCTATTGTGTCTCTGAGGCTTTAGCCAGAAGGCCAGCGAACTAGCCCTTGGAGTCACTCTGGGGTTTGGGTTCAAGAGATGCAGGTCAAGCCCTTCTCACCAAGGCAGGAGGGCAGCAGGTTGGTGCAGCAAAGCAGGAGACCAGCAAAGTGCAGTTTAGCAGTCCTTCAGCAGCAGAGCAGACCATCTTCCTGGCAGAGTATCCACAGATCCAGAACCGTATTGAAGAGTTGATATCTGAGGTCCAGTATTTATACCCAGTTGAGCCTTTGAAGTGGGAGAATCTTCTGGAGATTTCCCTTTGAGGGCTCCAGGCATCCTGCCTTCCCTGACTCCACACTAACTATAGAGGTTATGCAGACCTTTGTGAGGAGGCAGGACACAGCCTTTTTGTGTGTAGGTGGGGTGTGCCCAGCTCTTTCCTTCCATCCTGCCACTGATAGCCCATTCAGGCACACCTAAACTCCCTATTGTGTGTGGCTGTCTAGGAGGAATAAACAAAGCCCAAATCCAAGCTACACTCAGTCATGTGACCAGAGACTGGCTACAGACACTAAATAGATAAGGCATGAAAACGCTGACTTTCTAAAAGTGGCATTTTCAGAATTACAATTTAAAATTCGACTGCACCATAAGTTAGGATTTTAAATTGTGATTCCAGAGATACCAAACATGTAACTCTTCCCATTTTGAAATTACACTTATAAAATGTAATAAGGCATCTCCAATGTTACCCTATGGGAGAGCTAGGCTTTCCAGTAGTAAAAGCAAATGTAAGAGTTTTTCACTATTAGAACATATAAAACGTATATGTCCTACTTTTTAGATACATTGCACCCTGCCATCTGGGTGCCCATGGCCTACCTTAGGGGTAACGTATATGTATTAAAAAGGTAGAGTTGGTTCTGAGAAAAGGTTTAGTTTGCCAAGTCGAAATGGCAATGTAAACTAAACACACAATGATTGGCAGGCCTGAGGCATGTTTAAAGGGCTACTTAAGTGAGGGGCACAACCAGTGCTGTAGGCCCACTAGTAGCATTTCATTTACAGGCCCTGGGTACATGTAGAACCGCTTTACTAGGGATAAACCAATATTTCCAGGTTTAGAGAGAGGAGCACAAGTACGTTAGCACTGGTTAGCAGTAGTAGAGTGTGGTGAGTCCTAAGGTCAGCAAAAACAAGATCAGAAAAATTTAGGAGGAAGGCAAAAGGTTTGAGGGGAAGACCATCCTAAGGCTGACAGGTCTAACAACCATTAAAGAGGGTTTATGTGAGAAAGTCATCCTTTTTGCCCTGATCACCGCCATTTTTTGGCTGATAATGGTGATTGTTGACTCTAATTGTGCCCTGGGCTCTGCTAATCAGGCCAAGGGCCGGTGCTCTGTTTAAAGGGTTTATGGTAATTAGGTGTAATTACAATTGTTACTGGCAATCAACCTGTAAGTCCCTAGTATATGGTATGGCATGTAGTTTTAGAGGCCCAGTAGATTTATTACACGTAAGTGTACACTGCTGTGTTGCCTGTTGTCATTTTAAAAGCCAGCCCAGCCTTGCAGGCTGCTTTTAAAATAAAACAATGTCTACATTTGATTTTGGAATTAAAGTTACTTCCGAAGTCTTAAACTACCTTATCTTTACATATATGTCGACTCTACAGTTTGCCTTAGGTGCCCCAAGGGTAGGGTACCACGTTAAAGTGAGCAAGGACATGATAAAATATGTTTTTTATGCCCTAGTGAGGGAAAAACTGCCAATTTCATTTTTGCCCAATAGGCTTACATGGGAGGCTTTATTTACATTAATAAAGTCTATCTTTTGACAGAGGTGAGATAAAATAATAATTAAAATTCTCAAATTAATAGTAGTCATGAATACAACAACTTGTCAAGATAGTATTTATTATAACTATTGTAGGAAAGCAGTTCTAGAACTGCTTTCCTAAAGTTACCTAATTCAGCACTGTAGCAGCCTCTTATGATTGGCCAGCCTTTGACAGGCGGAGCCAAGCTTCCTTAATGAGGTGTGAAGTGGCTGGGCTGAGACAAAGGAGACACCTGGTGAAAGGAGAGCTGCAGCAGCAGATGTCAGGACAGGAAGGGGGTTGGGTCGCCAAACTGGTCTTCAAAGGGAGAAGAGCAGTGAGGACAGGAACTAGGTCCACCCTCATTTCATGCACCCTCAGCCAGGTGGTGGCCCCTGTAATTGTATTTGGAGAGGGGCTGGAAAGGGAGTGTAGAGAAAAGGTAGTCACACCTGTGGGTTGGGTTAGCCAGACCTGAACCTCCAGGAGAGATTTTATCCATTTTGCTTTTTGTGGAATAGTGCTTTCTGGATCAAGGAAATACCACACTTCAAAGGAAATAGCCATCACAGAGGGTAACACTCTGCACCCCATTAGTCAGGGGGACCCCCTTCTTACCAGCCCAGAAACCTGGCTAAATATGGGAGAGCTGCCAAGCAACACAGATCCCTGCGTGAAAACATCATGAGAAGAAGGATTGCCACCTCACGTTATTGAAGAACATGAATGCCCATTCACCCGCCACAGCTGCGCCTTTTCCTGTCTCCGCACACCAGACCCACCGACCCCACGACCTTCAAGTACCAAACCCGACCACCTCAGACGCATTCTACTCAACACCCGCTCCCTCAAAAGACACGCCGTGGAGATCTGGGACCTGCTCGACTTCATCTTCCTGACTTCACCTTCTTAATGGAAACCTGGATGTACCTCACTTCAGCCTCAGACATCGCAACCACTACAAAATCATCCACAAGGACTGCATCCACTGACTGGGAGGAGGCATCACCATCGTACACAAAGACACCCTTCATCTCACAACCAACTCTGACGACCAGGCACCTGACATGGAGCACCTCTACTTCCAGATCCAGACCAACCCGAATGCCACCCTTTGCGGCACCCTCGTCTACAGACCTCCCGAACCCCGCCCACCCTTCAGCGAAGTCATAGCCAAATTCATCGCACACCACCCTCTCACCGCAACAGACTGCATCCTCCTCGGCAACCTCAATTTCCACCCGGACAGCCTTGATGACCACAACACCACATCCCTACTGGAGAACCTCACCATCATTGGACTCAAACAACTGGTCACATCTCCAGGCCACTCAGCAGGACACACGCTCGACTCCATTTTTTCCGCAAGCAACAACATCTCCGTCAGCCACACCTCTGAACCACACTGGACCGACCACCACTGCGTTCACTTCTCCTTCACAAACCCACCATGCACCACCGCGCCCACCATGATCCTCGCAGAAGCCAGAACAAGGTCACCAAAGACCAGCTCACCACCTTCCTCAGCAAAACCCCACCATCGACATCCACGGACACCAACACCTCAGCACGCAACCTCTGCCGTTGGATCGCCGACTGCACCAACATACTGGCTTCCCTCAGGAAACCCTCAGGCAAGCAGCCCTCCAAGAAAGACAGCTGGTTCTCCCCTACCCTCCAAGAGTCCAGGCGCACATGCAGACGGCTCAAAAAAAACTGGAAGAGCAGCAAGATCGTGGCACACCACACAGCCTTCAAAACTGCTGTCACCACACACCACCACCTCATCAGTACTACAAAGAAAGCAGCCATACAGGAACGCATCAATGCCACCGCACACAACAGCAAAAAACTCTTCTCCATGGTCAAAGAATTCGCCAAACCCAGCAAAGAGACAGCAGACATTCCTCCCTCTCAAGACCTCTGCGACAACCTCGCCACCTTCTTCCACTGCAAGATTAAGGAGACGTGCAACAGCTTCACAACCCAATACCCACCCACCCCACTTGCAACCACTTCACCCAATTGCACCAGACCCCAGTAGACCTTGCTCAACTGGACCACCCTCACCTCTGAAGACACTATCGGGATCATGAGGAGCATCCACTCCGGAGCCCCCTCCGATCCCTGCCCTCACCACATCTTCAACACCAAAACAGTAAATAAGTAAGACACAGCACACAATAAAAATCCAGCAAGCCACCGTCAGCGAACCACAACCTGGCCTGCTAAAGAGACTCGCTCGACATTGAGAGAAAAAGTACTAAAAAGTGAGTAAGTGTGACGGTAAAATTTTGACCGGACCCAACCACCCATTTGTATCCGACCCGTGCTCCATCGCAGTAAGCCTGAAGAGAAAGCAGACATTCCCCCTCTGGGACCTCTGCGACAACCTCACCACCTTTATCCACTGCAAGATTAAGGAGATCCACAATAGCTTTACAAACCAAGATCCATCCAGCCCACCCACAACTACTGCACCCAATTGCTCCAGATCCCAGCAGACCTTGCCCAACTGGACCACCCTCATCTCTGATGACAAAATCAGTATCATGAAGAGCATCCACTCCGGAGCCCCCTCGGATCCCTGCCCTCACCACATCTTCAACACCAAAACAGTAAATAAGTAAGACACAACACACAATAAAAGTCCAACAAGCCTGAAGCAAGCCATTGTTGTCGAACCACAACCCGGCCTGCCAAAGAGACTCGCTCGACATCGAGAGAAAAAGAACAAAAAAATTAGTAAGTGTGAAGGCAAAATTTAGATGGGACCCAACCACCCATTTATATCCGGAAACACGCTCTATCACGGTCGGCCTGAAACTTTGACTTGGTCCCAGACAACCGCGGGCAGATATTATATTTTTAAGCACTAGAAAGCACATTTTTACATTTAATTTTGAAAATTCATATCTCTGGTTCCCTACATTGGAGTATTGTTGTTTTGGTGTCATTTTAAAGATGCAGATATTTTCTATATTTATAAATTGGTGTTGGGTTACTATTGTGTGTTGTCTCTTACTTATTTACTGTTTTGGTGACATTAAATGCTTTACACTCCTGTCTCCTGAGTTAAGCTTCACTGCTTGTGTGGCAAGCTACCAAGGGCTGAGCAAGGGTTCATTTATTGAGACTTGACTGGGCCTTATTTGTGATTGTGGTGTTATACTAATTGTAGGTACCTACTTGCACCTACTAATAAACCACATTGCAACCGCCAAATGACTTTAGGAGTTTTTTACCGTCAGAACATGTGTCCTAACTCTATATATCTTATGCACCCGGCTCTAGGAGTGGTTAGGGACTACTGTAGGGCTGACATAGATTTTAAATTAAAAAGTAAGGTTTAAGTCTGGAAAAAGCTTTATTTTGCCAGGTCCAAAGGGCAGTTTAAAACTGCAATTCCGGATACAGTGACAAGCCTGAGACATGTTTTAAAAGTCTACTTAAGTGGTTGGCTAAATAGGTGCTGCAGCCCACTAGTGGCATTTAATGTACAGGCCCTGGGTACATGCAGTACCATATACTAGGGATGAACAAGTAAATTAAATGTACAAATCAGGTGTAAGCCAATTTCCTCATGTTGTAAGGAGAGAGCACAAGCACTTTACCACCGATTAGCAACAAAAACGGTTTCAGCAAAAGAAGGCAAACATCTGGGGTGATCCTGTAGAAAGAAAAAGGTCCCACAAGGGTTGCCTTAAACCATACTGCTGAGCAATTAAAGCATGTATGAAACATTATTTTTTAATTAACTGTCTTCCAAATGGATGTTTTTCCAAACAATAGTTTGCAAAGTTAAAACCCTCAATAATCAGAGGCCAAGTTGAACAAGTTACTTACCTTCTGTAACACTCTTTTTGGTGGAAACTCTATCTAACAGCAGATTCCTCACTGTGTGAATATACCTAAGCACCAGATTGGATCCGTAAACCTAAAAATCAGTGATCCTGCTCACTGATGACTTCATTCCACTTTGCAAGAGACGAATGGAGCCGCATATAAGCAGCAGTCAGATTCAGACAAAGCTTTATTCGCTATATATTACCAATATCAGATACAAACTGATTCAAATACTTCACAGCTATTTTCTTAAAATAATGTGACTAAACATTATATGTATCAAAAATATGAAAACATTAAAACACTACTACAGTAGGTAGAATTCACAACCCTTAACATACCTTTTAAGAGATATCATGCACTGCGCTTTTCGCAGTCTTGTATCTCTACGAAAGTTAAGAAATCATGATTTTACTTCTTCCTTACTTTTAGGGGTAATTTGAAGGGATTATAAAACAGCTCTTTCATTCCAATGGCTGCGAATGTTTGTCTCAGATAAGCAACCCATAGAATCTGTGCAACCCCATCTAAAGAAGACAATCCAAGACACAGGATCTAACCATATGGGCCAGTGGGTTTATCTAGGACTTAATCCACAATAGTAGTGGGGCGAGGCCCTACTTGTCTTCTAGGCGTGCGAGAGCTAGTTCTTCATGGCAGACCAAGGTAGCAGTACCTAGGGGGGTCATGAGTAATCCACGAAGGAAACAATTTTCTGCCAGTTGGAGAATGGCCATATTTGTGTAGCCCCATATGACCCCGCAGAAATACATTTGGTGTTATACACGGTTAACATTTTTTTAATTGGCTTCCGTCCCAACCTATCTGAAAATCTAATTATTGCCTCTATATTTTTCTTAAACTGTTGTACCCTGGTAGTCAAATGGGGAATTCCATTGGAAAGAGGAGCTAAACAGGAACCTTAGATACTTAAACTCCTTCACTTTCTCTAGGGTTGAATTCCCCATTGAGAAGGTATTGATTTAGTATTGCGGGGCCCACAGGGCATAATAAAGGACTTAGAATGATTAAACTTATGGTTCAGATTTTCCGTATAGGAAAAAAAAGAGTCCAATAGGTTTTGGAGGCCATTCACCTTCTGCGCTATTAGCACTGCATCATCGGCTTAAAGCAGGATGGGAATTAGTTGCTTATCTATCTGAGGGATATCCTTCCAGACCTCTGAAAGTTGTTTAAAGATCCCATTATATATAGGGGGAATAAAAAAGGGGCAAGGATGCATCCCTATCGAACCCCTCATGTGAACACAATGTGTTGGGTTGTTTCGCCCAACAAGCCATAACAAACTCTTACTGTCAAGTCATGATGGAGGCATTTAATGAGAGTGAACAGTTCTAATTCCACCCTCATTTTCTCCATCAGTGAGCAGAGTTTTGAGTGATTCACCAGGTCAAAACGCTGGATAAATCGATAAACACTAGATGGAGAGACTATTCTTTTGCCATTACACATTTTCCTGCCAGCAAATACAAATTTAAACACTGATCTACTGTTCTCAGACCTGGTCTGAAGCCATATTGTACATTGGATAAGATTTAATTCTCCAAAGCCCAGATTCCAAACAAGCCAGAAGCACTCTGCCCACAATTTTCATACTAGGTCTACCAATGATGTTGGTCTATAGCATGTTGGTGAATGCCGATACCCTATTATGTAAACCGGAATAATAAGTGCCCGTTACATTTGAAAGCTTGTCCGCAGACATAGGGGCAGAGCCAATCAGTATATTGGAATGACCAATGGGCATATTCTGAAATTGGGACCTTTTTCAATGGAAAATTAGACAATTCCATAGAACGTGAAGGTGGAAGGGCAGTAAGGAATTTGCGGTTAGATAGAGTATCCACCAGAATGAGATTTACCAAAGGTACGTAACTTGTTCTTCTGATGGATACCTCTGCTTGTGAAAATTATACCAAAGCAGTACCTCCCAGTATGGTGGGTCAGTGGGCTCAGATCAAAAAGTCCTGCAGGGCAGAATGGGCAAAATTCCCTTCCAATCAGACTATGCTGTCAAGGCAGTAGTGTTCGTGAATGTGTGCACTGATGACCATGTAGCAGCCTGAACAAATATCTAGAACAGGCAGTCTGTGTGCCAAGCAGCCCAAGCTCTGTTATAATGACTATTCAGGTCTTCTGGAGGCTGCTTCTTAACCAATGCGTAGTAGATATTAATACTAAGAATTATCCATCTGGTGATGGTCCATTTCTGTACTACTTTATCGTTCTTGGCAACTGAGAGCCCCACAAAGAACTAATCATTCACTCATGTTCCTTGTTTTGATAGATGTAAACGCTAAGCTATCACTTTTTGTCCAATTGATGGAGTCTCCCTTCCTCTTTTGAGGGATGAGGTGGTGCAAAAAGGTCAGAAGAGTGATAGCTAGTCTAGCTATTCCCAAACTGAAGTTATGCATTATAAGGTATTATAATGTAACCCAGTGAATTTCTATAAGAGAGCCAGCCTTGTCACAGTGAAAAATTACTTTGGAGATTTTTCACTGCCAGGACATGGAAAGTTCAAGTACACATTTGTTAGACCTGACAGCCTTAGGGTGGTCTTCCCCCCGACTTTTTGCCCTCCTCCTCTACTTTATCTAACCTCGCTATTGCTCGTATTAGGACTATGCGCACTTTACTACTGCTGACGAGTGCTAAAGTGCTTGTGTTCTCTCCTTTAAACATGGTAATATTGGTTCATCCCTGTTAGACTTGGCACATTTGGCATGGTTTACCCTGACTTTTCGCCTCTACCTCCTGTATTTTTGATGCTGTGCTGGATTTCGTTTTTGCTGGCTTAGATGCTGTGGGCACTTTGCCACTGCTGATCAGTGTCAAAGTACAATTGCTCCCTCTGTATATTGTTATTACAATTGGTTCTCCCTGATTGGCATATTTGATTTACTGATAAGTCCCTAGTAAAGTGCACTAAGTGTGCAAGGGCCTGTAAATCAAATGCTACTAGTGGGCCTGCAGCACTGATTGTGCCACCCACATGAGTAACCCTGAAAGGATATCTCAGACCTGCAACTGCAATGTCTGTGCCCAGTTTTAAACTGCCATGTCGACCTGGCAAGTGCTCTTAGAAATGGTTTTGAGTGAGCTCAGAGACCCTTGCACAAAGAGAACAAAGACAAAATGGGTTATAAGCAGCATACCTTAAACCTCAGAACTTTAGATCGCTTCTGGACTCAAGATGAATCTTTTCCAAGGAGAAAAGCTGAAGAGCTGTGAGGAGGAGTACTGCCCCTTTGCTGTGTGCTGTGTGGGGTTGGCCTGCAGTTGCTGTTTTTGCCAAGGAAAGGCCAAAGACTGGAACTTTTCTGTAAACCTGCTTGAAGAAGAATCTCCAAGGGCCTGTGTGTGCTGGCCTCCTGTTCTGAAGTCTCAGGGACACAAATGCTTCACCCCCAGCTCCCCTGAACTCTGTTGCTGAGAGTGCTGACCTGCGAGTAGGTGCCTATCGCAGTTTGGGGCCTCTGCAGGTTGTTCCTGCTGTTGGGAGCAGGAAGAAACCTAAAGAACTGAGAAAATCGACGCACCGCTCTTCTTGCAAATTTTTTTCCTGACGCAGCATCGCCATGCGAGAAAACTCTCCATGCACCGCCGCACTGCTGCAGAGATGACGCAGCGCCTGTCATTGCTGCAAGAACAGATGCATTGTGGGATCGCAGCTGAAGAAACCAACGCAGCACCGCTTGCTTCTGCTGCATTGATTGCCAGCGCATCCCGGATTTCCACACATCGCACAGGTGCGGCAGGTTTTCCCAATGCTTCACCTGCGGACCAGAACCGTCTTGGAGTCAACGTATCACTTCCCCTTACAGTCCAGATTTGTCGCATCACTTCTCATGCATGCAGCAGAACTGTTGCATAGCCTCCCCAAGGACTCAGGAGCTGGCGCATCTCTTTGTTTCTCAATGCCTCCCTTCTCTGCGGCTGTTTGGCCTTGTGAATTATGACGCAGCTACAGGTACTTTGTGTACAATCACGCATCCATAGTTTTCTATGGGCCAAGTTGCTGGAAACTTTTGAAAAGTCATATTCTTATTACATGTAAAGAGAGTAAAGGCATGCATGGTAAAGATTTATGCATGGTAATAGCTTTGTAGTAACGACATCGAGTGGTTATAACCGCGTTTTAAGGTCTGTTTCCCCTGCATCACTTGTCCCCAGAACCCAAAAGTGACTCCAAGGGATAGCTATCTGTCCTCCTGATTTGAAGTCTTAATGACATAAAAGACTTCCAACCAACCTTCTTCTGCTCCTAGACTTGTGCATCTGCCCTGCCAAGTGGTGCCACCCCAGTCCTGGACCCTTGACAGTGGACCTACTGTGTATCTCCAGCAGAACGAATGCATCCTCTGCTGAAAGATGCATCCCGAGCAGAACTGATGTATTTCCTCAGCTGAGTGGCGCAACTTTGAGCAGAACTGACGAACCGCCACTGTTACGTGGATTGGATGTGCTGCAAAAGGCTCACATCACCGCAGCCTCCCAAATCTGGGACCAATGCACCACCTTTGGAGCCACCAGTTTGCAACACTTTACCCGGCGCAAGCTCCTCGCATCCCTCATTGATGGCAGCTTCGCCGATGACGGCAGATCTCCGCATCGCAGCTACACCACTCATCCGAACCGACTCATTGCCTCTGCTGCAGCCTGCATCCTCGACAGTAGACTTCGCATCGCAAGCCCTGTCAACAGGGTCTTTGACATCAACGCATCAAGACCTCCCACTGCAACCTCATTGCATCTCTGAACCGATGCATCACTTCGTCTATGTGATGCATCTTCGACGCGGATGCATGCAAGCAGTCCGCAACCAGTATTAAGGTACTCTGGTTCAGCGCGCCTTACTGGGTCCCTGTAGACAGCCTGCACTCCATTGCCATTAGCCTGAACTTTGATTTGTCCTGCTCCAGCACAACCAGATATCCCAAATAGCACTTTTTTCTTCTAGGTGCTATTTTACCTAAACACTTTGAAATTCAATATCTCGAGTTCTACTCAGTGTATTTTTGTCGTTTTGGTCTTGTTTTATTTAGTAAATAAATCTCTATTATTCTAACATGGTGCAGAATCTTTTTGTGGGGTGTTTTCACAGTTTTACTGTTTGAAGTGTTGCACAAATGCTTTACACTTTGTCTCAAAGTTAACCCTGACTGCTCTGTGCCAAGCTAACAGAGAGAGAGCACAGGTTAATTTAGGATTTGCCTGCTTCTTACCCTGACTAGGATTGTGGTTGTTGCTTGACTAGGGCTCATACCTCAGTCTACCTACCTGCGGCGGCCCGTGCAGGTAAGAGGGGTGGGGCAGTGGGGCCAGGTTGGGAGGGGGGTATTTCGACGGACGATGATGAGGGAAAATCAATTATTTATTTAATTTTCCCTCGTCATCGTCCATCAAAATCCCCCCACAGGGCCCCACCACCCCATCGCTCTTACCTGCTTGGGCCGTGGCTGCTACCTATGATCCCAATTCTAATACACATGTCCTATTTTTCAGATACAATACACCCTGACTTTTGGGCATTTAGGGCCCAGATTAGGAGTGACTTATAAGTAGGTTAAGGCATCGCAAAAAGGTTTATTTTGCCAGGCCAAATTTGCAGTTTTAAAACAGTACACCTATGGGCATATTCACAAGGACTTATCGCCGAGTTATCGGCACTTTAGCGCATCAAAATAGGAGATAGATTTATCGCCCCATTCACAAGCGGGTGCAAACTGCAGACATCGCCAGTATTCCCGCGATAACTGCCACAAAATGTATCTCCACGGGTGACACCACCAACTAACCCTAATGAGATGCAGAGTAGGTGTTCCCGTGCAAAAACTCACGAAGATACCACTACACCACTTTCACAACGAACTGCCCGATCTGCGATGCGAACCAAAAACAGGCGATAAGCCACGGTAGCAGCAGGGATTTAACACCTGCCTTTTGCTGGTGTAAAGCAGGACGACTACCTGCAGTATGAAAGGGAGCCCAGCCCAGAGCCACATCTGAAGACCCACAGATGCCATGGAGACAATGATCATGCAGCTCGGAGACCCATGAGGGCCACAACACCCACTGCCACCACCCCCAGGCCCGCCACCACCCCCATGACCCGCCCCGCCTCCCCCCCAGGACCACCACAGAGGCAGCGTAGACGAAGACAGCGGACCCACCGTAAACGCACCAGCCACACAGACCTAAAGCCAGAAGAGGCCATTGCCCACTACAGGCCCAAAAGGACAACCATCCTCCGCATCCTGACCCACATCTCCCACAGGCTGACGGTATCAACACAGCGGCCAACCAACATCCCTCCGCAGACAAAACTGCTGGCTGTGCTGCCCATGTTGGCCTCTGGTACCTTCCAACCCACAACTGCCAGAGTTAGAGGAGTCTCCCAGCCAAGTTCATCACACCTGTCCTGGATGCCATCATCAGCTTGGTCCCCCAGCACCTCCACTTCGCAGGAGCAGCTGGAGACCAAGCAAGGCTTCTACGCCATAGCTGGATTCCCTCACGTGTTGGGGGCAATCGACTGCACACATGTACTCCTTTTGCCCCCTGCAGACACTGCACACAACTACCTCAACAGAAAGCACACGCATTCCATCAATGTGCAGGCAGTAGCGGACCACTGGGGACTCCCCAACAATGTTGTGGCCAACTACCCAGGCAGTGTGCATGATTCATACATCTTCCGACATTCCATCATCAACCAGCGCTTCCAGGATGACACCTATGGAAATGCATGGCTCATTGGTAAGTACCAAATAAACCCACCACACACCTCCACTCCACAGTCATGCAACTCACGAAACTGGCAATGGGCACGCAGCAAAACGACATGCAACATGCCACACAACATGCCAACCGACCAGACACGACAACACGACTCCATTGGAAACCTGGGCTTGCCATGCACACAACCCAGCCAAGGCATGGTACCACAGCCACACAATAGCAGAATGTGAGGAGAGGCTTGGAGCAGGCATGTGCGAGAGCGGCAAGTGACCAATGAATGAGAACCTACCCAATGCCAAGTGTGGCGTGAATGTGCTGGTCAGACTTCAGTGTGCAAACCACGGAAATGGCCATGTGGACATTAACTGCTGGTGTATGAAGTGTAGTGGCCAGTGGACGCTACCATGTCACCACAGGCTGTGGGGCAGAACGCGGAAATGTCTCTCGGTACGTCCCCCCCTGTAGGCGCGGGTGGAGTGGGTTGGCCCTGCGTACGCCAGGCCTGTGTAGGGGTGTGAATAAAAACCCCGTTGCACTGGGCGTGGTTCTCTTTCGGAATGGTCAACGTGTCTGCCAGGGCGGCGCCTCTCAGCCCGCTACGAGGCCGACGCCGTGAGCGGCGGGGCCTGCAACCCTGTGCGCCTGCTGCACCCCAGGCCGCTGGTCCCCAGACCCGTCTTGCCTGCCCCAGCGCACCAAGGAGGCTCCGCTCACCTGCCGACACTGGCGTGTGTCAAAGAGGGCCCACCACGTGCTGGTGCAAGCTCCAAGCCCCAGTCCCGCGACCTTTGCAGCCTCCGCAGACCATCGCTGGCCTCCACGACGCTGGCCCAGTACTCCTTTTTCGTTTACATACCCCACCGGCGTACTCTTCGGCCCAGTTGTTGGCACATGTTGTACTGAGTCGTGAGTTTTGAATGGCAGTGACCAAAAGTCTGTGGCAGCGTCCACATTACTATACTCCCTCCGATCAGTGAAGCCAAAGTCTGCATCGCAAGCACACGACACGTGGTGCCACTAACCCTGTTCAACGCAAGCCAGCGACACGTGGTGCCACTAACCCTGTTCAACGCAATCCGGTGACACGTGGTGCCACTAACCCTGTTCAAGGCAAGCCGGCGACACGTGGTGCCACTAACCCTGTTCAACGCAAGACGGCGACACGTGGTGCCACTAACCCTGTTCAACGCAAGCCGGCAACACTTGGATGAGGGCTCAGGCCTACACTGCGGTCCAGTAGGTCCCACATCCAGCACTTAGTCGTGATTCATGAATGGCAGAGTCCATACCAGTGAACGCATGGAGAGGAGTAAGAGGAAGATGTGGTTCAGTCTGGATGAAAGCCGGATCCTCGTCACGGACGTGACCGAACACTAGCAACAACTGACCTGGTGCCACTAACCCTGTTCACCGCAAGTCCGCGTCCCGTGGTGCCACCGAACCTGAACTATGCAGGCCGATGGGACCATCCAACGTAAGCCGGCGACACTTGGATGAGGGCCCCTGCTGACCGCTGCCTCAGGCCTACACTGCGGTCCAGTAGGTCCCACATGTGGAACTGTGTCTTGGGTAACTTATGGAGGAGTTCACACCATTGGACATGCCTCATCGCAGGCAGCATCCCCTATCAGCACCGGTGCCACTAACTCTGTGGCAATGAGTCATGGGCACTCTCTGGTTGAACTTTGGTGGCATCTGAGTCCATGGCCTAGGGGTTGTCTGCATCATCATCTGGCTGGGACTTGGTGTTCGACATGTGTCTGTTCCATTCATCTCCACCATAGTGACTGTTTCAGCATGGTTCTGCCCTCTGCATCATGCCCTGGGGGTACACCTTCCACTGTCCACCGAGACACTCCGCGACAACCCCCTTTGACATCTACAAGAACCTGCTCTGCTCTCGTGACCCTGCCCCAGTGCACCGCAAGTCAGCGGCTCGTGGCAGTAGGCCAGTGCAGGACGCTGTGCATCCGGGGCCACTAACTCTGTGCAGCTCAAGTCATGGAGCCTTTATGGTTGAATGGTTGTGTCCTTTACGATGTACACTGTTGTCGTTTTTTGACTGCACCAGGCACTCCATGACGGCTGGTGTACACACACCCCGCACACATCCAATACAGGTGTCACTCGACATGTGAGCCTGCTAATAAAAGTGGCCGGGCGCACGTGCCCATAGCCATTCACACCATCTAAGCAAGTGTGTCCGTGTGGTCATTATGTCAGCATGATGGGCCTGAGCCCTGCAACATCACACTGTGCTGTCTTCAACGGACGATACCATGTCACCTCAGCAGTGGCTAAGACCTTGGACATGTAGCTTCGTCCGCCCCCCCCTGCATGCACAAGCGGCGTGTGCTGGTCCGGCGTACGTCAGGTCAGCGCCGGGGTGTGCTGATTCGGCAGGGGGATCAGGGCGTGGCTCTGGTCTGGCCTTGAGCAGGAAGTGCGGTAAGCGTGTCTCTGTGTTGGAGTGTTGTCGCCACCAGGGCCACAGTAGTCGATGTTGCAATGTAGCATGCACCCGGAGTGCGGGCCCGCACGTACGGGGAAATGTAGGAGCGCAAGACCGCTCGGGGTCTTGGCTCATACATGCCAAGTGTTGTGTGTATCAGTCCTGCGGCTGCATGAGTCAGATGCCTAGCCTCAATCGCAGCGCGATCACAGCCAGCCATGGACTGTACACCTGTGTCCGCCCTGTCCAGACCATTGGCCTACACGCACATGGCCGCACACCCTCAACGGCCAGCACCATCAACGGCCAGCATCACGGTGTTGTTGGCATGCCGCTGGACATGCGCAGACAGGCATGACAATGGTGTGCCGTAGGAGTGCACGTGATGCAACCACGCAGCGCACACAAGTGTGAGGGCTCATGGGAGGGAGGAGCAGCTGTGAGGCAATGTAACACACAGTGAGGCCGCTCATGTGCCACGTGCTCGGCATATCATCCATGATTCCCTGGGTCGCAGACATCCCACCCCACCCACGACAGGCCTCTGCACATCTCCTGTATGCAAGCAGATGGTAAACTGACTGTAGGGATGAAAGGTCCTTTGTCTGGACTATCAGGCGGAAGCACATCTGCAGCTCCGAGCTGGGACTTGCATGTGCCCAGCACCCCCTGACAGATACGATAGCATTTGCTGACGACTCCCACACTACGCACTGCCCGACGTGAGACCAACATGTACACATCCCACACACAGAAGTCCTTGGTCGTAGTTAGCGTGCGTTAAATAGCCTTCACACGTACTCCCACCCCATCCCAGGCCTGCACCCATTGCACACAGACACTGCTCATTGATCCGAGCTGTGGCATTTCATCCACAGGACTGGCGCAGGTCAGCACAGTGCCGCTTCAGGCAGAGCCACTGACGCAATGGCACACCATCCCGGACAGATGCACAACCCAAGTCACGTGGACCGGTACCGTGCACATCTGCTGCATGTACTGGGGGCACTGCCATTGGCAGTGCTGCGGATCAGTTACCGGCTAAGCTTCCGCCTTGCCAACGTCACCTGCGTTCAGCCTGTGTTGCATTGTCACTCGTGCATATTCGAGTGGACCATGGATGTCTGCCTCTCCAACGTAACGTTAGCTGAACTGGATTTTGATGTGTGTGTGCGCCCCCTGTTGGCCCACGACCAAGAGTGTCACTGTGATGCCCGTTTATGGCATGCCTGGATGACTGGCATGCATGCTGGCAACTGGACCTGGGAGATTGCACGACTCGTCGTGTGCGGTGACCACATTGAGCCGCTCCCCTATTGGGCTTTGGTGCCAATTGGGGCCAGGGGTTGGAGTCAGCACATCTGTCCGGGATAGCTGATGGGTTACGTCGCCGACATGTTAGATGTAGTCGACAACGAGCTCATATTGGAAATGTTGGCCTACGCTGCTGCAGTCGCGTTCATGGATGAGTGACAACATACCTGCAGCCACAACTGAATGTGACCCATTGCACGTGTCCCGACGCCTGGTTGCATGTTGGGGATCTGGTCACATGTCTCAAGACGACAGTGGACATGGCTGCATTGGCCTGGACTCCGGATACATGCGCGGACAACCAACGCGGGTTGGCACTCACTTGTGTGGGTGATGGACTCCCCCGGGGTGGACATGGGCGCTTTCCAACGTTCCTCATTCAGACATGCTGCTGCATTGGTCTGCATGTTGTGGCACTTCTCTTGGCCGTACTGACACGCAATTGTTGATAAAGTTTCCGCACCTTCACTTGTCTCCAACTGTGATGAGTGTTCATTTGTATGCCAATGTGTGTGTCACGGCCTATCTGGGTCCCTGCCATACATGCATTGCTACCCCATCAGGGCTGTGGGTTTGTACTGTGCATTATCATGTCCCTGTTTCGTGCTTTGCCAGATGCGTATGGCCATTTACCGGCCACAAGCGGGTGCACTTGTGTCCTGTGTTCGGTTGTGCAAATGTTGCTGTTTGTACCACATTGTGTCCGATGTTGGGGTACTCTGCTTCCTATGTGTGTGTGCTGCATTGTGTGTGTGTTGGCCCTTCAGCTCTGATTTGGCTCACCCTTCTCCCTTTCAGGCAGTGTGGTTTTCACTTCTGTGCTTGTTCAGTGGTGTGGTATTGCCGACTTGTGTGACTTGTGCTCTTGGTTGGTGGTGTTACTCTTGGGCATGGTTTGTCTGCAGTTGTGCTGTGCTTAATTGTGCATGTGTGCCATTGTGCCATCTCCTCCTGTCCCCCCAGTCCCTGGTCGTTCCTCTCCCTGTTGCTGTTGTGTCTGTTGATTTTGAGCAGTTTCCGGTCCCCGACTCCTGCCACCATCTCCAGACTGATGTGGTGGACACCATTTCCTCCATGTCATCCAGCTCCTGGTGTGGCGCTGGACTCCCACCTCCGGTGTGCATTGCTGCCTTCTGGTTGTTGCAGTGTTTCTGCTTGTTTTTAGCGTTTCGCATCATTCCTGCTGTTCTGGTTGTCTTCCATTGTCCTCCTCCACACTCCGGCTGCATTCACCTTGTCCACGATGGACTGCCATGTACAATGTTTTGTTGCCAATGCTGCTTGTGGGGTTGTGTACTAGCTCCGACTGCCTCCATTTTGCTTCGCTGTTGTTTTCTGTTTGGTTTGTCTTTCTTTTTCCTGCTTTTGTTGTGCTTATTCCCGCCTGCCGTGTGTGTATCGCGGGCCTGGTGCTGCTTATCGCTGCTTTCCTCATCGCAAATGGGCTCATCGCACTTTTTTTGCGTTGGGGTTTGTGTTTTTATCTCCGTAGCGGTGGTTGTATCGCGGATATTGGCTGCGTTTTTGGGAATCTATCGCATGGTACCGCCGTGTTGTGAATTCCACGTTAACACAGGGTTATTTTCCCGCGATAGACTGCGATGTGTAAAGTTGCATTAAGCTTTTTTGGAGATGTTTAGCGCACGTTCTTGTGAATATACCCCCTAGTCTGCAGGGGTGGGCCTGAACATATGCTTTGCATTGATACTTTAGTGGCAGTACAACATGTGCTGCAGTCAACTAGTGACATTTAACTTACAGGCCCTGGGTACATGGAGTACCATACACTAAGGTCTTATTGTTCAATTGAAGGCGCCAATTAGGATTATTAACCAATTCCACAAGTTTTAGGGATCAGAACATGTGCACTGGGCCCTGGTTAGCAGGATCTCAGTTTACAGTCCAAAAAATGGGGTTGATCATACAAAAAGAAGCAATTTGTTACAACATAGGAAAGTGGATTTGCAGTTTCACTGTCGCTGTTAAAAGGCACTGTGAAATGTAAATCAATCTTAAAAGAGTCTATCTAGCTGTAACTAACATTCAAGCACGGTTTTACTTTGCATTTATAATGTGCACTATATCATGTTCCTGAATGGGGGGTTGTATTCATTTGCTAATGAACAGTATTAGTGGTTGACATAGCTATTTACCCAAACCAACACTTCCTAACTTCTGACATTAAGAAATGGGCAATCAGGAAATAATCTATCCTTAAGGAACAAAAATGCGAGAAAAATGTAAATATTTTCCCAACACGGTGCATTATATACTATACAATGAAAACATCACCATTAATGCACTTACGCAAATTTTTGCAGTAATTACCAGAATCTGGCTTTAGTCATAGATTTGTTTATGGAAGACGAGTATATCACCACAAAGCAAAGCGCGTTAAAATAATGTAACTATCGATAAAAGCTAGTAATTAAAATCAATTTCTGGATAGGACCCAGTTACTTCACACACGCAGATGGGGACACTGAATATTTAATTGCTTCCTTGTTAAATAAATTGAGACGTCATGAAAATGAACATGTTTACAATTAATCTATCAAAGGACCAATCTCTGTGCCCAAGTAAACTGCATCCGAATAGCAATGCCCTCATTCGGAAGAACATGTTTGGATTAGGTGCTGACAACTGAGTATGCCTATATTAACACACCCATGAAAGAAGTGCAAAAATTGTCCAGCGGTAAAGTGCCCTTGGATGAATTCCCAAAAATGATATAAGAACCACTGCAACATGCATTGGTTTGGTGGCACTGGCATTACTACCGCCAATACCTATGGCACTAAAATGAAAGAAATTGTCACGCAAAAGAATGTGGGCTCTGAGATAGTGTTAGAACTGTCAAAACTAGAAAAAGGTACCACTGCCCGGACAGGAAATTACATTTGGTCAAGGAAACACTGAGGTAACGATAGAAAAGGGTTTTGCTACATGGCCCCTGAAATTCACTCATTGATTCTGGACTACAATATTGTGTATGGTGACTGTATTACGTTTTTACAATGCATGCTTTGACCGCAGGAAAAGGTGTCATAATATGGTAAGCTTTGGTAATCTTATTGCCAGTGGAAATTCCCTCAGCAGTATTCATTCACTCTATAATGTCACCCACAGCGTTCATGCTGCCAGTAATGAACCTCGCAGATAACCACTATAACAAACTCAGCAAGAATTGCTAATAGCATTAACAATTATATATATTTTTTTTGCTGCACTCCTTATGGCGCTCTTACTAAATTTGTTGACAAGAGAAACAATGAAACCCCAATTATAAGGAATATTAGTAGTAAGCCTTTGACGTATTCAAGCAAGTCCATGTTTGTGCATAATGTCAACATTACAGAGGCGAGGAAGGACAATTATTCTGACAGGTAAGTCAGATAAAAACAGCACTGTGTATATTTTCTGCTGATAAACACAGTGAACCTGTTGGTCTCAGCCCAGGGACGAATTACAATATGCAGGAAGTGACCTGAGAGCCACACGTCCCCCCTTACATGCCAATGCATTCATGCCAAGTGCACAGCTACTTGACCTTGTCAGTGATGACACAATGGAATGGGCACTCTCTGATAGCATCTACATATTTAAATTGTGAGTTACCTTGCACCGAATGTACAGCTGAGCTCATCCAGAACAGCATTCAGCTTAACTTGAAGCTCTTTAAGAAGACTGCTAGCCTCCGGGTCCAGCTGTCAAAAACAACAACATGGGTTAACTTCCGAACATTTCAAAGCATCTAAACAAAAACAAAAAAGCTCCTCTTAATTCCTGGAGGAAAGTACGGAAACACGAACTGCCTTTTGCAAAAACATCGGGAAATTTCAAATCGCAGTCTGCCAAAATATATGCTACATGGTAAAGGCAGCCCTTCCATTAAAATAGCGTAGCTTTGACTATTCAGCTCACATTGTGGAACACTGAAATTCTATTTAAGGGCCATTAACACAACATTTCTGATTTTAAATACTAATGTAATCCAAGCTGAAGCGTTTCATGTTTATGAATGCTAAAACAATCGTTACTGGACTTTTACACTGTCTGCTTGTGGCAAAAACGAAGCAGCCAGGCCTACAAATATTGGTTAATGCTCATGTTGTTATGGTAAAAAGAATCTATAAACTGTAATTTATGGTAATTGGAAATGGTTTCCATAGTTTTCTCCACATGTCCAATACTAATTTGATAAACAGAGACGTGCTGCTCTATTGATTTAAAAAAAATGACTTGCAGATGTGCTATTCATTATGGCAGAAGGTATTGATCATTCCTGTTTTTTTTTACTTATTTCACGCGGGCTCACGTTTTATATAAGGGGTCTTTCGGGATTTCTCTAGTCAGCCTGACTTCTCACCAATGCATAGCGACAAGAAAGGCTGCCAGTCTGTGCATGTCAATTACTAGCTACCTGACGGCAGAAAACCTGTCCCGTGAAGGGAAAACGACACTGACTAAAGAAAAACAAATGAGTATGTATACCTTGCAGGTTTGATTCTAAGTTGTGGCTGAGTTGCTGGGTTTTGCCTCGGATGTTTGATGGGCCATAGTTCAACAGCCTTCGATAATTCCGAAGAATACGATGTTTAATTTTAGAGCTATGTCAGGTCCACAGTTGAAGATTACAGAATGACCCTGAACAAATGTCATTCACACACTCAATATTTTCCTATTGTATGTGAGTTGCAGGGATATTTTCAAACACTGAGCCTCGCTCAGAATGATGTTTCTTTATCTGATCACGTCTTTTTCCCCTTATTATATGTGTTGGAGGGAGTAGACAACAATATAAATTATGTACCATACCAAGTTGTATACCATCCCAAGTCACTAGAGTATTGCATACACACACACAAAATGCTAAGCACATTAAATAAAAGTCATCTACCTGAGTCAGTGACCTACATATCACATTGGTGTTACAAAAGAACCAACAGATCCATTGTGTGAGCACACTACATGAATGCTAACTATAGAAACGCATTAGCCCTAACTAGTAAGTCATTCACGTGAGCCCGACAAATTATAAGACAGGTTCTGCAGCATTGAAGACTGTTTCTGCCTCATGGTCTGATTATAAGAAAACATTTTCTTCACTTTAATCCACGTTCAATAAACTTAGCAACCACAGCAAGTACTTCATTTCCTCCTAACCAGCAAGACATGCAATCGATTCATATACATGCTGCTCGAATACTGAGGGAGTCTGTTGCTAGGACATGCACAGCACAATTTATTAAAAGTTAAGAGTGCTCCTAACATGACAATATTCACACAAACTACCTTTAAGTATAACTTTCATGAAACTATATGCACGCTACATCAATCTTTCGATTATGAAATTCATCCTATGTTACACTTAATTAATTATTTTAATGAGAATGGCAGATATATACTGCTTGTAGCGTCATTATTCACCATTATTTTTTTAAAAATATTTAATCCAGAACAGAGAACAGACATACTGTGACCAGTAGCGGCTCTCACAGGTAAGAGCGGTGAGGCAGTGGAGCGGGGGTGGGGTGGAGGGTGTTGGAAGTCTACAGGCGATGGGATAAGTAATATTAAATAAATAAATAAAACCACTTACTTTGCACTGTAGATTACAACTACAGCAGTCTTATGGACCGCCATAGCCGCGGTGGCGGTCTGACCACCCTATTAAGAGTTTAGCAGTCGGACCGCCAAAGGTTTCCAGATCCTCGGCGGTGGCTCAGTGGTCTGAGGCCTCAATATGCTTGGTGCCACCAAGCCGCTGTGGCACCGCGAAGCATATTACGAGTGTACTCACTGACACAGTTTTCATGGCGGTGAGCCCCCATGAAAAGTGTGGCGGCAAGGGAACCTGTTGCGTCAGGGCCAGGGGATGCATGCATGTGGGCACATAATGTGCCTCCCTGTATGCATGCACCTTCAGTTCCTGCATGGCATGAACTTATCAGTCCATGCCGGACAGGAACGCGCTGTGGCTGTTCCACAGCCCTGACTTTCTAATGCTCACATACAAGCCTTTGTAAGGCACTGCCATGTGCCAGCCGCCACAGGACTGCCGACCAGGAGAAAACTCCTAATTTGGTGGGCAGACAACAGAGGGTTTTGGCGGTCTTGCAGCTGGGTGCTGATGTGTCGCCCGCTGGAAGACCACCAAAGTCGCAATCAGGCCTTATATGTTTATAAACCTTTTGTACTTTTTTATTCATAGAGCCTATTAACACACTCACCTGTCACAAATTTTGCACACAGAGTCCCACGTCACATATATCAGATCAGTAATGCACTATAGCCATTAGTTAAAATGTGTGAGCGTACTAAAAATTGCCAACTGTGTACATGTGCTAACCATTATGATAAATAGATCCACACATAACAAGACAAACAGGATACCTCAACATAGGAAATAAATAATTCTCTTTTTGTCAAAACTTTCATTTGTTCTTGATACAGGCTAAAGGCACATACGTTCATTGGGATCAACCACCAATTTCTTTGTGACTATACTTACTCTCATGTGAGCCAGAGATGGTGTATACATCCCAATGAAACACTTGGAGATATGATGTAACATATATACATTTCACAATGTGTGTAGCTTGCAATCTTCCAGTCATCCGAGATGAAGGTTGAATGTTCCTCAAGGTTCTCCCTTGTTACTTCTCTAATTGAATGTGTTTATTACTCAGGAAAAAGAAGTTCTAACCAAGGTTTAAACATTTGGCTAAACAGAACTCTAGTCAACCCCTGGCAGCAATGGCACAAGCAGCACGGAATTCTGGTGAGAAATGTTTGTTAAGTTCAAGAAGTACCACCCATTTTAAAGTAAGGAACACAACAAAATAAATGTAATGAGCAAAAAGAAATCAAGATTACTAAAATCAGATAACAGTAACCAGAGATATGAATTTTGAAAGCACCATTGAAAAACAATAGTTTGCAGATGGCTGAGACATAAGTGTGATCCCAGGGTGAGTTCAATGGAATTGAGATCTGATACACGAGGCAGGATGTCCTGGTCAATGGTTTCACATTAGGAATTAGCCTCAGAAATGGAATGAAAGTCGAATTCCTTCAGTGGGGAAACATCCAAGTCTTAGGTAGGCAAGGGTCCCTCAAAGTCAGATATGTCATTGTCAGGCTCCCACTAAAGACCTTGTTCTTGGCACCAAACACTGTTTGTATGACAAAGCTGGAGTTCGTATCTGCTGAGGTCGCTTAATCACTGGTTCAGCTCGAGTCCAAGGTTTTACCTTCAGGCTTAGTCACTTTTTCAGTTCTCATAATCTTCCAGCAGGGCAGGCTCGAAGATGTGGTCAGACTCCATAAAGTGGCTGAAATCCTGCTCTTTAACACTAAACAAGAGACTCTCCTTCATATTTTACAATTGAACTACAATTGCTATGTGCAACATGCATATATTGCCACAGCTCAGTTTCCTCTTCACTACTCTTCTCATGTAGTTTAACCACCCAATTCTTTTGAAAAAATGATTCAGAAATTAGTATTTATCTTTGGACTAAGTGAAAACAGCAAGTCTTCTGAAACTACATCTTCCTCTGGAAAGAGGTGGGATGGCTCTTTCAGATTGGAAGAAATATTATATTGCTTCCTTACTATTAAATGTTGCACGATTCTAGAATCTAAATGATTTAAAGATATTCAAGGATTATTTTATAGAAATTATGAGACGTAAACAATTTCCCAATTTGGACCGCCTATTGCAAAAGATACAAAATCCTGAATGCGAAAGAAATGGAATGTATACTTTCCACAAGAAACAACAGCAGGTAGGGCCATTTCTGAAAATTCTCCTCTACCATGCTGCAACTACTGTAAAAGTAATATGCCCCCAAATCTCACAGAAAAAAAATATAAAGATGGAAAATACCAGAATTAGGAAGAAAGAATTGGAGATTGGTGTATTTATAATAAAATACTACCATGGGAAACTGTAGAGACTAAATTGCAACTGACAAGGAAAAGGGAACTAATATATTTATATTTAAATGTGCATTGGACTGAGGAAACTGTCACCCCCAACAAATTGACAACTCAAGAGATACAGTTATGGATTTATTAAGGGCTATCAATACTTTTGGAGGGACCTGCCATTGGGTACAATATCTGCAGAAACACTATAATGAATGTAATACATTTTTCAGGCCATTACAAACTAAATGGCAAAAAGAAAAAAATCTTAATTGTTGCAATTGAGAAGTGGTGTTAATTTATAATATACGTGCTCTGCAAAGGCCTCATTTGAAAATAATGCAAAATTATGCACAGTGGCTAACCTACTATAGCCCTGAATGCATACACAAATGGAATGAGAATATAATAAACAAGTGTGGTAAGGTGAACTTTGTTGGAATCACAATTCCTTCTGGTATTTGTGACCCTAGAGCAGGCACACAGGAGGTCAGCCACCTACAACTTGGAATAGTTCTAGTGCCTTGATGCCAGAGAGAAGTGAAGAGTCATAAGAGTTATTTCTTCTGGCAATACCTTCCCAGGTCCAGAGCGTTTGGAGGAAGTGGTGGTGAGGGGCCAGTCTTAAACTGTTCACTGACTAATTATTGGAGAATTTCCCCTAGCAAGCCGTCTACTTCAAAAATGCCTGAAATTGTCAGTGAGCGCGACTGCGAAGGGCCCAGAGGCATATCGGGCCGAAGTTAGCGCGCCCCACCCCTCCACTCCCTGCCTGCCTCCTGAACGCTCGCTCCGTGATCAAAGCTGCAGAGTGCGCCTGCGCTCGGGGACCCGCATGGTGTGGCGCTGGGAGGCCTGAAGTGCGGCACGAAGGAGCCCCCGCGACGGGCACCACAGAAGGATACGCTGCAGGGAGACCCCACCCGAGGATGGGGGCCGAGTCTTGCGACACCTGGGCTGCTGCCTGGGGCCGCGGGAGACCCCCGGGGGCAAACAGACGACACATCACATGGGCCTAGCCCTCCTCTGTGTGGCCCACATGTCTCTGCAATCTCATAAAACGTACATTCCTGCTATTTTGCCAAGTAACTGAGTAAGAACCCCAACACCGCACCCCCCACCCCACCCCCCCACACCCCATCACTATCCAACTGACTGCCCCAGAAATGTAGCTCGTACCGACCCATCTCCCTTATTAATATGGAGACCAAAATACTGGCCAGAATACTAGACAACAGGCTTACCGCGGTAATAACCAGTCTCATCCACCAAGATCAGTCTGGCTTTATGCCAAAGAGGTCGACAAAACTTAACCTTAGGAGGTTACATAATTGGCTGGAGGTGGCAACCACAAGGACAGACTCGCACCTCATCCTGTCCCTCGATGCTGAGAAAGTATTCAACACCATTCATTGGCCCTTTCTTATGTCCGCTCTGGAGGAGTTTGGATTTGGCCCTGCCTTCAGGAAATGGATCAGGAAATGGATCGCCATTCTCTATGAGAGACCCCTGGCCAGAACCAGAGTTAATGGTGTGGTGTCGCGGGAATTCTCAATAGGATGGGGTACTCGACAGGGATGTCCCCTGTCCCCTCTCCTCTTTGCTCTGGTCCTGGAACCCCTCGCATGTGTCATCCGAGCGCATCCGTGTATAACGGGTTTCCGGGGGGGAGAGAACGAGGCCTCTGACGAGCGCATCTCCCTGTATGCAGATGACATACTATTGTATGTTACAAACCCTGAAATGACGCTCCCTAATATCATGGCTAGTTATGAAGACTACGGCGCACATGCGGGGTATAACATTTATTGGGAGAAATCATGCCTTTATCCAGTGGGCCAGGGTGGAGGGTACAATGACCACTCTAGCCAGCTTCAGATAGCCCCCAATGGCATAAAATATCTGGGGATTTATGTTACAACGGATACAGCAGTGGCGCTGGATCGCAATCTTTATAGGGTGCTCGGGGCGTTTCGCTCAGACGTGGAAAGGTGGAAATCCTTGCCGTTGACGTTGCTAGGCAGGGCGGCGCTTTACAAAATGATAGTGCTCCCGAAATTCTTATATGTTCTGCAAAGCACATATCAGCTGATACCAGACGAGGTGTTCACTAAAATCGACGACACATTGCGGACGTTCCTCTGGGACGGGAGACCTCCAAGGATAGCGCTGGCGACATTGCAATGCAACCAATATAATGGCGGCATTTCCCTACCTGATCTTCGGGCATATTACTGGGCGGCCCATTTAATTGTTGTAAATGAATGTGAACATATGGAGAGAGACCACCCTACGTACACACTGAAACGCATGCAATTTGCTGGGCGCCCGCACACACACTACCTATACGGAGGGAGGGGCTCCGCAAAGCTCTTAACAGCTATGCGGATTGTGATCGCGGCATGGAAGAAGGCGGAACAGCAGATGAAGTGGGATGATCGGGTGACCAGGGAAACCCCACTTTGGGTGGGGAGCCGGCTTAAAGAAATTGCGAAGATGAGAGGTTTCGGGAAGTGGGACTTGCTGGGTATCTCACAACTTAAAGACATAATATATCGTAAAGAGCTGGTAACGTTCTCCTATCTCCAGAAAGAGTACGATATGCGCCAGACGCAATACTATAAATACTTGCAGCTAGCGCATGCGTGGTGGGCGCAACACATAGACACCGGCAACATCCCCGAATACGCCCGGTTAGAGTGACGACTCCTGATGGGTGAAATTGGGGAAAAGGCAGTCTCCTGGACATATAGAACCATAATTATTAACAAGCCAGATTCCCTGCAGAAGTTGAGAGCGAAATGGGAGGCGGACTTAGGTGAGATTGAGGACCTGGATTGGGAAATAGCGCTGATGCACCCCCGGGAGGTGGCCATCAAGTCCCGCCTTAGATTGATCCAATTCAAATACCTGCACAGAGCATATTACGATAGAGCTCGACTGCACCGCATAGGGAGGGCGGAGGCGCCCAACTGCCTGCGATGCAACATGACTGAGGGTACATTCTTCCACACAATATGGGAATGTCCGCAAATTCAGACGTATTGGGTAACCCTGTTGAAAGAGCTAGAAGCTATCTTAGAGGAGACGATACCCCTGAATCCCCTGTTTGTTCTGTTGGGCATACACACAGAGATTGACCTCCCCAGACCGAAGTTAACACTGCTCCAACTAGGACTAGTGGTGGCTAAACGTGACCTGGCACGAGCATGGGGGGCTACACTGAGCCCATCACTGGATGAATGGAGAAGGGGAATGGACATGTACATGTTAGGAGAGAAAACGACATACATAGCACAGGGCTGTCCCAAAAAGTTCTGGAAAATATGGAAGCTGTGGCTAAAGCATTATGGTCTCACGCTCACTGACTCACAGTGATACCTCAGGGTGGGGTGGTGGGTGGGGGGCGGGGGGGCTCCTGTTACCATCTATGAAAACCCATTTGCTGTTTGCCTGTATACTACTGCTATTGAATGATACTGTCGATGTAACACCGAGAGAGATCATGTGCTCTGGAGACCCATACTGTTTCTGTACTGTAATTCAGAAAATGCCAATAAACACATACAAAAAAAAAAAAAATGCCTGAAATTCTCTTCCCACAGGAGGGCCTCATGTTGCTCTAAACCATTCCCCTTTATATGTGAAGTTTTCTCCCCTGTGGCAGGGTCCAAATTGGTTCTCTCTTTTGCTGCAGTTGGTGCCTGGGGTACTAAGAGGGCTCTCACAATGAACAGGATCAGCCCCATTTGGTATCTCTAGGCAGGGGCATCGTGAAACCCCCTCTTTAACAGTTACAGCAGGGGTGGAGTGCTTGATGGGCCTCTTCTGGCTGCAGCTCGGCAGAATAAGACTCATAATTTATGTGAAAGGGGTTGGTGAGGAAGTGAATGAAAGGACGGATGGTTGGATGTGTGAGTGAAAGGGTGGATGGATGGGTGAGTGAAAGGGTGGATGGAGAAAAAGCAAGATGGATGGTAGAAAGAATGGTTGGATAAGTACAAAGATGGGTGGATGGCTGAATGAAAGGGTGGATGAATGGCTGAGTGAAAGGGTGAATGCACAAATGGAGGGAGGGATGAATGAATAGATGGCTGGATAGGTGGATGGATAGATGGATGGACAGGCGGGCGGCTGGATGGATGGAAGGGTGGAAAGGTGGGTGGAATGATGGATGGATGAATGGATATGTGCATGGTTGAGTGAAAGGATGGGTGGATGAGTGGATGAGTGAAAGAGAGGATGGCTGGCTGGTGTGAAAGGTAAGATGGATGGAGTAGCGAAAGGATAGATAAGTGAAAGGTTTGATGTAGGGATGGATGAGTGAAAGCATAGATGGATGAGTGATAGGGTAGATGGATGGATAGATGGGTGCAAGAGTGGTAGATGGTGTGTGCAACTGAGTATGTGCACACATATATGCATGTATGTATTTGCGTGCACATGCAGGCATGTGTGTGGGTGAGACACTGAAATGCCAGAGATTGAAAAGTGTCTAAACTATACACTGTCATCTTACTGATGCAAAATAAGAAATTGTATTATTCACTGATAGATGTGATCCTAAACACATTGTGTCTAGTTTCCCAATTGCAATTGGGCTCTGATGTATTTTGGTGTGGCACTCTTTCTGATTAATGAGTGCAAATATGCTCTACTCTTTTATTCCCTGGAACATGAAACAAGAAAAGAAAATTACATGCACTTTAGGCAGATGTTAGAGCCATTTAAATGTGTTGGAGAACAAAGTGAAGAAAACCCCAAGGCACAAGAAAGTGACTTTAATCCATTCCAATTGAAATAGGAGCATCATTTTCCAGTGTAGTTGTAATTCTATTGTGCTTGATAGCGTACAATTTTCAACCAGATGTAATCCGATCTTTACGCTGTTTTATTGGCAGCATGCTTCAGTGAGACATGTTAGTAGTTCACAGGCGAGAAAATGATTAATGGATAGTGTTTCATTTGAGTTGATGGTGTCAAATGCTGCTGAGAGGTCCAGGAGTATGAGAGCTGCTGTGTCTCCTCTGTTCTGAGTCATGCAGATATCATCCGGGGCAGCAATGAGGGCAGTTTCTGTGCTGTGGTTTAGTCTGGAACCAGACTGAGTGGTATCGAGGAGTTGGTGGTCATTCAGGTATTTGGTGAGATGTCTGCTGATGATTTTCTCTAAGACATTGGCCAGAAATGGTAACAGAGGGATCAGTCTTTAATTGGCAGGTGTTGAAGGGTCTGCAGAGGGTTTTTTTCAGAAAAGGGAGGACAGTTGCATGTTTCCAAGCATCTGGGAAGGTTGCAGAAGAGGTGGAGGCATTCAGAATGGGTGTGAGCATGAAGCTGAAGGCAAGCAGTCCAGTGGAGTAGGCGTAGTGGGGAAATGGGTTCAATGGGGTCCATGAGTGAATGGACTTCATGGTGGCAGCGGTTTCTTCTGCAGTGATGACAGGCCATGTGGTTAGCTTTGGTTCTGTGGATATGATCGGGAGGCTTTGGCAAGGTCTGTCAGGGGCGGTTGCGGGATGAAGTTGCTGTAAATAATGGTGATTTTGTTGGTGATTGTTGCACAGGTCCTGCGAGGGAGTGATTGAGTTGGAGGCGGCCGATGGTGAGTTGAAATCTTTCATAATAGCGAAGATTTCTATTCTTCTGTTAGTGCTGGCATCGATTCAGTCTGCCAGAACAGCGCTTTTGGTGGTGCAGATCATTATTTGTAGCATCTCAGGGCAGATTTGAATGTGCTCCTGTCTGCATTGTCCTAGCTCATTCTCCATATGCGCTCAAGTTGTTTGCTGTGACAGTTCACAAGTCTGAGTTTCTCAGCGTACCAACTGGCCTGGGTTTTGTATCTTGTTTTGTTGTGTTTGAGGGGGGACAGGGAGTAGTCACAGGAGGTGATCCAACTGTTGAAATTCTTAATGGCTTAGAGGAGGCTGTTGTGTTCACACTTGTTCTTACCATAAATGTAAATACCTCATTTCTCCATATAATAAGTTGTGTTCATTTAAATGCTGGATTAATGTATCTTCAGAGATGACTGTAATCGTTATATTTATTGTGTGCAGGTACTTCACTGCCGGAATATTGTATCCTATTGATTGAGTACCAGAACTCTTGTTCTTTTAGATATTCATAGTCGGCATATAGGAAGCTGCTTTGTTGTGAATCTTGCTTCCCAGCACATTGTTAACCCTTGTGTATGAAACCATACTCAAAATCAAAACGGATACACAATGAAAACAGTTCTATAGCGTAACAGATACATTCACCAATGAATGAATGAATGAATGAAATGAAGCCAAACAGGGTCTCACTCACCTTTCACTGTCACAGCACACAAGTTTGATCTTGAGGTCCCGGTATTACCAGCTCAGAGGTCACAGAATTGCCTGAATTTAAGATGCCAATTGCCTTACTATTAGAAGTCACCTTTCATTTCGAGCTTAGGTTTTTGGTAGATGTCGAGGCGTCTAATTGATGTTTCAGAACGTCGTTGAAAGATTAAATTACTTGCAGATCTGCGAATATCACCCTTACCTCATGAATGTTGCTCTTTATATTAAATCCGAAAATGGAGTTAGCAGGGTGCTAATAGCCTACAGCCTACGAATACCTCAAACAGGGAGTAGCGTGAGGAGTTATCCTCGCAAGTGATAATATCCGCGCCACAGCAGCACACCCACCGCCAGCGAGGCACGAGCTCATTTAATTGGGGAACATTTGCGCTGCAGAATACTTTCTGTCAAGTATCCCTGTTAAAATTGTCAAAATAAAATGCAATGTCCGCAATAGCAATAATAACAATATTTAAGAGACAGCAAGTCTCCCTGGAGAACGTAGAACATAAGTGGGGATGTACTTGCATGAGGAGAGGCATGAAAAGCATGTATTGAAATAGTAAAGTAGTTATTACAGCTGCGGGTAGCTAGGGAACATTGTATTATCTCTACTGCTGATATAATAATGCTATCTGTGAAAGTAGACTGGTGCTCCATTTCTATAAAGGAGGGTAAATAAAATAGCTAAAACTGCAATTGGAAAGGATTTTTGAAAGCAAAGGCCAAGATTACATTTTACAAGATCTATTGCTAAAACATAGATTGTTTTTTTACTGAAGGCAAGTAGCTCTACTTGACCAAATTGGGCTGTATAATAGTTGGTTGACATTACAATTTTAAAGGAAGCGAGCAACCAAAAAATCCTCCCGAGGCTGGCATACAGTGTAGAAATGATTTCTGTGTGTGTACACACTATCATTCATACTGTGGGTGCGTGCATTTTAGATGACCAACAGTATTTAGTGAAAGAAGCGTCTCATATATCATAGCCATCACTGTTTGTTGAGGTGAAAAGTGCCACTATCAGGATACAAGTGTCTAAGAGGTGCAGCAGACTACTAGATCATGTTGCTCATGCTGCACTCCGCCTAATAGCTAACAAATGACTTTATTATCATTTATTACAGGTTTCAGGATGGTCTAAGGGCCTGATTACAGGTCGGCCAAATGATATACTGACAGTGGTGTACCAATCCGGCTGATCACACGTGCCCTGGTGTCCCTGGTCCCAAACCAGGAATTATCGATTATGGGAATATCAGATGACTACCAGTATGGAAGTGCACCCGGTAAAATTGCATTGTGTCTGTGCAATCACAGTCTAGGTCCCACCCAACCCGCCCTCAGGACAAAGAGGGAGCATGGAATGGCCACCAATCCACCACTGATGCTGGGTACTCGGATTACCATCTACTCAAATCAGGATGTGAAAAGGAGGTAAAAAAGAAGGCCAGTTAATCTGCATGCATATTTTGCCTTGGAAAAACCGTGTCCACATGTTATTCCCCATTCCAGGTGGAAGAACACATATTAGCCGCGATACCAGCGTCAACATTAGTTCCGGTCACCCAATATCCCCAGACCTAAATTTGGCTAATCTAATTGAGCCCTTAATGTCTCGTTTTGGTTACTTCCCAGCACTTAACAGATGTGCGAATGGATATGCAGAGTGGCAGGTTAGAGTCCTAATCAATGGGTTGTTAGACATGAACAACATTTTTCGATCATCACGTGTTTTTTGATGAGATTCTTTCAGTTTAGTGTGAATAACTACAATAATTCATAAGTTTTCTGGACCACATTTAGTAAGGGTCACATCTCAAGCTCAAACTGAGGGCATTCCATGCCCAAAGGCCCTCGTAGCCAGCTTGATCTTACTCTGTATGGTTAAACTCTTGAATGATTGTGGATTTCTGTCTTCAGTGGGCTCTGATAGGTGTATAGTACCATGCCATTTTTTGTAGACATACTGTGGTTTTCCAAAATATGTTATAAAAATTGTGGGGTAGTTATTCTTTGTTTTTGCAAAATATAGGAAATGAGTTCTGGAAATGGAAGCTATGATACCTTTATCTCAGAGAAAAAGACTTTTCCATAATCACTTCTGTTGGACATGGCCCTTCCTTCAGGGTCACCCCCAAACCTTTTGTCTTAACCCCTCTTGTTTTCTGAACCCGTTTTTGTTGGCTCTAGAACTCTGCACAGTTTACCACTGGTAACCAGTGCTAAACTGCTTGTGCTCACTCCTGTAAACATGGTAAAATTGGGTTACACTTGACAATGAGACTTGAGAGAGATGGGTGGGAGGAATCTCATAGAAAACCAGCACCGGACATTGCTGACCATGTGGTACAGCTCAGATACAACGTATCCCAGTACATGCATAAGGCCAAGAAACATCTGTCAAGTTGAGCAAACAATGGTGTGATAAGATGGTGACTATGGCATAGTACTAGTGTGGCAAGAAGGTATGGATGATAAAGAGAAGTGTGTGGCATATGGGTGAAGCTCTTCCGAGACTGCCAATAAGGTGGGTTCCATTCTGTATTGAGGACGGAAACTGATCGAGCCGCACCCAAAAGATTATATGATTCCAAGTATCTCGATAGCTGTTTGGTAGCAAATATTTTGAGAATTTTAGAATGAAGTGGGAGGAGAAATATAGGTTGAAAACTGCTCAAGATCAATAGGTCAGTAGAGGGTCCTTTGAGTAGGGGTGCAGCAAAGTCTTCAATCCATGCCTCTATGGCAGCGGTACAAGGAAAACAATTAATTATGTTGGTGAGGACAGAGCAACTTTTTTCAGCCCATAAAGATATCTGGGAGGGAAGGGTTACTAGATCTACACCATGCATGGGAAAGGAAGAACAGAAATTATGGCTATGGGTCTGAAGTGTAAACATAATGTATAAAGTGCATAACAATTCTCTATACTAGCCCTGCTCCTGTATGAATTATTTAAGGAATGACTCTTGTGTATCTTTTAAAGCCACAAAAAATCCAACACAGTGTGGGGCCTAATAATAAAGGTAATCCTACATGTGAGTAAATCTACATGTGCACATTTACTCTTACATATTTACTACTTTTGCTATTCATCATTTAGAAGTGTAAATTGACTACAAGTTAAGTGTTACATGTCTCCACCTACTGAATTCAGGGGTTGAGCCTAATTTATGAGTGTAAATTTACTACTCGCAAGTTTTCAAATGTAGGCAGAGGTATTCACCACCTTGGAGGATATCTCCCTATGATAAAGTATAGGAAGAAGAAACAAAGTGTGTTAAACTTTAAAAACAAGTATTAAAAATATTATTCTGATATATCTTAATGTAAATTATTTGTATATATAAATTGTAAATGTAGAACAAAATGAAAAATGCCACAGTACTATTAACTTACATTTTCAGCAAATATTTATTTAAATATAATAAATTAAAATAATTTTTCAGAAAGATTTATTTAAACAAAATAGATATCTAAATACAATGTTTTCAAATTATGTATTAAGAGTTGCTAAATTTTGTTTAGAACTAATTTAAAAAAACATTTATTTTCAGATTAAACAGTTATTAATATATTTTAAAATAAAATAATATTTATTAAATATATTGAAAATAAATAATGTATCTTTAATATTATTTACTATGCAGTGCTATTTTACGTCCCTAACTCCATTTTGGGGATGGGAGGGTGTTGCAGTACCAGACGTTAGCCATATGTTCAGGTCAGAGCTGGAGTACATTTATGTCTGTTTTGGGATATTTTAGGCTGTAATAACTATAGAAGTTCAGTTTCGGAACAGCAATGGGCTTACACTTTTGTGAGTGGATGCGTATCTCTCCCTAAACCCCTTCTTAACCCTCCACAAAAACCCCTTACTCCTCCCTTTACTGATCCAATTTTATATTAATTATTTCCCATTTTCCATCTCCTTCCCCCCTGCTGCCCACATTTACTACTAAAATGTAGACCTACGTAAGGGGATATCTCCAAAGTCGGGACAGAGATCTCTGCGCAGAATAGATAGGTGAGGCGTAGACCTTCGCATGAGGGTTAGTGAATAGCATTTGGTAGTGCATGAGAATTACCATTGCATTAGTACTAAACATACTTCAAAAAGCATTTTATGAATAGGCCCTCGTCAAGTTTATTTATTTATGTTACGGAACTCCGAAGAGAGCCACATAAAACTTTATCCAAAATACATGCATCAGAAAAATTGAAATAAAATAACCATATTTGCAATTAGTAACCGGAAGTACATTAAAATCAACACAGCATAGAATCCAAAGATACATTAAAATACATATTAGAAAATTCTGCAATACAAAACAAGATATTTCATATAAAAATACATAAAATGACTATCATGCCTCTAGTGCATTGTATATAGACAACTATATACAACATAGGCCTCATCCATTAGCAGCAACATGATAAAAGTGCAAAATAGAAGGAAGAAACATGTTCAAGCTAGGGTATTTCTCTCATCCTGGGTTTAATTCAAACCAGAGCATCGCTAATAGAACTTTAGAAAACACTTAAAAAAGTTAAAAACTCTGTGACAAAACAATTCATTCAGTGGTGCATACAGAGACTATAGGACAGTTGAGGCTGAATGAATGGACAATTGCAAACGTATGGGCCTCAGCCAATTTCAACGACATAATAAAAGAGCAGGGCAAACAAAAAGGACATGGTTAAGATCTTTGGGTCCATTTTGGCACAAATTGCAAACCACTGAGGAACCATACCATTTAGCCAAAAGAGGATTTCGTTTGGACCTTGTTTTAACTAGCTTTTAACTGCTGCTGTGCTAAAGTGGTAACCAAATTAGGGTTTCATTGCAGCATATCCACATCAACAGCAACATTTCTATGGATTAATGAATTCTCTTTTAGGCCACCCAAGATTTCTTTCTTTCTGCAGGACCTTAATGAGCCATCATCACACTTAACTAGGCATGTGACCCAGCGTCCCACCCCTGTAAGACCTTGGACGGAGGCACTTCTCATACCAAATTCTAACCTTAAGGCCACCACAGAGAGAGCTGTGTTAACTGAAGCTAAACTTCTAAGGACTCGGCCTTCGATTGTATTTAAAAAGCTCCATTTGGATACATCAATCAATTTCAGTCCATAAAGCAAGGAAGCAGGGATTTTGGCTCGATAGACATCTAATAGGTACAAAAAGTGTCTTCTCCCAGTAGCCCTATAAAAAGCACCCAGACATTTAGCTTGAGCTTGGGCTTTGGTCATGTTATTTTCAGTATGGGCCTTTTCACTTCGATTCCCACACATTATCTTCCCCAGGAAAGTGCATTTTTTCTAAACTTCTAGCTTTTGGTCGCAAAGAGATCAAGAAAAGTTTCCATATTTCAGCTTTTTCCTCCCATGAAAGCACATGACTTTACTTTTAGTTATGTTAATCTTTAAATAGTGGGCATCAGCGAATTGTTGCAGTGCCTGCAGATGACTATTTAACTCTTTTTGGGTTAAGATCAAGAATTATTATGTCATCTACATATAATAAACTGACAATAGACTTTCCCCTAAGTATCGGAGCGATACCCTCACTCCAGGCAAAATGTCCAGGTAGGTCAGAGATGTATAGGGAAAAAAGATGCACAGCTAGAAGGCACCCTTGTTTTAACCCGTTTAGAGTCAGGATGGCTTGAGAAAGACCCCTATCACCACCCAGGAGAACTCTACACCAGGTGTCAGAGTGGAGGGAGATGACTAGATCTAAAAGGGTACCCGGCATACCCAAGCTTAAAAGCTTGCTCCACCGTAAGGGATGCTGTGGAGAAGTGTATAAAAGTTTCATAAATCACGCCTCCTCCTTTTGAAATAGGCCCTTGTGTCTCTTACACATTCAACATCTTTCTGAATACAGATTATAACAATTTTAGAAAAATTCAGGCAAATCTGCTCACATCATTAGTCAGAAGCATTGCGGGTCTAGATCAAATGTTATTTATTCCAGGACGAAGGTTAACAGCTCAAACAAGTAGGGTTTCTGCAGATAAGAATAATGGTAAAACTGTTTTTTCACATGGGGAGAAGGCTATTGACTTGATGAACTGTTTTTTTTTTACTTGAAATCTTTTTATTGAAAATTCCTCATGAATCAACATAGCAGTTAAAGCATATGACTATTCATGCATAATGACATCCATCTCATTGTAGCCAAGGAAACAGCTGAGAATAGATCATTGTAATCAGCAGATAAAGCATATAATGATTAATTTTCCCATACACAACAGGATGACAAGCAAGTCAGTAATCTTTGCTTGTACCTGCAATACAATTGAACTTAGAAAACAAAGTACAAAAGGTCAAGAATGCAGAATGTATAGGAGCCTATTTTCAGGGAGGCTTCTGGTCTACATAACAGGGCAGGTAGTTGTGACGTATGGTTAGCTGCTGGTGGGGCCTAGGCGAGTGTGTGGAATGTATAAAGGGCATGTCTGAGGCATCAGTACCATGCCTCTCCTACCTAGGTGCAACTCAGTCGAAGAGCTGCAGCGCTTTAAGTTTGGGAGGATTGAAGCAGGTATATTCCAGGCATGTAAAATAGTCAATTAAGGGCTGCCAGATGAGGAAATTTAGTTTTGGAATGTGCAATTCTATATGATAAAATCTCCAGGGCCATAACATGCCAAAGGCGAGTAAACCATATGGCCGCAGGGGGAACAGAGGGTTGCTTCCAGTGGAGAGCTATAAGTTGCCTGGCAGCACCCAGCATGAGGCCTGCTAGACTCCAATCTGTGTGTGTCATGGCGTCTAGTTCCATAGTGCGGAAGCCCAAGACCACTGTGAGATAGGAGGCAGGGATGGGTAAGCTCAGCACGCCCTTAATGTGCGCCCTAGGATTTCTTTCCAATAAATGGAAATGACAGTGCATAACCTCCATATGTGTTGAGAATTGCCAGGGGCCGAGTTACAACGCCAGTAAAGATCAGATTGGTGCAATAAATGGTGCGCAGGCGTGTTGGTGTATAATCCTGTAGTCTCATCAGTTTGTATGCTGACTCGCATTGTGGTATACTGCGATAAATCCTAGGGATATCTCGCCAGAGAATCCATCATGGGGAAATTGCATCGCACCGGCTGAATTAACTTTTAATAGTCTAGCAAGGCAAGAAAAAGATATTCAAACTGTAGGAAATCTAATGGTTGACGATACTATCAAATGTTTTCCTAGCCTTCAAACCATATTGAGTCTTTTTACCCAAGGGCTTTATTTAGATATATACAGCTTCATTACTGGCTATCAAATATCAAAATTGCTATGAATTGGGCAATATTCATTTGAAATTGACCAACTTCTGCAAACAAGAAACAATTTCCATCAAGAATCAGGACCTACTTTTGAATTATATAGGAGATATATTCAGGGATTCAGGCTAAGTGGGCAAGAGTAGGAATAGATTTGACTGTCTGCGATATTTCACAATTATGAAGAAAATTCACATCTTATTTCAGGGATCCAGCATCACTGCTGCTTATATGCAAAATAGATGAGCAATAAGAACTGGAAACATTAGATGCATGTTTACAATGGAACATGCCAAATTACAACATTTCTGGGATCAAGTACAGTTTAGTTTAAATAACTTAGTAACTTAGTGGGACAAAGATTGGAAATTGATTCAGAAATGAATGAATTAGGATACCGCATCCAGCTGGTTGAAAACGGACCTAGTCAACCTTGATGTGATTTTACAGGCAAACTTGGAAGCGTGAAGGCTAAAACCCCAAAAGGGAAGGATCAAAATGCCTCAATGGTTGTGGAGTGGGGGGAATATGTAAGGAAGTATATTTTTATTAAAATAAATAAAGTGTTGTGAGAATATTTAGGCAGTATTGTTGACTTGTAGAAAAATAAAAGCACACCTCAAAGGTGGGGAAAGGATGTTAATACTGAATTCAATGTCAGACAGAAGCTCAAAAGTATGAGATAAAGTATTCGCCAGAACCTCATTTAGAGGGTCACGGGGCATGCAGGAGTTACTGGGCCCAACCAAGGTGGTTGAGGCCTTATACTCCTGATGTCCCGGAGCCCCCCCAACTAAGGATCCCGCACAACTCGGTCAAGAACGTGCTTCTGCACATGACTCTCAGTTAGTAGCATAGCACGAGGACTTCTTCGGAGGGAAGAGTAGATTCAGATCAGTGAACACAACTCATAACTCAATGTGCACGCAGCACACACAATAAATCAATGTTCAATCAAATACTTATTTTGTATAAATCAAATACTTATTTTGTATAAAAAAAAGTATATTACTTCTAATACTACACATGCAAAGGTAAACGACATTCAATAAGCAATAACAGTCCCCCTTGAGGTAGGCACCCTAGTAGTTGCCACCACCTGGGCTACTAAGTTCCCATGTAACGGGTGTGCTGCTATTCCCCACTTACATGCAGCAACATCCAAGGTATGTAAACTACTGGGCCCAGTTCACAGGTATTGAGTCAAGAATGGTTGCAAATTCCAAAGGCGGTATATCCCCAGGGCCTGGTAGGTCCAGTCCTCAGCTTACATGCTCTGGTGGTACGAACCCTGGCAGCGGTGCAGGGCGGTCCTGGCAGGGCCGGCTTTAGAGTTGGTGGCGCCCTGTGTGACAATCTTGGATGGTGCCCCCAACAAATGTTTTGTGTTGAGTTTATGCAGGAAAACACTGCTGAGGTAATGCTTATTTGTGGACTCAGATAATGGCGCTCTGAGCACACAATATGTAAAATGTAGTATTTACAAAATTTCTTAAAACAAGAAAGGCATTTGTACTTGAGGCACACAAAGTAAGGGAATAAAAAGAGGTGCCAATGGTGCAATAGGTGCACATTGCTGTAAGGTATTGTGTGGCACATACAGTGACAGGTGCAAGGCTATGTGAAGCACAGCCAGTGCACGGTGCTTAAACAAATGGACTTCTGGTAGGAAATGCAAAAAGGTGACATTTGATGCTTTAGAAGGCCCGAAGACAAAGTATTAGGAGGTTAGGCTCTTGTGTATCAGACCTTCAAAAAGAAACAGAGCACAGGTGCCCAGAGGTGATATGAATGGAGAGAGCCTTCTTGAGTGGGAGGATATGTTCGGTTGCTATGATTACTTAGCAGTAACATTTTGCCTAAAAGGTAGGAAACAGTCTGCCTGTTTAGATGACGCCTAGGTGGTGCGACTAGTACTGGGAGCTAGAAAGCCTGGATTGTAAGACAGAGGTCCTGGCTGGCGAGAGAAAGTCTGGACAATCGGACATGTCCCACGGTGCCCACCCACCATTTTACCCACTTTTGTAGTTATCATATTATGCAAACTTGGCCGAAAGGGATCATACAAGCACTTCATGTGAACACTAGATTATACCACACAACATCAGATTCATGTTTTTTCCAAGGACGGGGAAATTAAGTGCTTTGTCCAGAATCACAGGTTATTGAGCCAACGCGGGACTTGAACCTGGGTCCTCAGTTCCAATTAAGTCGGCATCTCTATGCGTTAGGCCACATCTCTTATCATAGCCACTTGAATTCATTGGATGGCAGACTGTATATGCAAAGACAGTGGTGTAAAAAAAAACAGAAGAGACTGTACACAACACGGCAGAAGCGGAAAGCTGGTAAGGGGCAGACTGTACACTTCAGAGCACCTGTCTAAATGAAGAGGGTCAAAAAGTAGACTACATATAATGGGATAGTAGTGTAGACACCCAAGTAGGGTGTACACCAGAAGAGTAGTGTAAAGAGGGAGGAGTGCATATTGTACACAGCACCCAGGGTCAGTGGGGACCAGTAGCCTGAAGGGTCCATTTTCTTTCTCACACTGGGGCCCATGGCATACTGGCTAGGCCCCTGGCAGCAGGAGAACAGTGTAAATAGACACAGGCAAACTGTGCACCACTGTAAAGTAAGACAGTAAGGATCAGGACGGCAGTATAAAGGGGGCAGGCTGTACAGTGAAAACATAGACAAGCAGACTGTTCACAATAAAACGAAGAGGCATGAAAAACTGTTCATAAGCGGGACCTGTTACGGCGAGACACGGAATGCTTGTACATACCAAGACAGGAGCTTTGTTTTCAGTCACGGTGCTGTGCCTCTATTTCCTTTCATAGACGCTCGGGTGAAGTCCAGTGCTGTTCTCCTGTACCCGAGGGCCCTCGGTCTTGTTTTCAGAAGCCCGAGGGGTCACGGCTGCTCGGACTAGCTGTCGTTGCACAGCACATTCTCTGGTAGAGCGTGGACTCTAGGCCCAGCAGCAGCGTTGGCTGCAAGTGCAGCGGCAGAAGGCTTCCTCGGGAGCCTCATACCTCTTGGCCTAGTACATCCATCCATAACCACGTCAGCGCATTTGTCCATCTTCTATTTTCACGATGCTGTGGAAATGAAAGATGGACAGTGGCGTTCATTTTGGTCAGAGGCGAATGGCGCCCCCTGACCTTGGCACCCGGTGCAGTGGCACCGGTCGCACCGCCCTAAAGCCAGCCCTGGGTCCTGGCCCAGATCGAGAAGGTCAGACTGCATGTGTTTGTAGAAAATAAGTTTTAAAAACAAATTTTAACTTACAGACTGTATTAGAATTGCACTTTTAGAATACGTTTAAAGTGCTGCAGAAAGGTTTTCACATAAGAAATTAACACATATTGAAAATGTGCTAGCTTTAATCGTGTAAAAGAATCCCCTTAGAATGCATTTCAGCTTTGGCAAAAGAATGTTTTCACATACAAAAATCACTTAGGGAAACTGTGCTGCTTTAAATGTATATGAAAATAACATGATAAAAAATGTTTTATACTAAGCTATCATTCTTAAATGTGCCCTTTAGTTAGGCCCAAAAGTCTTTTCTTTCGACTCTTGCTCACAGCTAAATAGAAGTTTATTTAGGACATTTTGCCTAGCACCAGCGTCTTGCTAAAGAATGTGCTGACTTCAGGCTTATGTTTCCTTAGCCTCATTACACCACATTAGATCATTCATATAGCAATGAACCTTACTGTAATCCATAATGAATAGACTGTTAGAATGAACTATAGTTTAGATATATTTTATGTATGCTTAACTAGAACATCATTGATATTTCTTTCCACACATCTAACTAACCATTGTATTCACAATAGACACTGAATGCAGCTTTTAGCTTAGGCAAAAAGGTTCTCATAAGAACCTTCCTCCATGTTGCTAACATTTGAAACAGTGTCTTACTACGTACCGGCGCAAATGTTTACCGTGGGAATTGGGAGAAGAAGCAACGGATGTTGATAACACCATTGGATGTGCAGTTTCCATTGGAAGAGAGAATTGTACTCCTACTAAGTTGTTACATTATTGTATGATTTTATATTATTAAGTGTTCCTAGCTAGTTAGAGAAGGTGAGAGTCATCATTCTTACTCTGAGACTCGTTCGGAGGAGATCCTTTATATTTCCTCCTTGGTGCTGACAGCTATTGTCTATGTCTATGTAGGGATATTTATAAAGCGCAACTGCTACTCCAAGGAGTGTCTTGGCGCTGTTGGCGAAGGGTGTCAACAGGGGCAAGAAGGAACTACGGGCTGGAAAAAAGCCAGGTTTCAGCTTTTTCCGAAACAGGGGCGTTGCCTTGATGCTTCTAAGGGTTAAAGGCAGTTTGTTCCAAAGGGAGAGGGCCCAGGAAAGAGAGGGCCTTTCGACCTGACCTAGCTTTCTTGATTCGCGGGGTTCTGGCCAGGCAGATATTCGCAGAGTGAAGATTTCTCTGTGGGGCATAGAACATAATCCTGTTTTTTAAATAGCCTGGGCCAGTACCGTATACAGCTTTCTGGGTCACAAGCAGTGTCTTAAAGATAATCCTCTTCCTTACTGGCAGCCAATGAAGACTCTTAAGAAGGCTTGACACATGAGCGTCACGGGGGAGCCCAAAAATAGCTTGGGACGCTGCATTCTGGACCAGCTGCAGCCTATCAATCAGGTATTTAGGCATGCCTCAATAGGGACCGTTCCCTTAGTCAAGATGTGAGATGATCAGGGCTTGAATCACTTGTTGTCTGGCCGCCAAGGACAGTAAGAACAGAAACTTCCGAAGAAGGAGGACAAAACAGGTGTCCACTACCGAGTTTACTTGGGTATGGAATAGCAATTGACTATCAAATTTAAAGCCCAAGTTTTTCACCACCTGTTTTTTTATTAGAGGGGGTGGCGTCAGATGGCCAGAAGGACTGCCAGGGTGTCTCAGCATTGGAACCAAAAAAATCAGCTCTGTCTTTCCCGCATTACATTTAAGTTGGTTCATGGACAACCACCCAAACACTGCCGAAAGGCAATTGCAAATTTTGTTGCATGGGCAGGGCTTGTTGTTCTTCCACAAGAACAGCATCTGGGTGTCATCTGCATAAGCCACAATTTTTGCCCCTAAAGATTCTGCCTAAGTAGCCAAAGGCGTGAGGTAAATATTGAACAGAGTCGGGCTCAGGGCAGAGCCTTGAGGAACACCAACATTCAGATTGCGGGAATTGGCTGAGTAGGGGTGGCACCATACCTATTGTCCCCTCCCCTCTAGGAAGGATGGCAGCCATTTCCAAGCCTGCCCCCCCAAAACCTATCGAGTTTAGATGGGCCGGGAGAATATGGTGAGAGATGGTATCGAAAGCTACAGATAGATCTTAAATGACCAGCAGCGCCCTGTCACCCACTTCCAGACCAAGTCAGATGAAATCAACAACCTCCAACAGGGATGTTTAGGTACTGTAATTAGGGTGAAAGCCCGATTGGCTGGCATGCAGTAGGCTATTCCTTTCAAGATATGATGATATCTGATAGTTTACATGTTTCTCTAGTACTTTAGAGAAAGCGGGGAGGAGGGAAATCGGCCTATAGCTGGTCGGGTCAGAGGAGTCTGCCTGGATATTTTTAAGCAACAGGATAACCTTCGCTTGTTTCCATTTGGTAGGTACAGAGGCTGACGAGAGAGAGATATTTAGTAACTGATTTACCAACGAGTTAATAGTCTATGGCCCCGGGCAAGAATAAAAGAGGTGGCCGGGGGCTGAAGACCCTGATTTGAGGCATTTTAAGGCTCGCATGGAATCATCCAAGGGGATAGGAGAGAAAGAGTTCAGAGAGCAAGCTTCATCATTGATGATTGAAATAGAAAGGGAAGAATTATGGCCAGGCTCTTCCCAATTTCCTATCACATTTTGGGCAACTGCTTCAGTGCCAGAGCTCAATATACCATCTCCCGCACTGGGAGGTGAGAGGCTGGCCTGAATAGTATCTATTTTTTCTTGGAAGAACAAGGCGAGTGCCTCACACCATTCCACGGACGAAAGTTTCTGATTGGAGCCTACTTCGGGAGAGGAAAAAGATTGCACAATTTTAAATATTTCTCTGGAGTGGTTTCCAGCCTTTAAAATTTTAGACTCAAAGTAGGCTTTTTGTAGCTAATTTGATTGCTTTATAGGACTTCCCTTGTTCTGCTTTATAATCTGCTTTTGCTTTTTGGCAGTAGCTTACCCTCCATAACCTCTCTTTGAGTTTACAGACTAGCTTTGTTTTTTTGAGGGAAGAGGTGTACCAAGGGCTGGGCACATTCGTGCGACGTTGTTGGGTACTACTCTCTGGTGCTAAAGCTAGGCTGGCAGACTCAATCCAACTATCAATCTGACAAACATCTTCATTGATATTGCCGGTGAGAGAGGGCTTATCCACATCAAGTCTAATGCCTAATAATTACGGTTTAATTTTGCGAAAAGCTCTTACCACACAGGATAAGTTGCCTTTCTTAGGAGAGACATTACTAAGCTTTGCCCATCTAAACCTGAGCATATAGTGGTCAGTCCAAACCAGAGGAATAGGAGAATCAACTTCGAGAGGTATAGAAGTGAAGATTTGGTCTAACGTATGGCCGGCCAGGTGAGTGGGGCAAGAATAGTTTGAGTAAGGCCCATAGCCGCTAAGTTCTCCAGGAGTTTTAAGCTTTCTTTAGCATATTCGCAGTCCAAGTGTAAGTTAAAATCCCCCAACAGGATACAATGTGCATATCTGAGGGTCGGAGAAGGGAAGACTTCACATTCAAAGGGTACAAACCCTCCAGAGGGGCTAGGAGGTCTGTATATAAGTGCCCCAGATATAGATTGTTTAGATGCGAGGGAGAGGGTAAACCCTAATATCTCAGCCCCCTCTAATTCCATATGGGGCAGCTGGGTCAAGGTAAAGCATTCTTTATAGATAATCGCAAGTCCTCCCCCTCTGCCCTTATCTTTGTCTTTCCTTACAAATTTAAATCCTTTCAGAACTGCTCACCAGCTATCTGGGCCAGAGGACTCTGTAAGCCACGTCTCCGTTACAAACAAAGCGTCAACGTATTCATCACATAATAGGTCATGAATATTATTAGCATGTTTTGGGAGGGAGCGGGAATTGATCAAAGCTGCCTTAAAAGGGGGGTGCAGCTCAGATTGATGCAAAGAGGATTGCTCTCTATACTTAATGTCGAAGTTACAGGATGTACACTTATTTTCTGAGCGACCTAGAGTATAAAGTAATGCTAAAGGTAACTTTATTAATTTCCTTCTTCTCTGATCAATGCTACTGCAACGATCAATGTCCTATCACTGATATTCTGATGGTTGCTACTGCAGCTGTTGGGAGCTCGGCTTAGTTTCCAGAATGACTCTTTATAGGAAGTTCTCTTTATGCCCCATAATCTTGCTCTAAGCTCACAGCTGTTTTAGTGAAGAGTTCTAGTCATCCAAAGTAGGGCCTCTTTCATTTCCCTGCATAATATTATACTGTACACTTCCGTGTAGAGGGTCTAGTATGGGGAGAATCCAGAGACGAGAATGTACTATCTACGAAGTAGACCCTCACTCAATTAGGACTTGAGGACCATTCTGCATGCGTTTTAAAGTAATCATTTTTGTAAACCACAAGCCTACAATATATTGCGCCATCATAAGCACTAGACAACTCCAAGTTTAAATGATTAGAATAGTTGTTTAGTGAAAATCATGTCTATATCAAATTGCACTCTGCTGTAGTTTTTTTAGGCATTCATTCCAAATGGAATTATAAACCACCGAGGGATTATCACCCAAAAGATATGCCCTGTTGCTAGATGCTTCAAAGGCGTTCCTTTACAGTGGTCAATAATATCTGCAAATGAGAAACATAAGAGAAACAGTACATCCCGGCGAATCCTTCGGGGCCAACAGCAGCTGAAAAATGTACATCATAACCTGTGCCCAGTCACATTCCCAGTACTGCAAATTCAAAGGGTCCAATGCCCTTTTCACAGAACTGGTAGTTGGGTGCTTATATTTATTTATTACACTTAAAATTATTTACTAAGCGCTTCTAACACCTCTACAGCAGCTTTTAACACCTCTACCCGAGCCTATCAAAGCTAATTTTCTTTCAAGTGTAGTCAATTCACAGATATGAACAAAGATGCTAATCCTAACAAGCTGGAAGTAGCCTGGATCTTAGCTGCTTCCTGGACTTTGACAACACCAGTTCTTTCCTCAATTCAAGACTATTTCACAGCGTTTCTGCCACTACAGAGAAGGCCCTGCCACCCAAAGTGGCTGGGCACAAAGTTGGAACATTAAGACCGTCGCTGATCCTAAAACGCATATTGCAACAGAAAACATTGTCTTAGATTAAGGATAAGGTTTCTTATCATAGAGTATTTTGCACAATAATCAAAAAACGTTATACTCTTGCGGACCAGCAACCAGTGCAGATTCTCTAGATCCCAAGAAATAGATTTAAAATTAAAATTATTTTGATTGCAGGATTTTGAACTCTCTGTAAATTGTTAGAAAAATAATAATCAGTTGGTGATTACAATATTCCATATATTAGTGGTTCCTTTTATTTTGCAGTGCCCCTGAGTAGTAATTCATTCAAAGCAGTTTATCTGTATGTTGGGACTGGCAGTTGCTTTCTTTATAGGAGGAGAACAGGAGGAGTACACTTCTCAATTCGCAGTGAGAATGTCTCACAATGCATAGTAAAGAACTGAACACAGCTTTCTGATAAACAGAACCTTTTAAGTGTAAACATCACCATATGTAAAGGGCAGTTTTCACAATGAAACCGTGTCATTGTTGAAGCCAAAGGCAAAGATAATGCTCGTTCTTAATAATGTCTACCCGCAGCCTTCACTATTGATGTTTGAACATTGGGTTCGAGTACACAATGCCATCAGGCTGCTGAGGGGCTCAGAGATACCTGCAAGAGGTTTATGCTCCGAAATCAGATGAAAAGCAAGTAGAGACTACCCACTGATTGCTTGTTCTTATATAATTTGCTTCCTCTGTCCTGTTTTGACATTAAAACCGGCAAGGGCAGGTCAGCGTGTATCCAACGATGTATGAGTTTTACTTTTTGTGGTGTGCCTTGCGACATGAGGATGCGACAGGATTTGCTTCTTCCACTGATGAGCTTGCAGAGGGTGGCAAGCTCTGCATCTCGCAGAGGCAGTGGCATTTTAAAGGAGGCATGCTGACATCACTACTCACTTATAATAAGTTATTGCACATAAATAGTGACATATGCCTCTTATTACAGAGGCACTCTAATTTCAGAGTACACCTGTAACAAGATGATGGGGGTTGCAATCATTCTAGTACTCTTCCTACCACTTCACAGATGGTTTTATTTTGTTCATACTTTCCAGGATATCCTACATGAACTATAGTTTTGTTTAACCACCTCTTAACAATCTCACATGTACTTATCCCACATTGCACAAGGCTCGGGAAAGTCCTTCACCAGATTCAGAAGGACATACCTTGCTCTTCAAGGGAGCATATCACCCTTCACGAAAGAACCACTGCCCATCAGCTGCAATCAGAAACATACATGACTTTATACGGAGGGCCAGGCTTGATAGATTCTGAGGCAATAGCCTGCTCCAGTCCATCATCACCACAAATCTCTTCAACACAGTGATGTGGATCAAAGGCAACATGCTGATGCTTCACAAAGCCTTTAAAAACATAAACACATAAAAACATCACCTGGCCATGTGGTACGTTGTTGTGCTATATATGGACAATGCTTCAAGAAAGCCTATTACAGTGAGCAGCATACCATGCTCTCTGAATCTGAATGCGTTTAGCTCAGTCAGGAAGTACATGCTGTACACAAACATGAACGTAAAAGGTAAAAACAGCCCACAATTCCTTTGGATACAACTGCTTCAGATTACATTTGCATCACCCATTCAAATATTGAACAAGGCTGCCCTCCACCAACAGATTTGCAAAATGTCCATCTACCATAAACTACACCCTCCCCAAAACTCTACTATGAGACTCCCTCTTTCCGTCACTTCCAAGCCAACACCACCAGAACTAAAATCACCTAAACACTACTTCATAACAATCCATTAAAAACGCCCCTTCCTTTGTATGCGACATTCTTATGTACTTCTCTGGAAGACTCCTGAATGAATGATTCTGAAACGTTCCAATGGGATTCCTTCATCTTTATAAATGGTCTCGTCTGTATTACATTTTGGTTTTCTTTAAGATAATATTTATAAGCCAACCTTTACTGCTTGAGGAAAATGAAATTCTGTTACCTTCTAAAGATTGCATTTCTCGACTTGAAAATAAAAAATATCCTTGAGATATAATTTGATAACATCCTGATGGGTTCCGCCACCATGACTAATTGTCTATTTTTTGCAATAAACCATCAGAATGACCTCAATGGTGTTCATACTGTTTTTAATCCTTTACCTTTGCTGCTCAAGTATGCATCTATCACTCATGTACGGAGCTGTAAATACCCTAATGTCAACACAATCAGAGGTTGGGCCCTTGTTAAACTAGTGGTTGTTGGCCCTTATCATTATGGATTGCACACAAATACCACAGTAGTTTTGTTACTATATGAAATTTTATAAGGAACAAATGATTAGTGAGTTTTTGGTTGCCTTTGTTTTAATACAAAATGTAGTTCCCACTGCGTAACCTACTCATTATGCTTATTGATGATGAATTGTTTAAAATATGCTCTACTGTCTTTATGAGTGTGTTAGACCTGGCATCATTGCCTTGGTTTTCACCCTAAACGTTTTGCCTTCAACCCTCCTGTTTGCTGATTTCATTTTTGCGGGCTTTTGGAATCTGAGCGCTTTACCACTGCTAACCCGTTCTCAAGTGCTTGTGCTCTCTCCTTACAACAGGGTGGAATTGGATTATACCCAATTGGAATATTCGGTTTACTTGTAAGTCCCTGGTAAAGTGGCACTACCTGGGCCCACGGCCTGTAAATTAAATGCTACTAGTTGGCCAGCAGCACTGATTGTGCCACCCACTTAAGTAGCACTTTAAACAAGTCTCAGATCTGCCATTGCAGCCTGTGTGTGCAGTTTTAAACCATCATTTATACCTGGCAAAATAAACTTTTAGCCAGGCTCAAACCTTTTTTATTTTAATACATGTAGGTCACCCCTAAGGTAGGCCCTGAACAGCCCAGAGGGCAAGATGCGGTGTATTTAAATAGTTGAACTTTTAAGTTTTACAGGTACTGGTAGGGAAAACCTCTCAAATTCATTTTTTACTACTGCAACGCCTCCCTCTCTCATAGGATGGCATTGAAGTTACCTTATTACATTTAATAAGCTGTAACTACCAAATGGGAAAAGGAAACCAGTTCATGTTTGGTGTCTCTGGGATTGTAATGAAAAATCCTCTTCTCACGGTGAAGTCCGATGTTAAATTACAATTTTGAAAATGCCACTTTTAAAAAGTTTGCATTTTCCTGCCTTAACCATTTAATTCCAGCAGCATGTCTCTGGGTCACATAACCGGATGAAACTGACAGTTGGGTTTTGTGTATTCTTACTTGAAAGCCACACACAATAGAGAGTTTAATTGTGACTGGATGGGCCATCACTGGCAGGATAGGAGGCAGAGCTGGGCACAGCCCTACTTACACTGGAATAGGCTGTGTCCTGTTTCCACACAAAGGGCAGTATACCCCCTGTAGTTAGTTTGGAGCTGGGACAGGGAAGCCAGGATGTCTGTGGACTTCTAAGGGAAACCTCTAGAAGCTTCTCCCATTTCTAAGGAAGGCCCAGGGATAAGTACTGGTCCCTAGACACCAACTCTTGACTACACTTCCAGACCTCTGGATACTCTGCCAAGAAGAAGAACTACTGTGCTACTGAAAGGACTGCCACACTGCTGGACTGCAGCTCTGAAGGACTGCTAACCTGCTGCATGCTGCCCTCCTGCCTGGGTGAGTAGGACTGGACCTGCATCTGTTGAACAAAGGACCGCAGACTGACTATAAGGGTTAGTTGGCTAACATCCTGATTACGGCCTAAGGAACAGAAGGCTCCAACAATCTTGAACCTAGCACCTGGACTCTGCCATCTGAGTATCACCATGCCAAGTGGTGCCACCCCAGTCCTGGAACCTTGGAAGTGGGCCTGAAGGTATTCTGCCAGACCATCTGTGGACCCAGCAGGACTGACTCATCTCTTCTGCTGTGCAGCGAAAGCCCAAGCAGACCTGATGCATCACCTCTGCTGTGAGCATTCTGCCAGCTCAAGGACTCCACTGTGACCTCCCAGCCTGCACTGGAACTGCCGCTGTGCAAAACTTTACTGACACAGGTCTACGCATCGCAAATCTCTGTGTCGATGGCAGCCTCTTGGAAACCGATGCATCGAGTCAACTGCGCTACACATCCTCGATGCCAGATTTTGCATCGGAAGCCTTCATCAATGGGATCCTTGATAACAACTCAGGACATTGCCTCTCAGGTTCCTCAGAACTGATGCGTCGCCTCAGCTGCACGACGCACTTTAGCCGTGATACCTCACAACACTCCGCAACTAGGACTTAAGGTACGCTTGTTCAGCTGACCTAACTGGGTCCTTGTAGCTGGCCAGTGCACCATCATGATCAGCCGAAACTTGTGACTTTGTACCGGTCCAGCACGACCAGATACCCACAGTTAGCCCTTTGTGCTTTTTGGAGCTCTATATGATGAAACCTTTAAACCTGCATGTCTCCGGTTCTACTAATTGGATTTTTGTCATTCTGGTCTTGTTTTATTTATTATAAATTATTCTTTTTTTCCAAATTGGTGTGGGATACTTTTTAGTGTTGTGTTTTCACTTTATTTATGTTTGCAATGCTGCATATATACTTTACGCTTTGCCTCCAGGTTAAGCCTGACTTCTCTGCACCAATTATTATTGTGCCTATGTACCTTGCTACTAGAGGATTGAGCACAGGTTAATTTGGGGTTTGCTTGTGGCTCACCCTGACAAGGATTGTGGTTGCTGCCTGAGTAGGGTTTCACCGCCATTAACTATTAAACCCATGTCTTACACAATGCATGCAACAATTGGATTTTTCAGCAGGCTATAAGATATAATTAGTTTATGAAATATACAGAAATGAATGACTAAGTAATTTGTTCCTTACAAAATTAGCTATAGCAATGAAGCAATGGTGACATTTTGTGTAAAATGTAAATAACCCAATGGCCTTGTTCAAACTATTTCACACAGTATCAATAAATCAAATCTTCACTTGTTCCCCTACACCCTGAAACAAATCCATGTGATCAACTTTTCTTCAATATACACCTAGCACTGCAGTGGAAGCAACACATTTGCCTCACTAGTTAGATCTCCAGATGATAATATCAGGATTTTATGGAAGTTTTAGTTACTGTTAATGACACCCACCCCACTGCCTTCCATGGCTCCAAGATCAAATGACTACTGTGCCTAACTAATTGGGTGTCAAGTGCTTCTCTCCTAATGTTCTTGAGGTTTTGATGTTGTCCTAACTTATCATTGCAAGTAGTTGATTTATATATATAACAACTGCAATCAAAATGATATTTTCATGTATTTTATAAATAGCCTTATCTTCTTGCTGTGGTCCCACTATGCATTGTCCAGTTATTTAATTTGCATAGTGTTTTTTGCCCCAATTTGGCATGTGTCTCAGTACTTACAAAGTTTGGGAATTGAGGCATAAGGAAATGAAGTCCTTTGCCCAGGAAAAAATATTATGCTGGTGTCAGCTCTTGAACTCAGGTCTCCCCGACCAAAGATCAACCCCAAAGCCAAACGACCAAACAGACCTCAGACTTACGCTTTATTATTTCCATTTGAGTATTCCTATGACCAAGAGTGTTGTATGTCTATACAATAGTCTCACATGTGAAAGAATGCTTTAATAAATATTTTCCAAATAAAGAGGCACATACATTTCTTTTACACCTACTGCTTGCTAAATAGTTTATCGGCCAAACATTTTAATAAAACAATAGTCACAGCACCCTACATTGGAAGGCAAGTATCTAATTTGTACCACATACTAGCTGCTCAAATGTATTTTTGAGTGTTTCATATGCAGCTTTTTTACCTATGTCAGTGCAATTACAATCCTTCAGCACTGGAAAGAAGGTGCTATTAGATATTTGTTGGTGGTAAGCCGCAATACACTAGAACACTCCAGCATTTCCGATCGCGTAGCCAGTAACAAGTGTACTCACGGGTCCAGAAATGATAAAGCAATATATCAGTGGTTAAAGTGACATTATAATTAGGTGAGAATGTCAGGTTTTAATATAATATTTTTAACTAAAAAACACTGAAATTCACCAGTTATAGATATGTAAAGTAACTATAGCTCGTTCCCTGCCATGTACAGTGATGTCGTCAATGGTGTAATTTCAGATGTCATGCTGATGTTATCAATAATGCAACAGATTTTGCCATTAGTGATGTAATATGCGAGGTCATAACCAGTCCAAAAAAACATTTCCTATGGTAACCAGGTCCTAACTATAACTTCACAGTGGTGACCACGACTGGGTAATACAACTATAAACACACATACACAAATTCAATTTGAACAAAAGCAATGTTGTTTTGAAGTGCAAGGCAGTTAGACAAATTAATGTGTCCTACAAGGTGCAGTTCTGTATTGCCTTCTAGTACATTTAACAGCTGTGGTGCCCTAAGAGGGCCAGGATAAACAGAGCTAGGGTATGTAACCCATTTGGCCCCCCTTTTATTGACACTAGTGAGCCAGAGAGGGCAAATGTTATCACTTCACCACCTAAGAGCCCCCATCCAGCTTTTAGTGTTTAATTAACTCACACTGAAATTATAGTGGGGTCATGATTAACATCAATTTAACCTGTAAAATGCAGCACACTTCTCTCATGATAGTTTAGTTACAATATTTGAAACAGAAGCGTATATATTCTATATCCCAAGCTCACCATGATTCACATTTAAAGTTTCACCACTTTTGAATAGGCCATCGAGTTTCAGCAAAGGGCCTCACCAGTATTTTACTTTCCTGATGCACAAATTCCTGGAATGCTGTCTAGGACTGTACTTCTAAAGTCTAAATATGTTAATCTCCTCTTATATTCTAGGGAGTGCAGTGTCATCTACAGAATGTTCATACACAACCTGCATGGACACACATATTCATCTAAATTCCAAACTTCTCAAACTTTCTGTTATTTCCGGATTGTATTTGCACACCATACTTCCCTTAAGTACACCGGGCCAAGATCACCAAGCTTTTTGAATAAAATGATAATTTTGTCCAAAATCCACACAGGTCAGCGTACAGCGTTTCTTTTGCCCTCCGAGAAAGTGAAGGAGTGCAGACTCGACAGTCTGCACTCCTTCACTCCTTCCTTCCTTAAGCGCTAACTGATACCAACTTACCAATGCAAGGTCGCACATGCACATAATAGAAGGACGTCTCCATTGTTGGAAACATCTCAACTATTCTGTCTCTCTGCAATCAACAAGTACTATGAAAACTCTTTTATTATCTTGATCAACATATAACATGAAAATATGTTTAGAAACCTATAGGATTTATCATATCTGCAGGGTTAGACATAATATAAAGCGTGTTTTCGAAATGTAAACAATGGTCCTTCTATTACGTGATGGTATAATGGAATGCCACTGGCTCTGGTGGAGGGTTATTGCGCTATGGACCAGGTTTGTGAGTAGGGAATAAGAAAACACAGTGGGAGGTAGATAATTCTTAGCCCTTCAGGGCCTGCACTCCCCTGTAGATCATGCAAATTGATCTGGAAATTTTATGTGGGGAATTGGAGCTGTGTTCAGTGTGTATTTCAAATATTGAGACGATTTGTCACCCCATCACCTCAAATATTTCAGACCACAATATATGTACAGATATTTTTGTACTTCCCAAATTTCAGCAGGCCACACAACATTTCACAGGGTAGTTTTTGAACTTTCACCAGGGCATAATTTGCTGTGAACCACAGTACAAATTAGGTGATTGCAAATGCTTGCACACTGTGTACACCAAATTAAATATTATGTATGCATATATGTCTTTGACTTAGTCACTGGGTTCTGCTGTGGAAATCAAGTTAATTTGAAACCTGGTGTTTATTTCTGCTGCACATTAATTTAAATTGCTCTTCCTGCATGATGCAGACTAGTATATTTGCCTAATTGTGTATTTATTTGTGTGGCTTCAAGGACCCCGTGACCCTAGCTGGTTCCCCATCCACCTTCTACCTCAGCTGCAGGGTACAGTCATTTTTCTTCCACTCCTGAAGGGTGGTAGAACAGTCCTTTACTAGCTTTCCCACCTGCATTGGCCTCTTGCCTGGGGCGGCAAAATGCTAGCTGTACACAGGGCCCCAGGGATGGGGTTTTGGGACCCAGTCTTGAATTTGGGGCCCGGGATGGGGTCCTGGGACCCCTTTTAAGATCACACTGATCCAGGTGATGGTGTCCCAGGCCAAGTGGAGGTCTGGAGAAGGGGCCTTATGCATGCCCCCTCCTTGGGTAGTTTGATAAAAATGTGGTGCACCATCTTCTGGGCACTTAGTCCTCCCTGGGAGAAATCTCTAAGATAGTGGCAGAGCACCACGTGTTCATGTTTACGAAAAAGTCAAAGGTCATATAGCTTTGAAACTGCATAACTGCAGCCTTATTGGGCCAATTTCAATGATATTGTACCAGTTTTACTCTTGGTGGTGCGCTCAAGACACCAGGAGCAGCTTCAGCAGGCCTCATGTACTCACAACGGGTCCACTCTGTGAGGGGCTGATTTCACTGGCTCCCTGCATCATCCTGCTCATCTGCTGTACCCTCAATAGAGCATGGCCTCCTGACTATCTAGCTGGACATTTGGAAGGCAGTAGAGTCCAAATCTTGCACTAACTGGTCCTCTGAGGTATAATGGGGGCAGCATCACTGGCCCTGGAGAGACCCAGTAGCTCTGGGATCAGTTGCGAACAGAATGCTCAACCATCAGGGCATCAGGGGGCTTGTTGTCTCAGCTGCCCATGGTGGTGCCGCTGTCTGGGTCCAGTGTCTCGCTCGCCTTCATTTTCTAGGGTGCCACTTTTATGCCCAGTCCAGGTGGTTGGGGGACACCCCTTTGTCTAAATCCTAAAATTGGTTCTGGTCATTTCTCCCATCTTCCCTCGATTTGGCTCCAGTCTGGCTAGTGACAAAGAAGTCTGGTGTCAGGTCTTTTTCTGTGTGCTGGGTAAAGTCCCTTCGAAGTGGCATCAGGGCAAGGCACAACTCCTCCTCATGTGAGGTTGACCTATTCCCCTCTACACCCAGGCCCTTTTGTGCACAGTCTGGCTCCAATATACATTTCCCAGTGGGAGAGCCATCATCGGCCCAGGCAGCTGAAAACTCCCAGAAACTTTAGGCAGAAAACTGCCAACTTTCTAAAAGTTATAACAAAAATGGGGTTTGATCCAAGTCAGGACTCAGGAGCAGGGATTCAGTGATATAGTGAAAACATATATTGCCCCTGACAACCATAAAGTTTTGCTTCTCAACACATATACCTTGTGGTTATTTTGGGTATATTCTTCCAATAATTCAATCTACCTTCACATAACTCATGTGTTCCCTATGTCTCAAACGAGACTTATTGAGGCTAATCTCCCTTAAAGAACAAAAACCATTGCTTCAAATATCTATAGTGAATCTTTTGTTTCTTTTATATCATGTTTCTCAGTTCAATTGCACATGAATAAATTATATAGTCACAAAACAACAAACTTCACAATTGAAAACCAAAAGTAAGTGTCATAAAGAGCACACACATAGAAAATTGTTCATTTATATCCATGACATATTTCACATGAAAAACATCAAAGAAGTAACAAACATGTAAATGTCAGCTTTCTTGACATCAAAGTCTATAGACCCATATGGGATGGAGTGAGACAGGTTCAATCAAGTCCCTTTAATTAACGTAACAATTAATTAGTCTTTTAATCAATTTGATTCCTCTCCTGAGGCTCATCACCCTCATTACTCCGTTGTCAGTTGACGCGTTTCGACCTTTTCTAGTGGGCCACTTTCTTACGAAGGTCTTCCTCAGGGCAGAAAGACTTTTTATATATTAAATTAAGTGACACTACAAAAAAGTCCAAGAGGACACCAAGTCAGAATCCTGATAAATAAATTAGTACAAAGGTTGTGAGAATTGATTATTCAAGGTCCATGTACTGAACTAAACCTGTGAAGTACTGGGAAGTGAATGGATCACAAGATACTGAATTGCCTTGTTGTAATGCCTATTAAATCTTAAAGAGAAAGCGATACTAGTATGTGGTATTAAACATGTTAAATATTTCACAAACACAGTGCACCTCCATATTTATATCTGAAAGAGGACAATCTTTAAAGGTGTGCTCAGATCAGTAAGGTGACCAAAAGAGTACCCCAAAGTCTATTCCTGCTTCTACTAAGGAGCGTGGGCTGTCATGCCTACAATGTAAACATACAGGATGATTCAGGGGTGTTAAATGTCTGGGAACATTCAACTTGTTAGCAATAGTGAGGGGGTGGCCGTACTCACACTGTTCGATATTCCAATTTAGCGGCATGCATCATCATGCAATCTAAATGACCCGCTGGGTAGTCCTAATGCAAGGACTATTATACTCAGCAGACCCAATTTATCCTGTCTTCTTCCTTCCCTCACATGCAACTAAGAAGCTGACCACAGCATATAATTGAGTATTTAGGCTTTAGTCGAGGCGTCTCATCGCTAAAGGCACCATGGTAAATGTAGTTTAAATCCGGATATTAATAGTAACAACTTTTATTTTCGGTATTGCAAGTGAGGCATCACGTGACTCAAGGCACCTGTAAGATGTAGTTTACATCGGAAACCTCATTCTGTTATACAAATATGCACTTGCAGATCACAACTTCAGGCTGGCAGTGAAATAATGCTACCATGGTTCACAAAAAAATATATTTAAACAAGGGCCTTTGGAATTTCATACATTTCATTAATGCCATTATCAATAGTAGCGATAAGATTAATCATATATGCCTCTGTTTTTAGCAATCTATTTACCACATTCATGCTAGTAATATGTCTCAAAATGGTCCATTCAAATTATGATTCTGAGTTCCTCTTTTCTTGGAAGTGTTGGACCATAGGTGCATATTGTACTTGCTGTTGAATTCAAGACATATGCTGCACATTTCTTTTCTTCATTTTCTGATTAGTCTTGACAACATATGCCATTCCATAGGGACACATAACACAGAAAACTACATTCCTTGTGTTACAATTAGTAAATTCCTTGTGTCTTATTTTTACATTATTGTATGATAATTCCTCTCCCTCAATTGTGCAGGCACATGATGAGAAATTACCACATTTATGATGTCCTTTAATTGAGGGGAGACCCAAAAAACTGTGCATATTATTTTTTAATGATATTTGCATTGCATTAGAATGCACAACAGTGTCCTGAATGTTTTTGCTCCTTTTGAGGGCAAATAGTGGCTGTTCACTGAATCCCTTGAATGCAGAAATAATATTTGAATATTTTTTGATAATTTTTCTCAGCCTGATTCGTGCGTCCATTGTAGGTTGTAAATGAAACCAGTTTGGTGCTATCCTTCTTAGTTATTGGTGAATAAAGACTTTCATGGGGCATGTTCCAAGCACATTTCATAACTCTTTTCAAAAGTTTATTGGGATATTGTCTGGCCTTTCATTTCTGCAACAATTTGTTGGCATTACAAAAAGAATCTTCCTTCTTGTAACAATTCCTTCTAATATGCGGAAACTGGCTGCATGGTAAATTGTCTCCTAAATCCCTTTGATGGAAGCTGGAATAATGTAAAAAAGAATTGTGATCAGTTTCTTTTGTATATAAGGTTGTGTATCTCTGTTCATCCTCATGGTTTATTGTCACATCCAGGAAATTGATCTTCTTTTTATTGTATGACAAGGGAAAGTGAATGTCAGTACTCCTCTGGTTAAGCCAATTGAAAAATTGTGAGAGCTCATTTTCTGGACCTCTCCATATCATTAAAAAATAATTGATTTAATGTTTCCATAGCAAAATTTGATATTTGATGGGGTTCTCTTGGAAGACCCACTTCTCCTGATAACAGGGCCATAAATGTTACAGCCATCTCCAGTACAAAGGGACATCCCATTGCTGTACCTTTTATTTGTAGGTAGAACTGCTGATTAAAACAGAAAAGGTTGTTTTTCAAACAAATTTTAGCCATTTGTAGGATAAATTTAGTTGGAACTAGATGAGGTCTTTCTCTTGTATCCAAAAATATTTCATCGCGTCCATTGCATACTCCTGAGGAATATTGTTGTAAAAGCTCACCATATCTAGCATGACTAGTATATCTTCTAATTCATTAAATTCCTTATTTTCCAGTTGATTACTTACATCCAAAGTATCTTTTTTTCGAACCAGAGGGAGTAAATGTTTGAGGTATTTCTTGATTCGCAACAATTTCTTTCAAGTGTAATGTCCTAAAGAAATGGAGCAATTCCATTCTGGTTCATACAAAGTCTGGGCGTGATGTTGCCACAAAAGTTAAACCTTTTCTTAGTGGATTTAATTTGTATGGGTCAAATGCTCTAGATGACAAATTATAAATGGGTATCAGTTCTGGTTCCCCCATTTGTATGATTGTCTCCATGTTGCGATTTCCCCCATTCCTTGATTGGGTCTCTGCCATCTTTGCACTCTGTTCCTGCCTTGGCCTCTCCCTAAAAAACCTGTGTCTAGTTGACCTTGAAAATGTGAAGTTGTAGGTTCTGAATGATTCACTTGTACTGTCAGAGTATGATGAAATGTCTGAGATCATCTGTGAAGTTCACCAGTATGTTTCTCACTCGTAATCCTTGAGGGATTGTACCTGCTCTTAAACTTTCCAGTACTACCTCCCCATGCAGTGATTCAGATTTGTTTTTTTCTTCAGACGAATACGCTTCTCAGATTCAATCTGCTGAATAATATTGTAAGAAGTTCCACTTATGTCTTTCGACACTTACTTTTGATTTCCAATTTTGAAGTTTGTTGTTTTGTGACTATATGATTTAATCATGTGTAATTGAACTGAGAAACAAGACATAAAAAAAAGTTTCACTATAGATATTTGAAGCCATGTTTTTTGTTCTTTAAGGGAGATTAACCTCAATAAGTCTTGTATGAGACATAGGCAACACATGACTTACGTGAAGGTAGATTGAATTATTGGATGTATATACCCAGAATAAACACAAGGTATATTTGTTAAAAAGCAAGAATTTATCGTTGACAGGGGCAATGTATGTTTTCACTAACTTTCTAAAAGTGGAATTTATAAAATTATACATTTTGACAGGTGTAATTTGCAGTTTAAATCTGACACAGGCACTTTACCTTTTTGCATCAACCAGGCTTTGCATGACTGTAGTCTCTCACGTGCAGCCACATGTAACCAGCCCGGAGCACCTCACTCTAGCTGCATAGTAGTGGCCTTATCTTAAAAAGCGGACACTGGAGGTAAACACGTGCAGTCCATTTACCATGAGATTACAGGGAGTGAGAATCGGGTTCTGAGACTCACCCACTATAAACGTCCAAAAACCGGATGACCCAAAGCAAAAAAATCCTGCCATACTGAATGGGCAGAATCCATTTATAACAGTATCACACAAAATCAATACAAACTTTATTTTCACAAATTCTATCATCTCGTTTTAAGTATTATGTCCACATTCCCAGGACGATAATTGCAGGATCTAAAATAGAATTTCAGCATTAACGCAAAAGAAATACTACTATTCTTCATAACAATGTATAAATGCAAAAATCATAGGTGGCAATTGAAAGCAGAATACAGATTACATAAATACCACTTAGACAGCTTGTCTTCCCAACGAGCAAATAAAATCTCATGTTACGCATGATATCAGATGGAGGTGTGTCAGAAAATGCCCTGTCAGTCATTCTTTTATAAGACCAAGATAGAGTGCTCATTAATGAAGATGAGTGGTAAATAGGAAAAACACTACTGTATGTATTACAAGATATACTAAATTGTGAGGCATAGCCTTCACAATCAAACAGCATCTAAAAGTGCAGCCTATGTAGCAATAAGGTATATAATCTATCCAAAAATATTCCTCAGTTCAGAAATATTCTTGAAAAGTCAAATCTGCTTCCTACAGTAGTGCCTTTTGTTGCTTTGAAGCACAAATCTGGGAGCAGACTAAGTGTATAGCAAATAGGACCAAGCATTGGCAAAGCTGATCGATCTCAGTTTACAAATTCTTGTAAAACAGCTCTAACATCTCACATACGATACGCCTATAGCAGCAGACAGGCATATTAGAACTATATTTTCTACAAATCCAAGACAGCCGTCACTTTGCGTGTATACGTAACAAGGCAACAAACTTGGGAAAATAAAAAATACTGTTTGGCAATCTTCGATAATAATTTTTATACCTCCATGTTTACTGACGCATTGTGTTAATATGCAACATGGTGGCCATCTTGGAAGTATAGACGATACCATTCTTAGATAGCTTGCCACTTCTACAGGCTTTGCCATCTAGGAAGTACAACAAATAATTGTTTAAGATGGGTACACATTATTTTCTGTACTTACAAGATGGCAGCTATTTTGGAATTATAAAGATTATGATTTCAAGATGGCCACCTGCCACTATAGGTTTTGTCAATGCTTCCACAATCAAGTAAATATTGGCAAAGCTTAGAGCAGTGACTGAAAACAGCTGGTGATGGGGAGCTGCAGCAGTGCTTTATGTTTCAGGGGGAGAGGAAAATGAGGCAATGGACAAGGGGTGGGGTTGAACAGAGGATGACTGGCATGGGGGAGAGACAGTGGGGAAGAAAGTGAAGACTAGAGTGGAAACAGCAGAAGCTTTGGACTGGTGAACAAGTGAAGAGAGAGAGAGAGAGAGAGAGAGAGAGAGAGAGAGAGAGAGAGAGAGAGTGAGAGAGAGAGAGAGAGGATATGCACTACCATGAAATGCAAAATCACAAATGATATAAAGAAAAGAAACAATAGCTACAGATGTGAGCAGTAGGATGCACAGAGCTAAAAGAAAATCAGGGTGAAACCTAACTGCTCCAGTGAGTGGGTAAATACATCAATACAGAGAAGAGCCATCACATAAGGTACATGGAATCTGAAAACCTAATGACGATGACAGCAAGATGTCGATAAGAATAATGGAGTGGTCCAGATATGTAGCTACAAAATATTTTTTCCATTTCCCAGCAATGTGGTTTAAAGTCAATGAATAATAGTAACTGTCAGTGCAGTAGAACGAACATCCATCCAAGCACCTGGATAGTGTGCAACGCAATGCCATCCCATCCATCCTATAGTAGAGCCCTATTTAATAACTGATTTCTATGATAGAGGATTTTCCTCATGTAACTATGCAACTATTATAGGACAAAAGCCAAAAGTTCAAAAACGTGGAAAAATAAACGTGTCCATAGGCTCGATTCCAGATTCCGAATAACGAGACATTTATAAGAATTATTCCTTTTATGAAAAAGCTTATGCACCTAACGTTGTTTTTCTAAAATTCATTATGAGCGTTGGGTCATGCCAGGACATGGTTAATTATGATACATCATAATACTAGATTAATCTTTACTACTGGAACGTATTATATACAGATTTTATTCAGATTACTACCTAGTGAAAAAAGGCTGCTAATACAATTTTTTAATACACGTTTTGAACATAACCATACCTTTTCGCATGTATGAGCTGCTCTGACACACTCAAATACTCATGTTATGCTTTAACTCTTTTCATAAATGCACACGGTAATTACAAACTAGCCCATAGTTGGATATGCTCACCGATTTGTACACATCTTGAGAATTACACTGAAACGTAATCAGGCTTAAATCATCTTTATCAAGCTGTTATTGAGCAAATTGCTCTACTGTTCAAACAAATACAGACACAAAGCATTTCATTGAAATGGTCTAATTCGTCTGAACCAATATAATGGCTGCATCAAAGGATTATGTGCTCCAGCATCAAAGGACTATGTGCTCCAGCATCAAAGGACTATGTGCTCCAGTAATTCAAAATATTTCTTGCTCCTATGTTTTTCGTTTTCCTTCCTAAACAATGTTCAAAACACTATTAAACATGTCGATCCAGGTATGTTTAGCGTCTGGTGAACATTCATGCTGCACACTGTATTCTACAACATAGTTTCAGGATATTGGATCTGCTACATGTATTTGATACATGGCTAAATCCAAGTTTACAATGTAAATAGCGATGGGCATCGGGAACAAGAATTTGATTGCTCTTATAGACAGATGTTACTGAATTTGGAAACAAAAAAAACATGAAGTGCCTAAATTTAACGTGATGATGACAAAGTACTGGGCCTTTAGTCTTTGGTGTAATTGTGCAAAAGTGAAGCTTTTAATATTTTTTTTCTTCAGCAACACTTTCAATCATAAGTGAAGTTCAGACTTAGCTTGCATTCGTGATACAGTGGTGGTGAAAAATGGTTAAAAAATTAGCACTTCCAGATAACTCTTTCAAGATTTTTTAAGAGTGAAGCTTGCATTGTTTCACGAGGATACGTTTTGCTACAAGCCAAAAAGTGCAATACAGGCAGTGATTTGAGCGGAAGTACACAGATTGGGCCAATCAAAACCTGTACTCAGAAAAATCAACATGTGGGGGCAGTGCCCATGCTCCTCTCTCAGTAGTACTCTGAAAGCTCTTTTTTCTGGATCGCATAAGGTTGGGCAACAGCTGCACTGGCCTGCCAGACTTAAAAATCCATGTAGATTAGCATAGCCGTATGCATTCCATAAACACAAAAATGCACTCAGTCTAAATTTAATTTTGGAAGGGTAGTGTGCTTGAACTGCAATACATTCTTCACGACTACACTCCTCCCATCAGTGCTTCAGTCTGAGATAAATAAATACTGTGAATCATCTACATATCTAAGACACTTTATCCAAGTACAGTGCCCTGTGTGCTCCTGAAAATTCAAGCTGAGGCAGCCATACTGCTGCTGGCTCAGGCAACTGATACATGGATTTAAATAGCACGGCTAATCACCCATGAGTGTCTCTAGCGCTGTCCATAGGCACAGGGGATTTGCCCAGAATCACAGGATGTTGAGCCAATGAAAAGACTCGAACCTCGATTCCCAGCTTCGAAGTCAGCAGTTCTGGCTGTTACACCACACCCTCTGAGGTTCCGACCAACAGGCAAAGTCCGACAGACCCAAGACCTACTGGCCTTCAGAAGACTCCTCAAGACCTGGCTCTTCAATCAGTAGCAGCACCACCCCCCTCTTCCCCCAGCGCCTTGAGACCCTCGCGGGTATGTAGTGCGCTTTATAAGTGACATGATTGATTGATTGATTTTCACTCCTCCACTTCACAGTTCATTAGCCAATGAGCCAGAGACCCACCCTTTCCACCACCTCCTTCTCTGTTATGCCACACCTTCTGAATGATCCCCTTCTAGGTGCACTGATCTTGAGCACTTTGACCTGTCTCTCTCTTAAGAAACTTTTACCTGTTGATTCACGCAGAGGTTTACAAATTTAGCTGCATATCTCCGCTGTGTGGTTTTCTGCCAACAGGCAATCTACTGCAGGAAATTGACACTGCTAGCCGGCCAGGCACTTTAATCTTTACCTTGGAAAACTCAGGCAAAGCCTTTGCCACCTGAGAAATTTTGCGACTTCTTGGGTAAAGTGTAGTCTACTGCTGTTCTAGTAAACGGCCATCACATGTCTCAAGCACACGTAATTCAAATAATTATTTTATTTTCAGGCACGTTTATCTTCACACTTTGGAAAGATATCTAGAGGTACACAGCATTTTGATTCTGTGTTTGTGACCTCCTACTCAGACATGTTTCATGACATGCTAAGACACAGAGGTAACATACTATTAATGAATGAGCACTGTTAACACGTGCATTTCAGTTTAAAACATGTCTCCATATTTATTTGTTTCTCAATAGTTTGCAAAGAAAGGGCATTAATTTCACTGTTTCAAAGTCATGTAAAATGAATTCGTGTTCTACCATTTGGTTTTGCTCAGATATATACTATCTGTCAACCCACTTCAGATGTCCTTTTGTATTCGACTTCTTGTACAATTAATTATAACTATGTATTAATGCTGTCTATTTTGACTCCCATACAACCACCATCTCGGACTTAAAGTTGAATGAATGCACATATTTGCACAATACCAAGTTTGGGGGTTTCCAGGTAGTTGCTTCTTAATTCCAAAATTTGAATTAAAATCAACGTCGTGATTGCACACTCGCTACAATACATTTGTAGTCTGCCTGTCACGATACTAGTCGCACTTGATTCGGTTCCAATTTAGCCGTTTCTTGTATTTAAGAACCCCGTTTGCCCATCTCTATTGTAAACAGATACCCCGCATCTTATCCTTAACTGTAAGATAGGGGAATATAAAACATGCTTGCTGTTACACACCTTGTAGAAAGAAATAGCTCCTTCTTTCTTCTTGTCAATGGGTAGCAAGTCAAAGGCATTGGACAAAGACATGACACATTACAGACAACACACCAAACACAATTCATACAAACTTTGTCAGATTTAATTTAACAGTGGTATACATAGAACATGCACTATATATAAATGTCATCTGCATTTAAAAATCAAACACAAAGTTCAAAGTACCACAGAAACATAGTTTTATCTTTATAGATCATTATGATATTTGTGTGAAGAAAGAACACTTCTTTTCTATTTTCTATGTAACAATAAATGTTTTATTATGTAAAGACGTACGTAGCTAATGATCTCTGGTTATCGATAAAACATATGAGAAGTATAATAAATATAGTACCCTACCTCTTTTCCTCCCATATTTTCAAACATTTTCTCCAGCTGGACTCGTAATTGTTGAATGTTATTCATTAAGATGCACGGCTAAACAATAGAGAAAAAACATCATATGCCTTGTGACATTTTAATAAATTCATGTGGGAAATAAAGAGCAACGTGTTCAAAAGAACATTTTGACACAACACAAGCTGGAATTCAGCATAATAAGCTCGCTGTGTTTTGTTTGTTAACCTTATGAATATAATGCAGACTCGGGCTTGCTGCTCTGTAGTTGTCGATTGGAATTACAACCTTCAAATTGGAAAGCAGTTGCATTCTGAAACCGAACGAAATCCTCACATTTTAACTAACCATGTATCTACGCTGATGAACTACACAAAATATCATAGTGAGCCAGAGTGCATGTCATGGTTCTATTTAGTGAAGCATTTCACTGTTGATACTATGAGAACCAGAGCGCTTGACTACTGTTTTGGTTCAACACCGGCTGATATTCCTCACTACAGACACAGATGTAACCACGGCTGTATGGTGCTTTGAATAGGTGTAATGTTGGCTCACATTTACAATTATAGCCTAATTAACAAAGCACTCTTCACAGAAAACGTGAGCGGTACTATGTTTAACAAAGTGAGGAACACAACAGTCAAAGAAATTAGGGGCATATTAACAAGGCCCTGCGATAAATATCGCAAAGCGCGCTTAGCGCTTGCATATTTATCGCCAGCTATCTCTGCAATTTATCGCCCGGTTAGCGCGTTATCAACAACGCGCATCGCCGAGGCGATAAAATTCCAGAGATAGCGTGGATATCGCCGTTTTCCGCGGCGATATCCTAGATGATAGGGCCTGTGGTCTTAGCCACAGAATCCACCCCCCAAGTTAAGTATGCCTTAGTCAGGAATTTAACAGACGTTAAATTCCTGCGTTGAGGCATACTTAACGCGATTCAAATAATCGCTTCCCCGCATTGTAAATATCGCGAAGCTGCCTTCGCGATATTTACCCATGTTGTTTCCACAGACACGCCTACTTTGCATCTCATTAGCGATGCGAAGTTAGGCGTGCTGGAAACGGGAGCAAAATCAGCAAAACACGCGATAGCGTGTCTTTGCTGATAAGGCGATATAATTATCGCCGCTGTTCGGCCGAAAACGGCCGCAAAGCGGCGATAATTTTTATCGCCGCATTGTTAATATGCCCCTAAATGACCACACCAAATGTAAAGAAAAATGTGAAACTCCAATAAGAAAAAAATCACCAAATGAGAAAAAATGGCTAAAGCAGTCGAAAATGATGAAACAAGGAAAAATATCACGAATGAAAAAATCGATGGGAAAAACTTTATGCTAAACAGCTTTGAAAATAGTGAGAAAATGATCAACCACCCTTCAGAGGTCTGGCTGAGGCGTATTTACTCTCAGGTGTGTCTTTGGATACCAGTTAAGGAGGTGTCCGGCTCAGAACGGGACCAAAGGGGAAAACTAATACACATCCTCAGTGCAAGTGGCTAATCTGTATTGGTAGTTCACGGCTTGAGAATGTCTACCTTTGGACTTTTATGGATCTTGAAATATTCTAGTTGGATAAAGTCAAAGTCTACGTCCTCTTTGGATTCCATACTGGCTTTGCTGTTGATCATGCTAAACACATATTGCAGACCTTCAACCAGCTTTGATCATGATATCACTGTGTGGCTGTGTCACGACAGAGCACCTTTGTAGAGGTCTTCCTGTGTGGCCCAGTTATTCCTTAACCAAAAACACAGAGCTTTTGTCCCTCAAAATGCATATAATGGTCAACATAATAGGATTTGAAAACAAGAAAAAAACCTAGAATATTATCCTCCATGGCAAATTCAGGACAAGTCCCAGTGAGCACTGTCTCATTGAAAACAGTTGTTTGGGGGCTCTTCCCACTTATCCACAATAGCTGTTCCATCACTAAACATCAACGGGAACCTTTACAAGCAGCTTCAGCATTCCTCTGTTTCAGGAATTTCTCACCTTCCATGTACTTCTAGACTGCTCACACAACTGGTACAAGCCCAATGACAAGTACTGTTCGTAGCTTTCTGATCATTTACTCCAAGAACATCTAGGCCTGCTATGACCCATCGCTCACAGTAAACTCATACTTCACAATGCCATGAAGCCAATGGTAGGATGACTGGTTACAAACTTGGAACACGTTTAAGTATAAGTATAAGTGGAGGATTGAGGCAAATGTGCAAGCTGTGAATTCATAAGTGCTACAATGGCAAGGGACAAGAGTGCTGTACAGGCCAAAGGCAAACAAGAATACAACTGCCTAACATGCGTAAAATCACGCCCCTCAGAAAATAGAAGAAAATGAAGAGGATTCATTGACTGATTCCACAGAACAGTTTTTGCAACTTTAGCTAATGGTTTTCATCACCTGTAATCAGCTGCCACAATTATATGCACCTGTGCAAAAATAATCTGGTACTGGTCATTTATAATGTCTAAATGACAAACAAGTTGAAAGTTGTAGGAAATTGGGTTATTAGTTGAGAGTGGTGATACTAGCATATGCAGATTGCTGCTTTTTGGGGCCTACTGCCGCTTTAAGCAGAGTCGCTAAAATGCTAGCACTGCCCAGATTACTATACCATTTCTCGGCCCTTCTGTTTAACCTGCCTAAACGCTTCTTCACTGATTTGGACTCTGTTCTCTCAGACCTGATCTGGGGGTCTGACTGAAAGAGGGTGGAGCTGTGCAAACTATACACCCCTCTGTAGCGTGGCAGATTGAGCGCACCAAATTATGAGCTTTATTACGCGGCAGCTCAACTGTATTGGCAAATGCATTGGCTATCAGATGGCGCAAACCCGAGTGGGCAAACATGCAGAAGGACATAAAAAGCTGCTCAATAATTGACAGGCTGGAGACCGCTCCACATCCTAGCTGTTTGGTCAAGGTTGCCAAGTGCTGATAGCAAAGCTACATCCAGCTCAGACGCGGGGTGTTCCCATATTCATCTAGCCTACCACTGTGGATCTTGCCAGACCGCCGCAGGGTGACCGAGTACTACAGCACTAGACCGTGGAGGGAGGCTGGCCTCACCACACTAGTGAACCTTTATGTTCATAAAACCCTTCTGATCTTCCATACAGGAACAGTGTGGCACCAATGATAATAATGTGCTTGTGACAAAGATAGGAACAAAAACAAAGATAGGAACATTGTGGGGACCAGAGTGAAAAGAACCACAACCCTTCTGGCCCTTGTAGACTCTACTCATCCATGGAAATTGCCATGCGGGCAATCATGATGCTGTACAGGGCACTACTAGACACACAAATTAAGAACTTCCCCACTCTTAAGGACAAATGACCTACCTCAATGGGCAAGAACTCACATACCAACAGTGGACCATTGCACTTGAGCATGTATGCAAGGTATCTAAAAACCCTTGTTTGAAGTATGCCCAATTTAATGACGTACATCAGACTTACCTTACGCCTGTGCGAATCCATCGCATGCTTCCAGCGGTGAACCCCAGCTGTTCCATATGCCATGCCTTGAGGTGGACGTCTGCAACATAGTATGGGCTTGTCCCATTATTGAGCAATTTTGGATGGTGGGGCATCGAATCTGATGGACATAACTGGACGGACACTACCTGTTTGCCCTCTACAATGCATTTTGGGCATATTGGTGCGCACACGCAAAAGCAAGTACGCCATTAAATTAATTGACCTGGCCTTTGTGTTAGTTAAGCCACGGATGGCTATGTACTGGAAATACCCAGACACCCCTCACTCCATGCAGCTGTAGCAATGAGACCTGTTTAAGTGGGCAATGGCAGAGGTCAAAACTGGCACTCTCTACTCACACATCAAAGGGATGCACCACAAAGAGACGCTTGGTCTCATAACTAAAAAAACTAACAGCTAAGGCAGATGATAGGCCCCCATGAGGAATGGAACTTCATCTATCCCCAGTGATAGGCGTGCTATGACCCACAAGCCCCACTTCACTACGCACACACAAGATACGCACCACACAATTGGTGGCTTACCTTTTTCTCTTTCCCACATCCTGCCTTCTCCCTCTAACATGGCCCTAAGGCAGTGGCATTATTATTCCTCCTCCTGCTACCATGGTCCACATCCACTTGTTGACAGACACTCGGAACAGTAGAGGCTTGTTGCCCACACAATAAGAGATACTAGTTTAACCCCACGGAACAAGAGTTACAAAGTTCAAGCCCTGGTTGGGCATGATAAAAAGGAAGGGGCTTTTGACAACTGGCACATGCAGAGCCCTGGTCTCACCAGAGGGGGTGCTCAAGACACATAGGGTGATTATTATAGTTGGTGTGAGCACAATGCACTGTTGTACCATTGAAGTCTCCAAATGTGCTGTCCGTATTTGTATTTTATCCATCTCTCCTGCACTACTTGTTGGTTCTCTTCAGGATGTATGTATGTTAAAAATGTCACTAAAGAACAACTTGTTAAAAAAAAAAATCGTTGAGAGGGGTGAGAGCCCCACTCATATAATAAACACTATGCTTGTTGGAGTAAACCATGAAAGTCATTAAATTAATCTGCGCTTAACCCTCTAGTAGCTTTCCACCAAAACAGTCAGATTTAACTTAGAGGCAATGCATAAAGTATTTATGCAGCGCACAGCAGTAATGAAGTGAAAAAAGAACAAACAAAAAAATCCCAAACCAATTTAGAAAAATAGAGTACTTTTTAATGAATAAAATAACACCAAAACAACAAACATCCAATCATTAGAATTGGAGTTATGATTTTTTCAAGTTTTAAGTAAAAAAATAGCACCAAAAAGCACAAAGTACCAATTGCGGTTACCTGTTCGCGCTGCACCAGGCCAAAGTCAAAAGTTCAGGCTGCGTTGGTCGGACACAGGGACCAGGTTTGTAGTAGAGGAAAGTTTACCTTCCAACTTAGTCCTGTTCCATGCAAGAAGCCTTGGTTGGAATTTCGCATTGGCGGGAAACTGCAGGGCAGTCATCACTGCAAATAGCTGGTCGCCGGTCAGATCTTCAAGTTGGCGGGAAACCCAGAGCAGTCATCGTCATCATGAAAACCTTGGTGCTGGTGATGTCCGGCATCTCTATCCCAGAGGTCTGGTCAGCAGTCGGATATACGTCCAGCGTTGACCTTGGTGAAGTCCGCCAGTGTTCTGGAGGAGTCTGGCCAGGTCTTTTCAATGTGAAAACCCAGAAACTCTTACTAATGTTCACCTGGAGTCTAGTTCTTACAGATTTGGCATTGGAGAAGTACACTCTAACAACAGCCAAGTGTCAATGGATTGCAGTGGCATGACTCCCTCAAGCAGAGGCAAGCAGCCGGGTTCCGATAGGCTCAGTTGGTAATGGTCAGATGCAGGTAGGAAGATTGTTGTGCTCTTGTAGCTCAAACAGGAGGTCAGCCAACTAACCCTTGAAGTCACTTCTGTGGTCCTGAGTTTAAGGCAAGCCGGTGCAGTATTCCTTCAGGCTTTAGATAGCAGGCCAATCCTACTTCTAAGACTACACAGTTCCATGAGTGTCATGATGAGAAACTCTGAGGGTGCCACTTTTATACCCAGTGCTATGCCCTTTGTCTAACCCTAAACTGGTTCTGGTAAGTTCAACCATTTTCCTGGGTCTGCCTTCAATCTGTCTAGTGGGGCAAAGGGAAGGTAGGGCCAGATGTGAGCTGAATTTACCAGTGATAGGGCAGGTATCCTCAGAGGTCAGGAAGGGGATTGGTACAGCCTTCAGGTTACTCAGGAAGGGCTGAGTACAACCCACCAGACCATCTGGCTCAGGAGAGCACCCTTCCCCACACACAAGGCCCTTTTGTTTCCTTTCTGGAATGAATACACATCACACCACAGGAGAGCCATTAACAGTCAAGTGAGTCTGGAAACTGGCAGAAAAGTACATTTGGTTTAGGCAGAAAAATGCCAACTTTCTAAAAGCGGCATTTTCAGAATAGTAACTTGAATCAGACTTTAAAATTTCAATTTAAGTGAGTGGAAGAAGCATTTCTCTATCTATGGGAGAGCTATCCTTGCTACAGTTTAAAAAAACAACTTAGTTTTTTTTACTGTTATGACGAATAAAACTTAAGTATACATGTCTACTTTTTGAGCACCATGCACCCTGCTCTAAGAGCCTTTAGGGCCTACCTTAGGGATGGCATATAAGTATCAAAAAAGAAGGTTTAGACCTGGCAAAAGGTTTATATTTCTAGGATGAAATAGCAGTTTAAAACTGCACTACAGGCTGTAATGGCAGGCCTGATACATGTTTTACATTGCTACTTTAGTGGGTGGCAAGATGAGTGCTGCAGCCCACTTGCATCATTTAATTTACAGGCTCTGAAATTAAATGTTCAAATTTGGGGTATTCCGATTTAACATGTTTGGAAGGGAGAGCACAAGCACTTTACTACTGGCTAGCAGGAGTAAAGTGAGTCCTAATGCCAGCATAAACGGGTTCATCAAAAATGCCAACAGAAATGGGTTCAGTGAAGACAAAAATCTGGGGGAATCTACACAAAAGATGGTCATTTTCAACATCGGTCAAAATGTTGCTTTCTTTATACATTTGAACAATCACATAAAAGAAATTAAATACATGTAAACTGTGAAACTATAAGTACCATAATCCCAAACAAGATATTAATAGAAAACAGCCCACACTTTCCTATTCTCACCAGGAAAATACATTTCAGACTTGAAGAGAAAAAAAAGGTGCTTATCTTGAGTGCGGACATACACTTGTTTTGCTACAGTCAAACTCAGACTAAAAAAGTAAATTAACACATTATTTCAATTTTGATCCCTTCCACTCCTAGGCCTGCTGGTAGGATGGCAGGAATTTTTGACAATACCAAATTTCCTCTTCGGAGAGATGGACCCTACTTTGGTATGAGTGGTTTTGAAGAACTTGAGGAGAGCCAGGATCCACCCCGTGAGATAGTGGTTTATTAGTTGGAGTGGATGTAGGTCCACCACAATTAAAAGAACAATCATGTAAGATCCAGTTAAAGGTTGTAATATAAACCTGAACTCAACCCTTGGTAGCTACTGCACAGAGTAAACTTTCTTAACTTAGAGAAAATGTGTTAAAAGTCAAAACGCAGCTCAATAAAAATCCTACTCCAATTTAGAAAAATAGACTACTATTTATTGAGCAAACTACCCCAAAATGACAAAAATTCCCTATCAAGCGCCAATGGTAGTTAATGGCCGCTGTAGACCAGGACCCTGATGGTATTTCAGGCTGACCTGGATGGAGCGTGGGTCGGATAAATCAACCAGGTTGGACCCGATTAGAGGTTTGGGACTTATGCTTTTTTCTAGTAGTCAAAATGCTTCAGCAGACTAAGGCAGTCGGCTGTATCTGAAGAAGTCTTTACAAAGTCAGATAGGCATTGGGTGAGGTACAACTAAAGCCATTGGTTTTGGCAGGAAAAGCTCAGAGCAGGAGAAATTTAAATTTTGCACCCAGGGAAGTCTCCTTGCTGGTCGAGTACTTTTTGCACTTTCACCCAATTAAAATGTTTACTTTCGGACTTAGCCTCTTTTTAGGAGCGCAGAATCTTTCAGTGGGGCGGGGCAGGGCGGCAGATGTGTCTGAAGCTGACTTCTATGAGGCCGGATAACTTCTTGCTGAGCATCCACCAAAACAAGTTTGCTGCTGTGGCAAAGCTCCGAGAGGGAGAAATCTGATTTCTTAGCCTAGCGAGGTCACACCTTAGTAGGATAGGCTGGAGTGGTTTCTCCTGGTCTCAGGGAGGTCTGGAAGTCCAAATCTTTTCTATGTCTCCTGTTTTTAGGAGGGGGAAGATAAGTCCAATCAGACACAGCCAAGAGTCCCAGGATCTCAGGAACAGCACTTGTCAAGACACACCCCAGCTGAGACCACAAGCAGGGTCCAGGTCAGGTCCAATTAGAATTGGCCAGCTGAGAACTTCAGGGAAAGGTCTCTTGCAGGTTTTGGTAGCTATATGGCCACTTAGGAGGTCAGCCAGCTGACGTTTGTAATCGATGTCTTTGTCCTAGGTACATGAGGGAGCAGGTCCAGTCCTTCAGGTGTCCTCTCAGGTCACAAAAAGCATGTCCAGACATTTTCTGTTCTTATGCAGGTCCAAAAGATGTTTTGAAGAGGGTGTCTGGGGATCCCACATTTATGACTGGCACTAGCTAGTGAGTTGGGATGACTCTTGGCCCTTCCCTAACCATGGGGTAAAACCTTCGAGGGGTAACTGTAACCATTTTTGCAGCAGTTCCTGTTTGCCTTACTGCATAACCCCACAGTGCTCCTCACTCTCAAAATCCAAGATGAAGAAATCCTTCTTCCCTTGTGCTGAGCCTGTGTGCCCACCAAGGGGTATGGCCAGTATAATGAGCAGTTCTCTCCTCCTTCGTCACTTCAAACCAGTTCTGGCATCAGCTGTCTCCCCCACTGGTTTGGTGACTGACTGACTGAGAAGACAGAAGCTGGGCCCTTTCCAGGTGTCACCTACCACTTGCTTGTGGCAGGGAAATCCGCTTTGAAGTAAATTAAGTTCTTGAGTACACCCCAACTGGTCTTCCGGCCAGGGGAAGAGAAAACACCTCCCACACCCAAGCTTTTGTCTCTTCTCTGGGAGCAGTTTTCCCACCTCATCTCTTTCCATTTGATTGTAACTGTCCTTATCTTCCGCTATCAGTTTTTGAGCTTCTAGAGTGCTCTGCCAGTTACTACTTTCTAGCCAGTTTCCCAGGCCAGAATTCTGCAGAGCCTTATTTAGTTCCACCATTGAGTCTAGCGGGGATTCCGCAATGGAACATTTGCCGCTGTGACATCTTATTAATCCAGTGTTCTACTCTCCTATTGGGGATGAGCTTCTCATTTCCTTTGAGGTGTGTGTGTATTGAGTCTGGGTTCAGGGGTTCTGTATATGTGACATTTGTTCAGTCATTGAGCTTTTAAAGAGTCAGGCCTGGGCGTAGTTCGCAGACTTTTGCTATGCGGAACTCCGCAAAGTGTCAAAAAAACTCTGCGAAGTTCCACAATTGGCGGAGTGCAGTACGAACTGACGTTCGCGCTGGTCTTCCTGCTGCTCGGGTAGAAATTCTATCCGAGCGGCAGCTCACGCTCGTGAACTTACCGTCCGCAAACTGGGAAAAAACTCCGCTGCACTACGCGAAATGGAGATTTTGCGGAATGCAGAAAACTCCTCAAACAGAGTGAAGTTCACCGCCCACCTAATAAAGACTCCTCACAATGACTCGAAGTGTGGTGCGTTACCTCATTTTTACTACACCTTGTCACTTATTATTGGAGTCATCAGCATCAGGATGGTCTCTCAATAGTTTTTTGAGCTAGCATTTTTGAATTTCTGTGCTGTCTCTGTTCGTGTTTTTGAAACATAATCAGCAATGGGGAGGTTAGTTTCGCTTATGTAAAATGGGTTAATTCTGTGCCTTTGGTGTTATGGCTTGTGTCTGTCTGTTCTTTTTTCCATTTTTTCAGATTTAGTTTGGGAGTTGTTCTTGTTCTTTCTGATCTCATTGTGTCTGATAGACTGCGGGGGATTACCTGGGAGGGGTTGACAGGCTTTCTTTGGTCTGTGTGTAAAACCCCCAGGCTGTCGAGTTAGGACCAGGTGGAATGAGTGTTGTACTGTTAGTACCAAGATTACCGGGGGAACATGCACCTTATGCGCAAGTTAGCAGAGGACTGCAATTTGTGGGAAGGTACTTAATTAAATTTGCTCCCTCCATAGCATATCACCCCATTAACTATACTTTTTTGAGTTTGTGAGAGTTAATTTCTTCTTTTATGGTACCGTAATCTTCTCCTCATACAAAGCATACTCATGTTCCTTAGGGAGCCTCGGACTACTCACTGACTGCTGCCCCCCCTTTTATTACTTTGATAGTGGTGACCTAGGGTGTCCTTGGCTCAGCGGACCTCTCAAGGCTTAGACCGAACCCCAGGCAAACACTTGTTAGCACTTATTGTAGATGGATAATAATGAGGAAGAAAGTGGCAGCAGTGCTGCAGACGCAAGCTGCACTGGTTCCTAGGCCAGCCACTTCTTCATACCTTTGACCTCAACCCTGTACTGTGGCACTAATCCTTGACTCATCTGTTGCTCCTGGGAATCGTTTGATTACTTCGTATGCCGTGTTACTCTGCTGGGCTATCCCCGCAACTCCATGGATCTCATGTGCCCCCTGAGCATCTCTCAGTGTCTTCCTTGGGGTGGTGGTGGCCTGAGCAGGGCAGGGGTACCCCTTGGATTCCTCGCTGCCTCCCTGCCTCTCGTCTCCTCCCATCTCCTCCTCCTCCTGATTGCATGCTGCTGCTCCTGATTTCATCACTCTTATTATTTAGTCATTTTCATCCTCATATAAAGAAACGCAGTTTACCTTGACCTGACAAAAATATTCAGGAAAAATGATGTATTTATTTATTTAATACAAAGTGATTATTAGTTTCACGAGGAACTCGAAACACATCAACCGTGTTATGCAGACTGGAAGATCTCCAACGTAACTTTGTTTATACCACGTGACACTCTTTAGATCCATTAGGAACACTGCCTACCCCGTCACTCTTAATAAGCTGTGAAACTGCAGACGTTGATGGACAGGACATCCACCAATCTGCTGCTTCTGGCCACCTTCAAATGACCCTCTACATCCCCTTTGAAGGAAAAAAGGGCAGTGAACTCCCACAAAATCAGCAAAATTAGAGGGTGCGGAAAAGGAGAAGGGTGCTGTTTACACTGAAAATATTTCCCCTTTTCACATTAGAAAACGTATACCTCCGGGGGCGTGGCTTACGCGCCGAACGGGATGGCTGCGTAGCTCCGGAGCTCCGCAACACGGGCCCCGATGTGATTATCATCAGGAAGGATTTGCCGCTCGTTTTGCTCGTTTTGCTCCATCCTTGCATGATGTGGTGAGCCTCAACGTTTCCTTCAATGCCATTTTTTCTGCATTTTGGATATTTTTGATGGCGCATATCGGCTTGTTCTATTAACGGCCGCCATTTTGTTTTCTTTCTCATTGCACCCAACGTGTTTACTGCTGTTTTCTTTTCCTCAACTGGACGTTGGAAATCCTCATTTCTGGATGTGCTGAATCTCCTTATACCTGCAATGCCATTTTTCTTGCCCTTTGGCTATTTTTGAAGGCGCAAATTGGTTTGTTTGTTACACGGCCGCCATTTAGATTTTTTCTTCACTGCGCCCACCGTGTTTTCAGATGTATTCTCCTGCGTCTGCTTTTGTCTCCTCAGACTTTGTTGGCTCTTCATTCTCTGTGCACAACAAATTACTCTTTTTTTTGCACTGAAACACTGCTGCTTTCACTCATTTTTTTTTTGCTGCCATGCGATATATGTGGGTTGCCTTCTCAGTTGTCAGCCATCATTTGTGCTTTACTTGAGGTGAATACTTAGTCAAATCTCGTCGCTTTTCTTGGCTTTGCAGTGTCTTGGCTCTTTTGTTGAGTGACCTTCTATATTTATAAACCACGGAAGAGGTGTAACATTTGACTCTACTACTGATCTTAGATTTTACAACTCAGTTTTTTAAGAGGTTGGTTCCTTCTCTCCTAAACTCCATCGTATTTTATGGGGAAAATAAGGAATCTTAAGCTTTCTGCTTCCGCTAAAACTGCAGTGTTTACAGACTCAGACTCTAACTCCAACTTTAATGAAATGGAAGACCTATCCTCTCAGAAATGTGACCATCCTTCAGGCACAATTCCAAAAACACAACTCCCAAGCAAATTACCAGCAATTTCTACCAAACGACCAAAGAAAGACCCTCCTTCTCCAGTGAATTCTTCCTCAGCCTCCATGGATATCATTTTGGAAGAAATTCGTGCCCTGAAACCTTTCATGGAAGAAACAACTAAAACTCTACAATTCCTACATGATAAATGGTCTTCATTAGACTCACGAGTACTCATTGTGGAACAAACAACTGAATCCCTCCAAGCCTCTTGCTCCTGTATTTCTTCCTTGGAGTCAGATATATCTCTCCTTAAGAAACAGGCAGAGGATTTGGAAAATCGAAATCGCAGGAATAACCTTAGACTTTATGGTCTCCCTGAAAATATCGAAGGCTCCAACCCAACTGCCTTCTTTCAGTCCTTTTTGCCTAAGCTTTTGGACTTACCCGCTACCACCTCTTTCAACATTCAGAGGGCTCATAGACTTGGTCCTAAAATTTCTGTGAAGCCTCGTGGTGTTATTATGCTTTTTCTGCAATACACAGATCTTCTACAAGTTCTGTCTGTTGTCAAGTCTAAAAAACGAATTCTTTGGGAAGGTCATCGCGTGATTCTTTCTCAAGATGTGGCTAAAGTTACAGCAGATCGTCGGAAGAAGTTCCTTGATCTTTGTCCTCAACTACGCGCTATAAACACCAGATTTGGACTTCTTCATCCCTGTCTCTTCAAGGTTACCTACCAGGATAAGACCACTACTTTTGAGGATCCTGCGGCGCTTCAAGAATTTCTTCGCCGTAATGGAACTGTTGTTATGGACACTTCAAAATCCTCTTAATTGTTATTTGCCTCATGTTATGTAGTTATCTTTTACTCCTAGTTGACATTAATTGTTATTTCCGCTTCTATTTTTGTACTACTTTAATGTTGTGTTTTTGTTTTATATTTTTTCCTCCTCATATCTTTCTTCCCAGGATTATTACTTTTCTTCACTGTTGTTATGGGCGCTTCAAAATCCTCTTAACTGTTATATTTGCCTCTACTTTTTGTACTATTTTTTTTTTATGTGGTGTTTTGTTCCTTCTTTCACATACAGGTGTCTTTTTCTACAATTCACTCCCTATTAGTAGTCCTGTTACGTTGCAGTCTTGATTGTAGTTCATCGGGCTTCGGTGGAGCTCCGTTGCGGTCGTCGTCGTCTTCTGGTGTGGTCACCCTCCTTTCGTTTTGTATTTGTAGGTATGTTTTTCAGTCATCTTTTGTATGACTTGTACTGTCTCTTTATTCTCTATCTTCTTGTTTCTCCTTCTATCTCTTTTTACTTTGTTCCCTTATTACTCTTTCTTTCTTCTCTTTGTTTTCTCTATTTATCTTTATCTCTTTTTCTTATGTATTTATCTCCTTCATTTCAATCAATCAATCACAGAATTTGTAGAGCGCACTACTTACCCGCGAGGGTCTCAAGGCGCTGGGGAGAAAAAAAAGGGGGGGGGTTGCTGCTACTGGTCGAACAGCCAGGTCTTGAGTAGCCTCCTGAAGGTCAGCAGGTCTTGGGTCTGTCGTAGGCTTAGTGGAAGGGTGTTCCAGGTCTTGGCGGCGAGGTGTGAGAAGGATCTGCCGCCGGTGGTTGTTCTTCGAATGCGAGGGACGGTGGCGAGGGAGAGGTCGGCGGAGCGGAGCTGGCAGTTGGGGACGTAGAAGAAGAGTCGTCTGTTGAGGTAGGCTGGGCCAGTCTTGTGGAGTGCCTTGTGTGCGTGGATGAGGAGTTTGAAGGAGATTCTCCTGTCGACGGGGAGCCAGTGCAGGTTCCTCAGGTGGGGGTGATGTGGCTGTGGCGTGGTACGTCGAGGATCAGGCGTGCGGAGGCGTTTTGTATGCGTTGCAGTCGCTTGATGAGCTTGGCCGGGCTCCCGCGTAGAGGGCGTTCCCATAGTCAAGTCTGCTACTGACGAGGGCCTGGGTGACTGTTCTTCTTGTATCTGTCGGGATCCACCTGTAGATCTTGCGAAGCATGCGGAGGGTGTTGAAGCAGGAGGAGGAGACTGCGTTGACTTGCTTGGCCATGGAGAGCGTTGAGTCGAGGATGACTCCCAGGTTGCGTGCGTGGTCGGTGGGTGTCGGGGCTGCTCCCAGTGTCGTTGGCCACCAGGAGTCGTCCCAGGCTGAGGGGTTGGAGCCGAGGATGAGGACCTCTGTCTTGTCTGTGTTCAGCTTTAGTCGGCTGATCTTCATCCAATCGGCGACGGCCTTCATTCCTTCATGGAGGTTGGATTTGGCGGCGAGGGGGTCCTTGGTGAGGGAGAGGATCAGTTGAGTGTTGTCGGCGTAGGAGATTATGTTGAGGTCGTGCTGTCTGGCGATGCGTGCGAGCGGGGCCATGTAGATGTTGAACAGTGTTGGGCTGAGGGATGATCCCTGGGGTACGCCGCAGATGATCTCGGAGGCTTCGGATCGGAATGGTGGGAGGCGGACTCTCTGGGTTCTGCCGGCGAGGAAAGAGGTGGCCCATTCCAGGGCCTTGTCTCGGATCCCTGCGTCGTAGAGGCGTGCGCGTAGAGTGCGATGGCAGACAGTGTCGAAGGCGGCGGAGAAGTCCAGCAGGATGAGGGCTGCGGTCTCACCGTTGTCCAGCAGGGTCCTGATGTCGTCGGTGGCGGCGATGAGGGCAGTCTCAGTGCTGTGGTTGCTGCGGAACCCTGATTGGGATGGGTCCAGGATGAAGTTTTCTTCGCGGTATCGGGTTAGCTGTTTGTTGACGATCTTCTCAATGACCTTGGCTGGGAACGGAAGCAGGGAGAAGGGCCGGACGTTCTTGAGGTCTCTCGGGTCCGCCTTGGGTTTTTTGAGTAGGGCGTTGATCTCTGCGTGTTTCCAGCTCTCTGGGAAGGTCGCGGTCTCGAAGGAGAGATTGATAATGTTGCACAGGTGGGGTGCGATGGAGCTGCTGGCCTTGTTAAAGATGTGGTGCGAGAAAGGGTCTGACGGGGAGCCGGAGTGTATTGTGCTCATGGTCTTGATGGTGTCATCGATGTTCACGCTGGCCCAGGCTGGCAAGGGGTCGTGGTCGATGGTGTGCGGCGGGTCTGGTGCATCGATCTTAGTTGGGGCTGTCTGGGTGTTGAAGCTGTCATGGATGTCGGCGATCTTGCGGTGGAAGAAGGTGGCGAGGGAATCGCACAGGGCTTGCGACGGCGGGATGTCGTTGGTGTTGGAGCTGGGGTTGGAGAGTTCCTTCACAATGTTGAAGAGCTCCTTGCTGTTGTGTGCGTTGTTGTCGAGGCGGTCTTTGAAGGAGATTCTCTTGGCGGACCTGATGAGGTGGTGGTGGTTACGGATGGCGTCTTTGTGGGCTGCGTGGCTGTCCGGTGTCTTATCACTGTGCCATTTCTTCTCTAGTTTCCGGCAGGTACGCTTGGACGCTAGGAGTTCCGGGGTGAACCAGCTGGCTCTTTTGGTGGTGTCACTGTAGGTGAGTTTTTTCAGCGGGGCGAGGGTGTTGGCACAGTCGTCTATCCATCGTCTGAGGTTGCAGGCAGCGTCGTCGGTGTTGGATGGGTCGGAGGGAGGGCTGAGAGCGAGGTTTGCCCGTAGTTGGTCTTCAGTGACTTTGCTCCAGCAGCGGCGTGGGATCTGTTGGGTGCGGTGGTGTGTGGTGGGTTTCTGGAAGGTGAAGCGGATGCAGCGGTGGTCGGTCCAGAGGAGTTCCGTGGTGTGGCTGAAGGAGACGTGGGAGCTTGAGGAGAAGACGGGGTCGAGCGTGTGGCCGGCGGAATGGGTCGGTGTTGTGACGAGCTGTCTCAGTCCGAGGTTGGCGAGGTTGTCGATCAGGGTGGTGGAGTTGCTGTCGTTGTTGTTCTCCAGGTGAAAGTTCAGGTCTCCGAGGAGGATGTAGTCGGTAGAGGTCAGGGCGTGCGTGCTGATGAAGTCGGCGATGGAGTCGCTGAACTGGGGTCGGGGCCCAGGGGGTCTGTAGACAAGGGTGCCTCTAAGGGAGGTGTTGGGGTCCGTGTGGATCTGGAAGTGCATGTGTTCAGCGGTGCAGAGAAAGTCGTCAGTGCTGGTCGAGACCCTGATGGAGTTCTTGTGGACGATGGCAATTCCTCCTCCTACTCCGTTGATGCGGTCTCTGCGGGTGATCTTATAGCCGTCTGGGATGGCTATGGCGATGTCGGGTGCGGAGGAGTCGTTCATCCAGGTCTCTGTCAGGAAGGCGACGTCATTTCCCTTGTTCTCTTCTCTACAACAATTGCTTTTTTTCTACTGTTCTTTTTCTCTATATATTTCTCAATCAATCTTAATTCCTGTTCTTGTGAGCATAAAGCCTGTTCACACTTTTCTCACTGAGTTACATTTCGGGTTACAACTTGGAACATTAAAAGACTAAATAATCCTGTCAAAAGGCAACGGGTGCTATCTCACCTAGCTAAGTTAAAAACTGATATTGCTCTACTCCAAGAATCCCATATTTCTGAAGATGAAGCTTCAAAATTGAAGAGATGCTGGGTGGGGCATGTGTTTAATTCTCCAGCTTTGGGTAAGAGAAGTGGAGTTTTGATTCTATGTCACAAAAAGTTACATGTTTCCATTGTTCATCAAGAAAATAATGCTGAAGGTCGCTGGGTTATTGTTCAATTCTAGACACCCCTCTCTCAGACTGCGAAAATGTTCTCTTCTCCATAGGCATTCTCCTATATCGCCCACCAGGAAGACCGGGCCAATTCGGCAGTTCACTGCTGGAAACTGTCGTGAATCTTGCCAGTACCACACCCAATCTCAACCTTCTGGGAGATTTTAACTACCACTTTGACGACCCCTCAGACAAGGTGGCCAATGAGCTGGTCCACGACCTGGCAGCATATCAACTAGACTTAAAAGTACATCAAGCAACACATGCCAAGGGTCACCTCCTTGATCCTATCTTTTCAAGCATAGCCGAACTAAAAGGGAATGTCCCTATCCCCCTTCCGTGGTCAGACCACTTCCTCGTCCCCTTCTCATGGCACCCACCCATTTAGAGGTCACAATCTTTAGCCTCACATATCCAAATCCGCCCCTGGTCTAAATTGAGTGCAGAGGACTGGACACGCGAACTGGAATTAACCACACCCACTCATGACCCCGATCCTTCAATAGCCAACAGAAAGTTCTCTGCTTGGATTGAGAACTCGCTCGACATAGTACTTCCCAGGAAAACCATTCTCAAAAAACGGGACCCAACAAATCCCCTGGTTCACTCCTGAACTTCGCAAACTTAAGCAACAGTGTAAAAGATCAGAAAGAGCATGGAGGAGAGACTTCTCAAACGAAAAAAATCACAATATAGGCTAACTATCTCCCATTATAAAACAGCACTAAAAACAGCCCAGGCTGCCTACAATGATGAAAAAATCTGCTCCTCCCGGAACCCCTCCAGAGAAATATTCCAGATTGCAAAGAAAGTGAGCAAAGAGGGGATGAAGTTCCTCAGGGTCTGAGTAGAAGAACGTGGGAGTGCAGGTGGAAGTGACACCAAGGATTGGTCGTCTCACCTAGAGTAGAAAACAAGGGGGAAATTCCCTTGTCGGAACTAGGGCTCTCACACACCTAACAAGTTAGGTGTCATGCTTCATCATATGAGCCTGCCCCTCGTCAGGTCGGCGCTGCAATACCTGACGGGCACCCAGTACGGGGCTCTTTGGCGGGGGTCTTTTGTTCCTGCCGTTGGGTGCAGTGGGGGTGAGGGGCCTAGTGTGTGTAGATGTGCAGTGCGTGGATTAAAACAGGTCAGTTAGTCCTAGTAGAGTTTTATTCTGGGAGGTAAACTGCCTGAGTAAAAACAGGGAGAGTGGCAGTGAACTAGATAAAAGGGTTCTAGCTATATATGCTCTACTCTCTAAATGTCAACATGTTTCGTGCTCTATGCATCAGGAGGATCAAGGCACTTCATCAGGACCAAAATAACTATCTACACGACATGATAAGTGAAAAGCCTACATACCATGTTATCAGGTAGGTATCCTAAATGTGGGGACAAAAGATACGTATTTACGATTATTAACTCAGCATCACGTTCAAAATACTCAGACAAGGTGTGTAGGTGTATTAGTGCATATACACCCATGCTCTACACCGTGCTTATGGTGTAGTGAACAAAGGAAAAATTCATGCGACAATCGTATAATGGAAATCCCAGCTATACATGATAAGCACATGATAATAAAAACATTAAAAATGGAGGACACTCAAGATGAGAAACTTATTTAGTAAAAACAGATATGCTAGAACACGGCTCACCAAAGTTGCTGACTAAGGTTGCCTTCAACGGAGTCCGGCGGTCATTATGGACAACAATGTGTGTCCTAGGGGATAAGGTAGGGAAACAGGAGGCTGAATGTAGTCATAAGATGAACCAACTCTGTCAATGTGAGACACAAGGGGGGGCTCTGGCGGCAGAAACATACAAGGGGCAATCAACAGTAATGGGGTGCCCAGGGTCCGCTACCAGCTCCCATGTCCTGTGGAGGCGATCGTTGGCCCGTGCCTCCCGTATAGTGGCGGTCCCGGGGCAGTAGCTGCTCACGGTGGTGTGCATGCTGACAGACCAGTCCTGAGTATGGGTCACCATGGTATCCACCTGACAGGGATGCCACCAACCAGGGATGGACGGAACGGGTTGGATGCCCCCAAGGGGGAAGGGAGGGTGGGAGGCGTCAACTCAGAGCGTCCCCGATAAAGTCACTTACCCACATGCTAGTTAGGGCGTCGAGGCGATCCGGGTAGAGAAAGATCCACTTACCCACGCTCGGTGAACGCTCGTTTCCTGACCTACCCTGCCGCCGGAACCGGGATGGTGATTAAGACTGGTCCGGAGGGTAAAAATACTCGTGGTCAGTTCAAAGCCCGCGAGTCTTCCCGCGGTTCAGGAGAGATCTCGCGAGACTCGGGGCCATGGTGGAAGGTCTGATGGGATGTTCGTGAATGAAGCGGCCATCTTAGAGAGGTACCTAAGACGTGTGTATCAATGTTGTACATAGATCAAGTATCATCAGTGTCTCATCGCAGTATTAGTAGTGGCCGCCTACGAGATTGGCAATCAAAGGCAGAAGCCTTGTAAGCTGATGGGATGTGTCAATATAAGGTTGTCAGAAATACTCTTGGTCAAACAAAGCTCGCGAGTCATCCCGCGATTCATGGGAAATCTCATGGGACTGGGGGCCATGATGGAAAAACTGATGGGATGCTGGTGAATGGAGCGGCCATCTTGGAAAAGTACCTGAGATAAGTACCTGAAAGGTGTATGTCAATGTCGTACATAGGTCTAGTGTCAGTGTCTCATCGCAGTATTAGTAGTGGTCGCCTACAAGGTTGACAATAAAAGGCAGAAATCGTGTGAGCGATGGTACGTGGTGATATAATGAAGGCAGCGTGAAGCGAGCTTGCCAAGGGTGTAATGGTGTCAGTTGGAGTTGACAACGTCTGGGTTGTACCAAGGTCAGTCAAACAGTGTGAGACAGACGAAGGCGTAGACTGATGGTTCAAGGATGATGTGTCAGTGGGGACCGCATACCCATAGGTGTAAAGAGGTCGATCATATCCGTTAATCCTAGTGTCAAGAGGCACACCACTGATAGACAATGGTCAGTGCCACAGAGCAGATGTTATCGGATAATGTACTCATTTACAAAGAACTCAGGGTATGGATACAGTTAAATCAGTGAGCCCCATGGAATGTCGTCATTGAGCCCTATACGGTGTGTAGAGAGTCTACGGACCCATCTCTGTTCAATCCTGAAAGCGTTGGTTGTAAAATCTGGTTGTGGGCTTCCAGGATCACCCACTGGAGGGAGTCAGGGTGATGTTTGGTGTCTTTAAAGTGCGTGTACAGTCTGGTTGTGACCCTTTGACATCTAATGTTGCTTTTGTGTTCAGTTATCCGGGTCTTGACTGTACGTATTGTCATGCCTATGTTTCTAAGGCAAAACCAAAAGGGATGATGGACGGAGTGTTGAACATTGCAAGCACTCACCCCCAGTCAACTGATCTGGGTTTAATCCATCATCATTCTTTAGCTCACTCCGCCACCCCAGTTCAGACATGGCCATATGCAAATCAGTCTGACCCTGTGCCTCATGGGAACAGTCCAGCCCGAACTGCCAAGCCATGTCTTCCCTGGACCAGAAACAAGCATCCTGGGACCGGTTTCTGGCTTACAGCCGTCATCAGCCAGGCTATCTTGAATCCAGTGGCAAAGTGAGCAAGGGACCCACGTCTGGGCATACCCTGCCAACTTAGGGCGAACATAGCAAAACCAAAAGGGATGATGGACGGAGTGTTGAACATTGCAAGCACTCACCCCCAGTCAACTGATCTGGGTTTAATCCATCATCATTCTTTAGCTCACTCCGCCACCCCAGTTCAGACATGGCCTATGCAAATCAGTCTGACCCTGTGCCTCATGGGAACAGTCCAGCCCGAACTGCCAAGCCATGTCTTCCCTGGACCAGAAACAAGCATCCTGGGACCAGTTTCTGGCTTACAGCCGTCATCAGCCAGGCTATCTTGAATCCAGTGGCAAAGTGAGCAAGGGACCCACGTCTGGGCATACCCTGCCAACTTAGGGCGAACATAGCAAAACCAAAAGGGATGATGGACGGAGTGTTGAACATTGTAAGCACTCACCCCCAGTCAACTGATCTGGGTTTAATCCATCATCATTCTTTAGCTCACTCCGCCACCCCAGTTCAGACATGGCCATATGCAAATCAGTCTGACTCTGTGCCTCATGGGAACAGTCCAGCCCGAACTGCCAAGCCATGTCTTCCCTGGACCAGAAACAAGCAAACTGGAACCGGTTTCTGGCTTACAGCCGTCATCAGCCAGGCTATCTTGAATCCAGTGGCAAAGTGAGCAAGGGACCCACGTCTGGGCATACCCTACCAACTTAGGGCGAACATAGCAAAACCAAAAGGGATGATGGACGGAGTGTTGAACATTGCAAGCACTCACCCCCAGTCAACTGATCTGGGTTTAATCCATCATCATTCTTTAGCTCACTCCGCCACCCCAGTTCAGACATGGCCATATGCAAATCAGTCTGACCCTGTGCCTCATGGGAACAGTCCAGCCCGAACTGCCAAGCCATGTCTTCCCTGGACCAGAAACAAGCATCCTGGGACCGGTTTCTGGCTTACAGCCGTCATCAGCCAGGTTATCTTGAATCCAGTGGCAAAGTGAGCAAGGGACCCACGTCTGGGCATACCCTGCCAACTTAGGGCGAACATAGCAAAACCAAAAGGGATGATGGACGGAGTGTTGAACATTGCAAGCACTCAACCCCAGTCAACTGATCTGGGTTTAATCCATCATCATTCTTTAGCTCACTCCGCCTCCCCAGTTCAGACATGGCCATATGCAAATCAGTCTGACCCTGTGCCTCATGGGAACAGTCCAACCCGAACTGCCAAGCCATGTCTTCCCTGGACCAGAAACAAGCATCCTGGGACCGGTTTCTGGCTTACAGCCGTCATCAGCCAGGCTATCTTGAATCCAGTGACAAAGTGAGCAAGGGACCCACGTCTGGGCATACCCTGCCAACTTAGGGCGAACATAGCAAAACCAAAAGAGATGATGGACGGAGTGTTGAACATTGCAAGCACTCACCCCCAGTCAACTGATCTGGGTTTAATCCATCATCATTCTTTAGCTCACTCCGCCACCCCAGTTCAGACATGGCCATATGCAAATCAGTCTGACCCTGTGCCTCATGGGAACAGTCCAGCCCGAACTGCCAAGCCATGTCTTCCCTGGACCAGAAACAAGCATCCTGGGACCGGTTTCTGGCTTACAGCCGTCATCAGCCAGGTTATCTTGAATCCAGTGGCAAAGTGAGCAAGGGACCCACATCTGGGCATACCCTGTCAACTTAGGGCGAACATAGCAAAACCAAAAGGGATGATGGACGGAGTGTTGGACATTGCAAGCACTCACCCCCAGTCAACTGATCTGGGTTTAATCCATCATCATTCTTTAGCTCACTCCGCCACCCCAGTTCAGACATGGCCATATGCAAATCAGTCTGACCCTGTGCCTCATGGGAACAGTCCAGCCCGAACTGCCAAGCCATGTCTTCCCTGGACCAGAAACAAGCATCCTGGGACCGGTTTCTGGCTTACAGCCGTCATCAGCCAGGCTATCTTGAATCCAGTGGCAAAATGAGCAAGGGACCCACGTCTGGGCATACCCTGCCAACTTAGGGCGAACATAGCAAAACCAAAAGGGATGGTGGACGGAGTGTTGAACATTGCAAGCACTCACCCCCAGTCAACTGATCTGGGTTTAATCCATCATCATTCTTTAGCTCACTCCGCCACCCCAGTTCAGACATGGCCATATGCAAATCAGTCTGACCCTGTGCCTCATGGGAACAGTCCAGCCCGAACTGCCAAGCCATGTCTTCCCTGGACCAGAAACAAGCATCCTGGGACCGGTTTCTGGCTTACAGCCATCATCAGCCAGGCTATCTTGAATCCAGTGGCGGAGTTTGTCACTTGGGTTAATGATCAAAATGAATTTCTAACATTTACTCACACCATCTCGGAGACCGATATCCCTTTCCTAGACCTGAAAATCCTACTGACGGGCGGGTCACTCAGTACCACACTTTATAGAAAATCTACTGACCGCAACAGCTTATTGCTATATAACAGTCACCATCCTAGAGCGCTGAGAGACAACCTCCCCTTCGGGCAGTTCTTACGCATCAGGCGTAACTGTACTAAGACCTCTGATTACAAAACAGAAGCCAGCACTCTGGCTGCTAATCTCAGGGCAAGAGGTTACCCAGAACGCAGAATCAGGGACTCCATGAAACGGGCTAGGAACAACCCTAGGGAGGCCCTCCTCGAGGTACATCCCAAACCCACGACAGACACCCTAACGTGTGTCACATCATTCACCCCAGATTCAGCCCGCATTAAGAAAATCATCTTAAAACATTGGGCTATCTTAGGTACAGGTGACCTATGCATCGCTAGGCCAAGGTTTGCATACAAACGGACACGGAATCTCAAGGATATTCTGATACACACTAGACCTAAACAAATCAGACAAACCACACAGCAGACCCTATGGGGACTTCCTCCAGTAACAGGGCATCACCCGTGTGGTTCTTGCGCAGTGTGCAAGCAGACTAAAGTGACCAAGGAGATCTGTTTCTCCGCTAGTTTCAAGTGGACCCTTACCCGCCATACAAATTGCAACACGACACAATGCATTTATATGGTAACCTGTCCCTGCGGCCTTAGATACATAGGCATGACAATGCGTACAGTCAAGACCCGGATAACTGAACACAAAAGCAACATTAGATGTCAAAGGGTCACAACCAGACTGTACACGCACTTTAAAGACACCAAACATCACCCTGACTCCCTCCAGTGGGTGATCCTGGAAGCCCACAACCAGATTTTACAACCAATGCTTTTCAGGATTGAACAGAGATGGGTCCATAGACTCTCTACACACCCTGTAGGGCTCAATGACGACATTCCATGGGGCTCACTGATTTAACTGTATCCATACCCTGAGTTCTTTGTAAATGAGTACATTATCCGATAACATCTGCTCTGTGGCACTGACCATTGTCTATCAGTGGTGTGCCTCTTGACACTAGGATTAACGGATATGATCGACCTCTTTACACCTATGGGTATGCGGTCCCCACTGACACATCATCCTTGAAACATCAGTCTACGCCTTCGTCTGTCTCACACTGTTTGACTGACCTTGGTACAACCCAGACGTTGTCAACTCCAACTGACACCATTACACCCTTGGCAAGCTCGCTTCACGCTGCCTTCATTATATCACCACGTACCATCGCTCACACGATTTCTGCCTTTTATTGTCAACCTCGTAGGCGACCACTACTAATACTGCGATGAGACACTGACACTAGACCTATGTACGACATTGACATACACCTTTCAGGTACTTATCTCAGGTACTTTTCCAAGATGGCCGCTCCATTCACCAGCATCCCATCAGTTTTTCCATCATGGCCCCCAGTCCCGCGAGATTTCCCATGAATCGCGGGATGACTCGCGGGCTTTTGTCTGACCAAGAGTATTTCTGACAACCTTATATTGACACATCCCATCGCTTACAAGGCTTCTGCCTTTGATTGCCAACCTCGTAGGCGGCCACTACTAATACTGCGATGAGACACTGATGATACTTGATCTATGTACAACATTGATACACACCTCTTAGGTACCTCTCTAAGATGGCCGCTTCATTCACGAACATCCCATCAGACCTTCCACCATGGACCCGAGTCTCGCGAGATCTCTCCTGAACCGCGGGAAGACTCGCAGGCTTTGAACTGACCACGAGTATTTTTACCCTCCGAACCAGTCTTACTTCACCATCCCGGTTCCGGCAGCAGGGTAGGTCAGGAAACGAGCGTTCACCGAGCGTGGGTAAGTGGATCTTTCTCTACCCGGATCGCCGCGACGCCCTAACTAGCATGTGGGTAAGTGACTTTATCGGGGACGCTCTGAGTTGACGCCTCCCACCCTCCCTTCCCCCTTGGGGGCATCCAACCCGTTCCGTCCATCCCTGGTTGGTGGCATCCCTGTCAGGTGGATACCATGGTGACCCATACTCGGTACTGGTCTGTCAGCATGCACACCACCGTGAGCAGCTACTGCCCCGGGACCACCACTATACGGGAGGCACGGGCCAACGATCGCCTCCACAGGACATGGGAGCTGGTAGCGGACCCTGGGCACCCCATTACTGTTGATTGCCCCTTGTATGTTTCTGCCGCCAGAGCCCCCCCTTGTGTCTCACATTGACAGAGTTGGTTCATCTTATGACTACATTCAGCCTCCTGTTTCCCTACCTTATCCCCTAGGACACACATTGTTGTCCATAATGACCGCCGGACTCCGTTGCAGGCAACCTTAGTCAGCAACTTTGGTGAGCCGTGTTCTAGCATATCTGTTTTTACTAAATAAGTTTCTCATCTTGAGTGTCCTCCATTTTTAATGTTTTTATTATCATGTGCTTATCATGTATAGCTGGGATTTCCATTATACGATTGTCACATGAATTTTTCCTTTGTTCACTACACCATAAGCACGGTGTAGAGCATGGGTGTATATGCACTAATACACCTACACACCTTGTCTGAGTATTTTGAACGTGATGCTGAGTTAATAATCGTAAATACGTATCTTTTGTCCCCACATTTAGGATACCTACCTGATAACATGGTATGTAGGCTTTTCACTTATCATGTCGTGTAGATAGTTATTTTGGTCCTGATGAAGTGCCTTGATCCTCCTAACGCATAGAGCACGAAACATGTTGACCTTTAGAGAGTAGAGCATATACAGCTAGAAACCCTTTTATCTAGTTCACTGCCACTCTCCCTGTTTTTACTCAGGCAGTTTACCTCCCAGAATAAAACTCTACTAGGACTAAATGACCTGTTTTAATCCACGCACTGCACATCTACACACACTAGGCCCCTCACCCCCACTGCACCCAACGGCAGGAACAAAAGACCCCCGCCAAAGAGCCCTCAGTACTGGGTGCCCGTCAGGTATTGCAGCGCCGACCTGACGAGGGGCAGGCTCATATGATGAAGCATGACACCTAACTTGTTAGGTGTGTGAGAGCCCTAGTTCCGACAAGGGAATTTCCCCCTTGTTTTCTACTCTAGGTGAGACGACCAATCCTTGGTGTCACTTCCACCTGCACTCCCACGTTCTTCTACTCAGACCCTGAGGAACTTCATACCCTCTTTGCTCACTGTGTCTGTGGGGCATGTATGCTGGACCTCTTTAAACTTGCCCCTCTGTCCCTCCTGTTTGGTACAAGATTGCAAAGAAACTCATGAAAACTCCTGATCCCCCTGCAGCTCCTGACACGTCTGGTCGTAGATGCGAGGAGTTAGCTGGATTTTTCTCCACCAAAATCCAAAACATCCTCAATTCCCTCCCACTCACCGACAAGGACCACCCAGCCAAGCTCTATGACCCAGAACCTCCAATTAACCCCCACCCCTTAGATTCATTCACCCCACTCACCGAGGAATCATTCCTTTCTATCCTAGACTCACTTAAGAGCGGGTCTCCGCTCGACCCGGCCCCCCCTAACATCTTGAAGCTGGTAGCACCTACAATCTCCGCCCCCATCACCACCTTAATTAATGCCTCTTTAGCCTCGGGCATAGTCCCTCAAGTCTGGAAAAACGCAATAGTGAAGGCGCTCCTGAAAAAACCACATCTGGACCCCACTGAGCTTGGCAACTACCGCCCCATCTCACTGCTCCCCGGTATTAGCAAGATGGCAGAAAAACACGTCAATCGGTTACTTTCTGCACACCTGGAGACTTTTAAACTACTCCATTCCTCCCAGACCGGCTTCCGTCCTGGTCAGGGCACAGAGACTGCACTAATAGCGGTAGTGGAGGAGGCAAGAAAGATTCTAGATTCCGGAGGATCCTCAGCTATCATCCTCCTGGACCTTAGTGCAGCCTTCGACACGGTGAACCACGACACTTTGATTCACCATCTCAAAAAAGTAGGAGTGTCAGGTACGGCCCTATCCTGGCTGAGATCGTTCCTGGAAGAAAGGTTCTTCCAGGTATTCAAAGGAAACTCCCGCTCCCAACCAGTCCCGCTGCAGTGTGGTGTTCCGCAGGGCTCGTCTCTGAGCCCCACACTTTTTAATGTATACATGGCCCCCTTGGCAGAGATCGTAGCCTCCTTCGGAATCCACCTCGTCACATACGCTGATGATACCCAGCTAATTGTGGCACTGAACCAGACGGAACAATCCTCTACGAATCTGTGTTCCTGCCTCAAGGAAGTTGCCCGCTGGATGAGTTCATCCCACCTGAAACTCAATGGCGACAAAACGGAGCTCATGCTATTGGGCAACCAAGCAAACTTCAATCCAAACACCCTGTGGCCGATCTGCATGGGCTCTGCTCCAACGCCTAAAAAGGAGATAAAAAGCTTGGGCATCTGGCTCGACCACGATCTGACATTCAGAGTCCAATCTAGGAGAACGGCCGCCGCTTGCTACGGCCTGCTCAGAACCACCCAGAAAATACTTCCCCTCCTACCAAGCCACTCAAGAAAGCTCCTGATCTAGGCGCTCATCCTTTCCAGGCTGGACTACGGTAACGCTCTCTATTTGGGCGCTCCCAATTCAGTCATTGCCAAATTGCAAGTGGTTCAGAACTCGGCAGCTAGACTCCTTACGGGCACAAAAAATCGCTGCTCTGCAAAGCCGGCTATCCGTTCGCTTCACTGGCTCCCGATACAGGAGAGAATTCACTTCAAAGCTCTCTGCATTGCGCATAAAGGTTTGCAAGGCAGAGGCCCCCCTATCATTAAGCATCTGGTCAAACCATATAAGGCCACGTGCAGCCTCCGCTCTGACGCGCTCTACCTGGCGGAGGTCCCCAGAATCAAGAGAGCCAGAAGAGGCGGCCGCCTCTTCTCCCACAACACCCCTAAGCTCTGGAACTCCCTGCCGCTCCCGATCCGCAAGGAAGTCAACCATCGGATATTCCGGAGACATCTGAAAACTTGGCTATTCCCATGACTTCACCCATCCTCCTAGCCACCTCCGCAGCGCTGGGATGCCTCCGGGTAGCCATGCGCTATATAAGAGCCCATTTCATTCGTTTCATTCATTCAACTTCTTATAGATAAGATTCCTTTAACCATTTTTAATGTATATGCCCCTACTGTGGTTGATAAGGTTTTTTGGACTAATGTATCTGATAAATTACTTGCTTATAATAATGATTACATTATATTTGGTGGTGATTGTAATCAAATCTTTGATCCCATTTTAGATAGACATTCCAAAATTAAGTTTCTCCCATCTAAATGCATTCACAGTTTACATCAACTATTCATCGCAAAGCATTGGTGGACATTTGGAGACTCTGACATCCTGACCTTAGAGAATACAGTTTAGATTCGGCCCCACACCATACACAATCCCATATTGATTATCTTTTCCTAAGTAAATCCCTGGCCCAACATGCCATCCAATCTGAAATTGGATCTATCTTAATCTCAGATCACGCTCCTGTCCTAGTAGACATTGATCTTATCCCTTTTTCACCTCACCCAGGCCGTTGGCATTTTAATAATTCCCTACTCCTTGACCCTATTTTTTTTAAAAAATTCAACTCCTTTGCCTCTGAGTTTTTTACTATCAATAATACCTCGGACTCTCCTTTTGTTATGGTATGGGATTCTTTCAAGGCTGCTGTCAGAGGTTTTATCATAAATTTTGTTTCACAAAAGAAAAAATCCATAGAAGCCCAATCCTCTCACTTACTCAATAAAATTAAACAATTAGAATATACATACTATCATTCAAATGATGAGTCCTCCCTGAGAAATCTTATTGATGCTAAACTTACTTTTAACAGACTCTCTACTGATGCTGCCTCCAATTACTTATTGAAAAGTAGTTCTCGTTACTATGGGGGCCAAAATAAAATGGGGAAATTATTAGCTAACTATTTAAAAGTGAGAAAGGAAAGAACGAAAATAGAGTCTCTACAGGGCCCTACCGGTACTCCTATTTTCAAAGATAAGGATATTTTGAACAAATTTGTCTCTTTTTATAAGAAATTATACACTCTTGAAACTCTTCCAAACCAGTCCGATCTTCTTTCCTATTTCCAATCCATTCCTTCTCCCTCATCGAGTCACATTGATTTTGGGCCTTTGGAAGCTGATATTTCCTTAGCAGATATTTCCCACGCTGTCTCGGTTTTACGTCGTGGGAAAGCACCTGGCCCAGATGGTTTTACCATTGAATTTTATAATACTTTTGCGTCCAAACTTTTACCAAATCTTTTACTTTTATTTCAATCTTTTCTGGAAAATGGCTCTTCTTGAGGCACTTTTCAAGAGGCATTGATTTGCTTAATTCCTAAGGAGGACAAGGATCATTCTCTTTGCAAGAATTATCGACCTATTTCTTTGGTCAATACAGACTACAAGATCTTTGCAAAAATTCTAGCCCTTCGTATGGATCCTATTCTTCCCGATCTCATTGGCCCGGAACAATCAGGTTTCGTCAAGCGAAGACTTGCTTCTGACAACTCACGAGTTCTTTTTAATGTTTTAAGCAAAGCCTCTTCCTTAGACCACCCTATTGCCGCAATTTTCTGAGACGCTGAGAAAGCATTTGACAGAATTGGTTGGGATTTTATGTTTCACGCTTTAAAATGGGCTGGTTTTTCTTCTAAATTAATTGCTTTAGTTTCTTTATTATATTCAGACCCCCGAGCTTCAATTTTTGTCAACGGTATGACTGCTGATTATTTCTCATTGCATAGGGGAGTACGACAAGGCTGCCCCTTATCCCCTTTATTATTTGTTCTCGCCTTGGAACCCTTTTTAACCAAAATTAGACAGGATGATCGTATTACCGGATTTAATTTTGGTTCCCATCAGGTTAAAATGTCAGTTTATGCGGACGACATTCTTTTATATTGTTCTAACCCTGAATCTTCCCTTACCCCTTTTCTTCAACAGGTGTCCTCCTTCTCTAAAATTTCTGGTTATCGCCGTAACGTAGATAAATGCAAAGTTTTGCCTTTAAATGTCTTGTGTCAAAAACATCTTTTTGATCACTCCGGGTTCTCTTGGCAACCTCTTAAAATCAAATATCTGGGTCTATGGTTTGCTCCTTTATTATCTGAGACGTTAAAGTTAAACTTTGATTATATTATTAAAAAATTGAATGATTCTATTACGCTTTGGCATCCCCTCTTTCTAACTTGGTGGGGTCGGTTAGACTCAATTAAGAAGATGCTCTCTCCTCTTACATTATACATCCTCTCCATGATTCCCATTCACATCCCTGAGTACTACTTTAAGAAAATGTATTCTACTTTAATAAAATTCTTATGGAAAGGTAAGCGTTCTCATATAGCCTTGTCTTCTTTAAAGAACGACAGACCTTATGGTGGTCTTAGGTTTCCTGATTTTAAAACTTACCATTCCGCCTTTTCATTAAAACAAACTGCTCGCTGGATATCTACGGATCTTCCTTTATATCCTCCCCTTTGGTTACAAATAGAAAACGTTTTCATTGCTCCTTTCGATTTTCAGGAAATTGTAACTTTCACTTCCAACACTGCCTCATTGCGTTCTCCTATCATATCCCATTCCCGCAAACTTTTGACCCCCGTGCTTTCTTCGTCATATCCCTCTAATAATTCCCTTCATCAATAACCTATTTGGAATAGTAAATTATTGCGGATTCGTAACCGTTCTAAATATTGGAAGTCTTGGCATTCTAGAGGTTTAAGTTGGATATCCCAGCTTTTATCTAATAATCAACCTCTTACCTTTTCTGATCTCCAAGTTTAATTCTCTCTACCCTCGTCCTCTAGATCGCAATATAATCTTCTTTACCCTTCTCTCACCCAATATCTTAAAAATCTACCTATTCCTTATGATGTTCCTATTTTGTACAAAAACCTATTCGCAATCTTAGATAATTCTCCCTCAGCATCCAATATATACAAATTAATGCACTCTCCCCCGGACAGATACAAAACAAAGGTTTAACTGGCTTGGGAAAAAGACTTTTCACAAGAATGACCAATTCTTACTTGGGACAAATTATGGTCAAAAATTCATAAAACCTCCAGGGCTGCAAACACCACACAAACCCTTTTTTTCATTTATCATCGAGTATTATTTTCCCCGATGCTTTTGGCCTCTTTTTCACCAGATACACTCTCCACTTGTTGGTCCTGCCCTTGTCCTGCTGCTGATTTAAAACACATGTTGTTCGAATGTCCCCCAATTCTTCAATTTTGGAAACTTGTTTGGTCCCAAAGTAAGGAAATGTTTAGGGTTCAGCTCCCTTTCTCTTACACATACATCTTCTTAGGTACTCTATCTGCCCAATGGCCTCAGTTTCCACTGAGTTTTAAGCTTTTAGATTTATTGTTAGCTATCGCATTTCATTTAATAACCTCTAATTGGAAGCAAGCTGATAAAGTCACTTTCAAATCCTGGTGGAACGCAGTTTGTTTTCAGCACCGCCTGGATACTAACTATGTCTCCCCCATATCCCTTGAAATCAAAAGGGATCTTCTATGGCTCCCTTTGACAACTTATTTATCCCTAACTGCCTCTTTTAATGCTGCTTCTAAAAATAGTTCAGACGATGTACGAAAACCACCTTAATTTCCCCCTTTGCCTCTTTATCTCAGATGATTAATTAGTCTTTTATTATTGACTGTTTCCTTATTCTGTTTTTCTTTGTAATCTCATTTATTGTTATGCTTACAATGTTAAATATTTCTACATAGTAAGGGGCCGATTCCGATTTCGGCCGGAAGGGCACCGAACGATGGTCTGAGCCCTTCCGACCGAATCGGAACGTGCCGGCCGGATTCCTTTCCGACCGAGCCATTCCGATGGGCTCGGTCGGAAAGGAATCCGACTGGGATTTCCGGATGGCTTACGACGGGCTCGGAGAGCCCGTCCGCCGTCCGGAAATCCTTCAGTACTCCCCCGGCCGCCTCTTCACGACCGAGGGAGTACGATGGCAGTATTTCACTGCCTTTTCGTGCCGGTCTTTCCGGCTCGAAAAGGCAGTCGGTAACTGTCTTTGGGGGCCCCCAGTAGGGCCCCCATGGGTGCGAGGCCGCCGAATGACGGCCTGGGGGCACTTATGGTCCCTGCACCCGGTGGCAGGCACCTTGGGGTGCCGGCCACAGGGTGCAGGGATGAACTGCACCCCTGCTTTCCACAATGCAAGCATGCATTCCGCTCGGAATGCATGCTCCCATTGTGTAGTATACGAGTGCGACCGAACAGGGTTCGGTCGCATCGTACTTGCAGGGCCATAACCGACGACAGCAGGTCGGTCGGTGACGGCTCCTGACCGATGTCGGACGGACCTGAGTCCGTCCGACATCGGAATCGGCCCCTAAGTCTCTTACCTTCAATTGTTTTACATGTACTACAGTTTTTGCTCATCTTCCCCTCCCCCTTTTTCTCATTACTTTATATGATGCATTTTGGCTTTTGTATACAGTATGATAACGATATTATTATATACTTTTATTTACCTTCTTATCTTCATGTTAATTAAGATTTCGCTATATTATTACATTGTTGTACCCCCCTTTTCCTTTGTTACTCTTTAATAAACTCAAACTTTAAAAAAAAAAAATATATATATATATACCTCCGTCTTTGTTCATGTAAAAATGGGTTTCACTTCAGAATTCTACGAAAAGTCCTGTGAAAATGCACCTGCCAATGTTTCTCAGGAGAACTCTTGAAACATTTGTGAATTCAAAAACATGTAACTCTACTCCAAATATAGATGCAGAGCTGTGGGAATAAGTTTGCTTTTTTGCAAATTGAGCCCCTTGCATGCAGCTCGAACCCATACCTCTATATGTAACAGTTAACCTATCCCACTAGCCTATAATCGGTCTCCATAGGAAATGAATTAACAAGTTGAATGTTAATTATAACCAGTGCTTTAAATGGGACCAGCACTTCTTATTTTTATCTACTGCTGAGCAGAGTACCGGTACTCATTAGACGATAGGCGCATTAATGCTGGGGCTGGTAACCTGTCTCTGACAGTCAAAACACTTGTGTAGCCGTGAGCCGAGCCCATGCTGAATTATTCAGCGTAGGCTCATTTGCATGATATCTGGGTGTTCACCATCATGCTGTGTTGAAAGGAATCGAGGCAGCCCGGTGACAGTACAATTAAGAAAGCAATGGGAGATAAGGAGGTTAAAATGGCTTTAATCCCACCCGATTCTTTTGGGCAAGTGTCTGCTTATGTTTATCTGTTTACCTGTGCGTGTTTTCGTGTGAGAGAAAAGAGGGAGGAAATCGAGACACTATTGGGAAAACATTAAAGGAAATGTGTGGAATGCTTTGTGTGTGCACATCTGTTTGTTTCTTTCTGTGTGTGTCTGCATGCTCGAGAATATATAGTATTGTGCCAAGTAACAGCAAATAACAGTATTCAAGCTGCAAATATTGTAAAATAAGGAAATGTTAAAATATCAATGCGTTTGTCTTTTGTTTTGTGTAACGATTTAACCTATTTTGTTCATAGAAACCATTTCTCATGTGTTTTGGTATGTGCTACAATAAGTATGTCATGTCTTGCCTTTGGCCACGCCCCTAGCCCTGCCCACTCACCACATTTAAATGAATACCTGCACTATTTTTTTCCCATTTTAAGCACTGATTATAACCAAAATTACATTCCGAATAGAGGACAGAGTGCCTGCCTTTGATTCATCCTATGGGTATACTTCGAAGGGTGATGCATGGCCAAATGCAACACATAACTGATAGACTATCAGTGATAGTAGATCAGTCCTAAAGAGAGGGAGAGGGAGAGAGCATAATCCTCTCCTCCACCTTTTTACAAATATTTCTGTTTAATAAGTCTATGTTGGTTACACAATTTGTATAATCAGGTTTACTGATGAGAGAACTGATTTTTTTTTAATGAAAAGTTTTATTTGCCTCCCTGAACGTGTCAGTGCCCATTTTGAATTTGTTTTAGAGTTAATATTTTGATGTCCTTTATATCATTGCTTAAACAAGACTATTGCATCAAATCACGTAGTCTCGCCACCAGTCAGAATTAAAATGCACACTGTGGGAATGGCCAAGAGCCCATCGGCCATTTGCAGGTGGGTGTCATTAGTCACTCCACCGTGGAGGGGTGGGGGACCAAAGAAGTGGGTCATGACCTGAAGTGGTCATGAGTTATGAGACAGAGTGGAGGGGGCAGAGTAGAGCCCTTTAAAAGTGGGTGACCCCCCAGTGACCCCCTCTTTGTCCCCTGATGTGCTGCGGGAGCCAAACTGAATGTTTGCCACCCACCCACTCCAACATATCTACATGAGTGCCCATCGTAGGCCCATCAAAGCCGTGTAATGACACTAATGCTTGAGGGCACTAAGTTGCCCAGTTGGGCGCCTCCTTCGGGAGAAGCCTTTCAGGGGTGAGGCTGGTGGCCCTACCCTTCTAGCCCTACCTTGGGTACCCCGGAGATTAAGTGGGGCATGACCAAGAGTCATGGGATGCCCCGGCAGGGACCAATGCGCTATGCGGTCTCTGGAGATGTCTGAAATGTTTGATGTGAAAGTTTATCACCTGGCCTTTCTCTACTATGTTGCCCCCAAATGGGGATGTAAATAGGATATGTGCAATGCCGTGTTCAGGTTTGTTGTGTATTTTGCAATATTTTCTATTGTGTAATGTCATTTGTTTACAGTGGTTTATACCACCTTTTTTCATGTGGAGTAAATTTGCTACGTCCTAGCCCAAGAATTTGAGTTTGTTGCCTTTGTGGGGGGGGCGAGGGGACCGCTCAGTTTGTAAGGGTGGTCGACCCTATCTCCATTGCACGAGTGAGCACACTATAAATGATGCATCTCTTAACCTCCTTCCGAACACCCCATAAGGTTTGGGGATGCTCTGTTTACGTTACTACCATGGATACCAGCCGGTTGCAGGAGCAAAGCCTTAAACATTTCAAGGATGAAAAAGGCTCTGAGAGCTATTTGTGAACAATCATAAATATTCTGAGTTTGATGTCAGTCACAAACTGAAATGCAAACCATGTCTTCAAATGCCCACTTCCTACACTTGCTTGGGAGCTTCATAATTTGATAATTACATGGAAGTAAATGGATTTAACCTGCAAGTAACCTTTGGTCATTACTTAACACATCTAAATTCTTTCATTTTAGTGTATAAACATAATTTTAGGCCCTGTAGGTTGGCAGCGTAGACAGAATCATGAACATTGTGCCCATCTACGCTGTCGTAAACCACTTTAGACTGGCTCAGAAGAAATTGTACGAGATTTCACCTGCGTAGCCAAAAGTTCTCACAGGCCTACTTTTATTGTACAAGGTACACCACCATGAAGAAGTGACATCACATATATTTCATTTTTTTTTTAAGTTGCGCATACCCCAAACCATGAACCACTTGTAAAATATTACTTTACATAAACGTTACATATTGATAGCATGTGCAAAAGACAAGTAAAAAGAGCAAGAAAAGAACAGTAGCAAACACTGTAGTAAGAATGAAATATCAAAGTAACAGACTCATATAGAGTGATGGTGTTTTACAATGCGCTTTATTGTGGTTTTATATTGCAAAGTATTGAAAGAGGGAATAAGCTTTCTAAGCAGATGGAAACATGAAAAAACTGGTAACCTAACTTCAACTGTCAGTCGAGCCATCTATTAGATAGTCCGTGAGCACAGTGAGAAAAGTCACTAATTTGAATTGTGTTTTACTACGTCTGTCTTCCAATAGATCAGGGGGCAGGGTTGGACTGGAGAACCAAAAGTAGCACTGGCAAAAATGCTCAACCCAGGCCCGCTGCCTCCTTCCACTTTCTCTTTCTCTCTGCTCTCTTCTCTCACTCGAATCGCTTTTTTCCTAACTTCCTCCTCTCTCCCGCCGTCTCTTTCTCTAGGTCTTGAAACGTCTACATGCCTGCTGCAACGACACTCATGGAGCTGGGAAATGCAACAAAGGCACCAGGAGCGGCCGAGCCACCAGGTGCGGCCCTGTGCTTTCAAAATCGTACTTCAAGGCCTCCAGCCTACCAGGGAAATGCCTGGTGGAATAAAAGGCCTGTCTGGCCATGTCAGCAGGAGAAGGCTGGGGCCTGTCAGAACAAGTGTGTCACTGAGTAAGGGCATGTCTTCAGTTTATGAACATGTGAGAGCAGTTTGTTATACAAGAAGTATATTGGCATTGCTGTTTCTTTTACTTCTTCACAAAAAGACTTAATTAAACCATGTGCTCGAAGCAGCTACAATTGAAAAACATTGATCCTGAATCAATATAATGCACTAGGACCAAAACACTTCACAATACTCATCTACGTATAAAAAGCATTTCTTTCGACAGTTGTAATCATTTTACTTACCACATTTTCTTTCCCACAGTATGAACTGAAATCTTTAGAGATGATTGCCGCATACTGAATAAGCACCTTATTGATAGTCTAGAAGCAAACAAACATTTCCATTGTGATACTTTTGCATTAAAGCTGTGAAATATCAAAATAGTTCTATGCAATCAATAGGTTTACATGACTGATCTAATGTTTGTTGTTCAAGATAATAGCATATTCAGATATGGCAAAGATAACTGTATGTAGCTGGGGTATTAGTTGAGAGGGAGAGAGCCCAATCCAAATAATAAAAACAATTCTTTTTAGGGCGAACCACAAAAAAACCCACTAAATAAACCTGTGCCTAACCCTCTGGCAGCTCGGCACAAAAGCAGTCAGAAACCTGTAAAGTATTTACAAAGTTCATAAACAGTAATAAAGAGAAACTGCAACACCAGAAAAATCCCAAACCAAGTTGCTGCTGTCACAAGGAGCCTGCTTGAGGTTATGAGGAGCCCAGAACTTCTAGATTTTCACCTGGAGTACAGTTCTTGCCGTTTTCAGGTTTGAGGAATAAACCTTGATATTAGCCAAGAGCAGTGGCGGCTCGCAGAGGTAATACTGTGGGGCGGTGAGGCGGGCGGGGGAGGGGTTGGGTGAGGGGGGTAGTGGAGTCCGACATATGACGGCAGGTATTTATTTATTTATTTACGTTCACCTTTGCCGTCGTATGTCGGACTCCAACCCCCTCCCAACCCCTCCCCCGCCCCGCCTCACTGCCCCACAGCGTTACCTCTGCGAGCCGCCACTGGCCAAGAGTCCAGAACCTAGAGAGGCACCTCTTGGGGGTCAGGACTCACTCCACAGCAGCAGAGTCCAGGCACGTGAATTTGGTCCTGGTTAGTACTCGCTCCCACGTCGTAGAGGGGCATACTGTCCAGTGCAGGGAGGATGTTTCTGGATTTAGAGGATACCTCACAACTTTTGAAATTTAACACACTCGTGATATATAAGATAAGGACATAGGTTGAAGATAATGGTGAAGTTCATGAAGATTTGTATTGATTTTGTCCGGGACGGAAGTATAACCGGGACTGAGTGGTGAATCCAGCACTTAGACTACATTGAACATTCAGCCCTGAGAAAGTCGTGGGGCACACCCCAATATGACGAAACACGTGTTGGCTCTAAGGCTAAAAACAAAGGAGAGGCCAGCAGGCCGAGAAATAAAAAAGACCACCAAAATATACATTGTGTTATAGAATATACGTTTGTGTACTCTGACATTTAATTTAGTGTGTGCTTGAGGCTGGAAGGTCCAGTCCTATCCTATACTGCCATAGGACCAAAATGTGTTCTGTGGAGCTCTGGGTGAGGTGCTACTTTTGTTTAATTCTCTAGCCAGTGGGGGTGATTCCTGACAAATGGGAAACACGTTCCCAGAGGCCAACCAAAATCTTTCTGGCCATGGGATGAGCTTGTGACTCATTAAGATAATGAGCAGTTCCCTCCCAATAAACCACTCTAAAAGAGATCTGGGGCCTCCACTGAAACTAAACCCAGGAGGCTATAGTCTCTTTTAGGATCAAAAGACCCCTCTCCTCCTGGCTTTACTGATCGCTAACCAATAAAAGTACATTTACTTTTTAGGGAAAGAGTCTCCTTTAAGGCAACTCTGCATCAGCCATAAAATCTTGAATAACAGAGGTCGTCATTAACTTTTGCCCCTGATTAAATGGTACCATCCAAATAAATGCCTCAGTGGCAGCGCTGACTGTGATCCCTAGGATAAAACTAGCATGTTTGGGTGGCTGTTCCTTCAGCTATTTGACCACAAAGTTATGGAACTCCCTTCCTTCTGAGCTGAAACTAGAACGCTCTCTTACCACATTCTGAAAAAACTCAAAACTTGACTTTTTTAGACAACTGTAATAGCACTGGATCAATTGCAGAACTCTTATGGCCACTGGAAGCCTAGTGCGGGGACAATCCAAATGGAGAAACCATGCGCTTTGTAAAAATCCTTAACATAACATAACACAACATAAAAAATATACAACTTCACTATTGAATTGAATTTTTAATAAATATTAAAAACAGTGGTTGAACTGTCTCTGTAGCTTATTCCAAGCCCAATATACAGAATTAACATGTTAACTGTACTTTACCTGCTTCTTCATAGAACAAGCTTCTGCTCTAACAATGAAAATAGCTTTTGGGGGCTAGTCACTGTAGGAACATGCAAATTATATATTCTTACATATTCTATTTTTAAATACCATGCACACTGTCTTGTGGGTTAGAAGGGGTGATCTAGTTAAAATTTCAAAGTAAGGTTTTCCTTCTGTCAAAAGGCTTATTTTGGCAGGTCTGCCTGCATGTTTAAAAGCTGCAGTAGTCCGGCTATGCACTTAAGCCTAATACCATGTTTTTCTTGTCAACGTAGTGAATGGCACAATAGGTGCTGCAGTCCTCAGCCAATATTTAAATTCCATGCCATTGGTTTAGAAGCCAAAACTTTAGAAACCACTGCATACAACTAGGCACCCTTACATACTCTACACTGCAGAGTATGCAAGGGTTCCAAGTGGTATTTGGCTGCAATATTTTATTTTGCAAAAGAAACAATTGATGGACGGAATGCTGGACAATGCAAACATTCACCCCCAGTCACAAAGATCTGGGTTTAATCCATCATTCTTTTGCTCACCACACCACCCCAGTTTGGACCCAACCATATGCAAATCAGTCTTGACCCTGTTCCTTGTGGGAACAGTCTAGCCCGAACTGCCAAGCCAGGTCCTCCCTGAACCGGAAACAAGCATCCTGGGACCGGTTTCAGGGTATCACCCTTCATCAGCCAGGCTAGCTTGAATCCAGTGGTGTAGTGAGCACGGGACCCAGGTCTGGGCATACCCTTCCAACTTAGGGCGACATATGCAAAAGAAACAATTGATGGACGGAATGCTGGACAATGCAAACATTCACCCCCAGTCACAAAGATCTGGGTTTAATCCATCATTCTTTTGCTCACCACACCACCCCAGTTTGGACCCAACCATATGCAAATCAGTCTTGACCCTGTTCCTTGTGGGAACAGTCCAGCCCGAACTGCCAAGCCAGGTCCTCCCTGTGGTGTGGTGAGCAAAAGAATGATGGATTTAACCCAGATCCTTGTGACTGGGGGTGAATGCTTGCATTGTCCCGCATTCTGTCCATCAATTGTTTCTTTTGCATATGTCGCCCTAAGTGGGAAGGGTATGCCCAGACGTGGGTCCCGTGCTCACTACACCACTGGATTCAAGCTAGCCTGGCTGATGAAGGGTGATGCCCAGAAACCGGTCCCAGGGTGCTTGTTTCCGGTCTAGGGAGGACCTGACTTGGCAGTTCGGTCTGGACTGTTCCCACAAGGAACAGGGTCAATACTGATTTGCATATGGCTGGGTCCAAACTGGGGTGGTGTGGTGAGCAAAAGAATGATGGATTTAACCTAGATCCTTGTGACTGGGGGTGAATGCTTGCATTGTCCAGCATTCCGACAATCAATTGTTTTGTTTGGCGTATGTCGCCCTAAGTGGGAAGGGTATGTCCAGACGTGGCTCCCGTGCTCGCTACACCACTGGATGAGGTGTGGTGCGGTGCAGCGGCCAGGGCAGCTGACTTTGGAGCACAGGGTTCACGGTTCGATCCCCGGATCCGGTGGCAGCTCAGCTCAGCACCATGTGACTCTGGGCAATAGCTCACTTAATTTCCACTCCAGCCCCCAGCGCCTTGAGACCCGTAAGGGTGAGTAGCTGCGCTATATAAAAACGGACTTACTGGATTCAAGCTAGCCTGGCTCATGAAGGGGGATGCCCAGAAACCGGTTCCAGGGTGCTTGTTTCCGGTCCAGGGAGGACCTGGCTTGGCAGTTCGAGCTGGACTGTTCCCACAAGGAACAGGGTCAAGACTGATTTGCATATGGCTGGGTCCAAACTGGGGTTGAGTGGTGAGCAAAAGAATGATGGATTTAACCCAGATCCTTGTGACTGGGGGTGAATTCTTGCATTGTCCAGCATTCCGTCCATCAATTGTTTCTTTTGCATATGTCGCCCTAAGTGGGAAGGGTATGCCCACACATGGGTCCCGTGCTCACTACACCACTGGATTCAAGCTAGCCTGCCTGATGAAGGGTGATGCCCAGAAACCGGTCCCAGGGTGATTGTTTCCGGTCCAGGGAGGACCTGGCTTGGCAGTTCGGGCTAGACTGTTCCCACAAGGAACAGGGTCAAGACTGATTTGCATATGGCTGGGTCCAAACTGGGGTGGTGTGGTGAACAAAAGAATGATGGATTTAACCCAGACCCTTGTGACTGGGGGTGAATGCTTGCATTGTCCAGCATTCCGTCCATCAATTGTTTCTTTTGCATATGTCGCCATAAGTGGGAAGGGTATGCCCAGATGTGGGTCCCGTGCTCACTACACCACTGGATTCAAGCCAGCCTGGCTGATGAAGGGTGATGCCCAGAAACCGGTCCCAGGGTGCTTGTTTCCGGTCCAGGGAGGCCCTGGCTTGGCAGTTCGGCCTGGACTGTTCTCACAAGTAACAGGGTCAAGACTGATTTGCATATGGCTTGGTCCAAACTTGGGTGGTGTGGTGAGCGAAAGAATGATGGATTTAACCCAGATCCTTGTGACTGGGGGTGAATGCTTGCATTGTCCAGCATTCCGTCCATCAATTGTTTCTTTTGCAATATTTTCTTTGGCAAAATGCATCCTTGCATCTCTTAAGAAAATAGCGGCAAATTACCACTTGACCCGGTTGCAGAATCTGGATGAATTTTAATCTAATTCTGTGTGACTCCACTGAATCAAACTTGCCACCTCTAAATTTAAGTTGCTTTGCATTTAATTGTGCACAACAGATATCACATAAATATCTAAGGGTCATGTGATGAAGCTAAGTTAAGAACCCCAGTATCCATTCTTCAAAGTCATCATCTTTTCCACTAGGTAACATCTTTAAAATGGAGAATGGCGCTAGTGAATCTTAGGAAAGTAATTCAAATTTTTCTGAACATTGACAGGTCTATCCACACATTGTACGCCATACCTACACATGTCTAAATAGTTTTGATGCATATATGCATTCATTATAAGGGATTTCCGAAAGCTAATCAACATTAAATGTATGCATCTGTTCATAATGGATCTATATAGATTTGAAAAATTATTATACTTAGGATTGTTTAAAAAGTGGCCACAGAAATTCAATTAAAATGTGGTTACTATATAATACATAATAACTTTGAGAAATTCATTTACATGGTAGAATGCACTTCCCACACATAGCTGTTTGCATAACTGATAGAAAGTCATTTTTTAATTTGTGAAGTACCAATGAAACTCTGCTCAACCCCTGCTAGCTATTGCACAAGTGGCAGACAAACCCTTCAAAAAACAATTGTTAAATTCAAGCACTACAAACAATTTTAGAATCAAAAAATCAAACCATTACAATTCTCAACAAATAAAACAAAAGAGAGAAATTTAAAAAGCTAAAAATATTAAAATCAGATAAGGGGAAACCTAAGATTTCAATGTTAAAAATGTCAGGGCAAAAATGGCTAGAAAATATAGCGAGCCCCTGAAAAATATTAATTTGCAGTTGTCAGAACCCAGGTACAAATTCTTTCAGTCACAATGGAGGCACACAAAGCAGGTTGGTAAGGCACAATTTTTAACTTCTGAATGAATACTTTTCGAAAGTCAGATTCTTCTAGTGGTACAAGGTCCAAGGCTGATGATGAGGGTCCTTCAAAGCCAGGAGAAAGGTGGATTTCACATTTGCTGTTGGACCTTCATTGAATGGAAGGATTGGCCACCTGCCTCTGGTCTCAGGTTCCACCTTCCGGATCATTCACTTTTTTAGGTTTTCAAAATCCTCCAGAAGGGCAAGGCTGAAAGATGTAGATGAACAGAGCACTGTCTCATTTTGTATTCCCAAGTTAAAATGGCCAATCCTTGTTAAGTGGCCAGTTGAGGACAATAACCCTGACCTTCCTGGTCCTTGCGGCAACTTTACTGTCCACTGGAAAGCAGGGTCATTACCTCCAGACAGGCATGTGTATTGGTGAATCTAGGGGTGAGATGAGTACCAGAACTGGTTCTGAACTAGTTTGGGGTCAGGCAGCACAAAGTGAATTTTTTATAAAGCTATATTTCCACTAAATGTTACTAGAATATGATTCAACTATTTACATAATATTTTTGAAAACTGTATGGCAAAGAAATGGAATCTCGTTGCTTGCATTTTCCTAGACAAAGAAGAACAGGATTTAAGTGCCTAATTTTGCCTAGGGACGTTCGTGGAGAATTTAACTAAATTTGGACAGTTAGAACAGCTTTTGGACAGTTAGTCACTGTGAAGTCACAAGATTTTAAACATACAGTATGTCACTTTTTAAATACAAAAAGCACAAAACAACATCTTAAGATATGTTTTAGGGGCAATTCATGAACATATAAAAATAGGTTTTTAAAATCGACATAGCAAATATACTTTTCCTCTTCATGCACACAGCAATGCTTCTAAACTGCAGCCCAGCGAGAGCACTGTGATGCTCTTGACAGTCATATCTTTTTGTCACACACGTGAAATGAATGTTGTAAATAGACACTGCAGTAGACATATGATATTTGACCCAAAAAATTTAAACAATTTTAAAAGTACAATTTTAGGGCTAGTGGCACTGCATGGTAGTGTCACAGTGAAGAAAGCCCTAATACAAAAAAGTCTAAAAAAAAAAGCCAAAACACTGGGGAAGACCATGCCGAAAAGGCTCTAATATCTTACAGACAAATGGATGAGGCATATGGGACAGAAAGAGTAGGCAATTGCAATATTTTTACTAAAGTGGGCTACATATAATAAAATACTGGAAAACCAAGTTTAAATAATTCTAACATTTTCTAACCCATATGTATGATGCTCACTGTTTACAGTGTGCATAAATAATGTACGTGAATACTGCACACAAAAGAATGTACACTACTTCACATGTACTGTACACACGCCTGCTAAAGGAATACGTGTAACTGACCGTAAAAATAATAGAATGCTTTCCAGTACTAAATGGATTGACATGTTGTCAATACATTGTGGCATTACAAATTGTGATGCTAGTTCTGCCTCAAAAAAGTGAGTCTCTAAGCTAATGAATGATAGCTTTTGAGGTTCTCGTCCTCCCAAAAAATAGGTGAATGAGGAGCACTTCCTTAATCGTATCTTACCTTTGAAAATCTTCTCATTAAGTGAGAAAGTGCCTCAGGATTTGGACACTCAAGTTTCTTGATGATTTCAAAGCTTTGATTGAGTTGTGTGAAGACGTCAACCACAGAGCAAGAAAACAGAGCATGTTCAGAAGTTGGTTGGAACTAGATTTGAGAAAGAGAGTATCAGAAATGCATATTTAAATATATTTACATTCAGACATTGTAGCACTGATTAAACTTATTAACAGTAAATTAAACTCTTTTGAAGAGACTTACTCCATCTTTTTTATCTCTTCCAAGGGCTCCATGTAGAAACTCCATTGAAACATCTTCATTTTCATCTAACCACTGAATGACAAAAGGCTCAAACCACCTGTAACGAAAATGACAGCATTCTATATTTTTGTACCACAAACAAAACATCTGATTAATTACCTGCTCAAAGTGTTAATGTATAAGCTTTACGCCTCTCTATTCGTGCATCATTAACACGAGCTCATTAATGGCATTGTGAGTACTCAGATCTATATAAATAATGCCTTTATTTTAATGGTAATTTAGCATGTACTCATATTTGATTGGATTAAGCTTTCAAAAACACACTTCTAATTCATTTTACTTAATTTTGAATTTTTCTGGTAAGTAGTTGTTTTTCTTTGTTCACACATTTAAACACAAACTGTTAGGTCTTAGCTATAGTTAGAGCTATATAATGGCAGGACTTCTTTTCTCCAATATCTTACATATAGATAAAGTAAACTGTGAGTCATCCGTGGACATTATTGGGTAGTTTATTTGTCAATCACACTTTCCTACTCCTTAGTCTATAGTTTTCCTCCTTATGTTGTGTTTTTTTTGTGCTCAGGTGCAGTGAGGTCTCATGATGTTATGACTGGATGCCTTTAATTATTTCTCTGCATACTTGAGCCAACTTTTTATATTCTGCTTTAACCTCTTAAGCACTGAGGGCCATATTCTCAGGAAGTGGCGGAGAGAGGCGTTAGCCTTCTTGGCTTAACGCCTCTCTCCGCCACTCCAACAGCGAGGCTGCACCCTATTCTCAAGGATAGGGTGCAGCCTCGCGTTTCCCCCTGCGATGGAGCTAAGGTTCACAACTTAGCGCCAACGCAGGCACCCTTGCACCAGAGTGCAAGGGTGTCTGCAAGCAGGGAGGTTTGTTTATGTACAGGAAGGTGCCCCTTCCTGCACATAAACAAACCTTAAATGCTAGTTTGTAACTTACATGTGTGCTGCTTCATGCAGCACACATGTAAGTTACAACACCTTCCTGTACATGAACAAACCATGGCATTTTGCTTTTTCCATGTGTGCTGCACAAGGCAGCACACATGGAAAAAGCAGAAACGAGGAGAAATAAAGCATTTCTCCTCGTTTCGCCATCTTAAGACCAGATTTTTCCTGGTCTTCAGTTTGGTGCTACCTCCTATTTACGCTGCCCTTGTGAATAGGAGGTAGCGTCAAACTCAATGGGTGTTGCGGTGGAACGCCCACCGCAACACCCACTGCACGCCCCCTTCACGCTAAAAACAGCGTGAAGGGAGCCCTATTCACAAGGCAGCGTTAAGCCGCGTTAAGCAACTTAACGTGGCTTAACGCTGCCTTGTGAATAGGGCGAAGCCCCTATTGCCACCACAACGTCACTGAAAATGACGTTGTGGTGGCGATGAGGGCTTGAGAATATGCCCCTGAGTGTTTTTTCTTCCTTAGTGTTAAGCCAGTTTTTTTTAAATTAGGGACAGTTTACCCTCATCTTACGCCACATATTTTTCACAAAAGATATTTGGCACAAATGTGTGTCCTTTTTTCTCACATGTTGCAGATTCTAAAGCACAGATCTCCAATCATTCATATAGTGAGAGCTACTTCTGGACATTGAAAACAGTTGTGAGCTACTGCCTATTATAGAGATGCAATAAATGCCCACAGAGGCCAAATAACTAAACCCTGCCCTTGGAGTACCCTCATTCATGCTACAGGAAACATACAGTATTAATGGCACAGGAGCTGTATTTGGGGTCTCTGACGATCCATTCTGTCCCTTTGCTCTTAAGACAGTGAAAGGAAAAGAAGAGAGAAAAAGCAAAAGCGAAAGAAAGGAAAATAGGAAAAAAAAGAAGCAGAAAAAGAAAGAGAAAGATCGATGAAAAATAAACAGAGAAAGGAACAACAAAAAAGAGATGAAGGAGTAAAGAAATTAAGATGAAAATGAAAGGAGAAAAATAGTAAAAGCCAGTGAAAGAAACAAATGAAAGGAGAAGAGGAAAGAACTGCTAAGGAAGAAGTAAAGAAAGAAAGAGCACAACAGAGAAAGAGAATAAAAGAGCACAATAGAAAAAGACAATGTTAAAAGGATGGGAAAAAAGACACGGAAAGGTAAGACATGGAGAAAAGGAGAGTAATGAAGGAAGAAATGAGAAAAAGAAAGAAAAATGTTCATTACATAAATGCAACAAGTAAAATATATAGACAAAGAAAAAATAACAGAGAAAGAAGGATGAAGACAGAAAGAAGATAAGACTAAAAGAAAGGGGAAAAAGAAGAACAGAAAAACAGAGAAAGAAATAGGACAAAAGGAAGAAAGTAGAGACAGAGAAATCAAGAAAGAGCGGAGGAGGGAAATATAAATAGAGAAAAGAGAAAGAAAAAGGAGAAAAAATGATAGAAAGATGAAGAACAAATTAGGGAGGAAAAGTTGAGACAAAAGAAGAAAAAAGAAGAGAAGAAAAGAAAAGGGGAGAAGAAAAAGGTAAAAAGTAGGAGGAGGAAAGTGGAGACAAAGGAGAAAGTAGAGGTACAAATGAGACAAAGTAGAGAACATATCACAAGTGAAATAAAGACGAGAATAAAAAAGAAAGAGAAAGAGACTGAAAAATATGCACAACAAAGAGGGAGGGAAAGAAAGACATTGGGAAAGTAAGAAGTAGTGCAAAAAGATATGGAGAAAGAAGGAGGAAGGAAGAGGTAAAGCAAAAAAGAAGGGATAAAATAAATTGAAAAGGGAAAGGAAGACAAGAAAGCAAGCTAAAAAGAATTGAAGTGAAACTGTTTGGGGCCTTCAGTTTCCCAAACAGGGATAACGTCCCATTTAGCACAGCCAAGGAAATCAACATAGATAGTACTCCGCTTGCTCCCTCTCATAGTACCTCTACAGGGATAAATAACCAGTTTGAACCCTCTAGTGGAGTACTAATGTCTATCCTGGTCAATACTAGATCTGTGATCAAACATAAGTACGAGTTTGAATGCCTGATGCAGACATATAACCCAGATTTGGTCTTCCTAACGGAAACATGGTCCACAGCCACTTCCGATCCAGACTGGATCGCGGCGTTGCCATCCGGATATGTACTATCCTGTATACCCAGAATGGGACAAAAAGGTGGCGGTTAACCATTATATACAGGTCTTGGCTTAAAGTTACCTTCGAGGCCGCCCTATTGCCGGGGGCGGAAGCCATGACTTTTAATATTAAATTGGGTAACTCCGTATCTTTACCCGGGCTACTTCTTTATAGACAGCCTGGCCCTAAACCCACATTTACTCAAGGTCTACAGACCTTTATGGAATCCTGTCTGGACTCCCCAACCTTTACAATAGTGGGGGATTTTAACTTTCATTTAGAGTGTAACAAAAATGCAGACATTTTTACGCTACTTGACAATCTCGAGGGCTATGGTCTAACACAGATAGTCAAGGAACCCACACACAAGGCTCATCACACGCTGGATGGGATTCTATCACGATGAACAAAGTATTGCCTTTAACCTGGACAGATCATATGGTGATTTTCTTTAACCTTCTCGGTCCAACCAATCAATCCCCTCAGTTAAACAGCCTACCCCACACTAAAGTAAGATCCTGGTGCAAAATCAGGAAAGACGCTTTAACCCCTTCCATGCTCATGACGAGCTGGACTCGTCATGGCACACAGTGCTCGTGTGCTCATGACGAGTCCAGCTCGTCATGGAACCCAGTCAGGAAATCCCTCTGGTGCGGGCACCAGAGGGATTCCCTTCATCCCTAAAGCCTCGGGAGCTGGGGAAGAGCTTCCCCAGCTCCCGAGGCCTCTGGTTTCCCTGAAATGACGATCGGCGCGCACGTCGCGCTGATCTCATTTCAGTGAAACTGAAGCTGAAATGAGCCAAGAGGCTCATTACAGTTTCAGTTTCTACGTGCTCAGGGGGCTATCTCAGCCCCTGAGCACGTAGAAACTCAGGAGAGGTATCGTTGGAAAGGGAGAATCTCCCTTTCCAATGGTACCTCACTAGTGGATCCCTGCTTGGGCATCGCCCCAGGAGGGCGATCCCCAAGCAGGGATCCACTCACTAGGCACCAGGGAGGGGGAGCGGCCCCTTGGGCAAGGGCCTTTGCTCCCCCATACAATTTTGGCATAATTAGTCTTTCTGCCCCCCTGGGGGGTAGATGGGGGCAGTAGCCCCAATCTGCCCCCCGGGAGGTAGAAAGCCCACTAGACACCAGGGATTTCTATTTAAATTATATTTAGGGGTGGGGCTGCCCAAAACGGGCATGTCGATGCCCCCATCCCCCCCGGCCACAAAATTAGTCTTTCTGCCCCCTGGGGGCAGATGGAGCAGTAGCCCCCAATCTGCCCCCCGGGGGCAGAAAGCCCACTAGATACCAGGGATTTTTTGAAAATTATAGTTAGGGGTGGGGCTGCCCAATATGGGCATGCCAATGCCCCCACCCCACCCGCCGCAAGAGTACAGTCTTTCTGCCCCTCCTGGGGGCAGATGGGGGCAGTAGCCCCAATCTGCCCCGGGGGCAGAAAGCCCACTAGACACCAGGTTTTTTTCCCCTCGATACATTTAGGGGTGGGGGTTGCCCAAGATGGGCATGCCAATGCCCCCACCCCTCCCCCACGAAATTCCAGTCTTTCTGCCCCCGGGGGCAGATGGTGGCAGTGCCACCAATCTGCACCCACCCGGGGGTTCAGAAATACCCTAGATGCCAGGGATTATTTTTTTATAGGCCCGGGGTGGGGCTGCCCAGAATGGGCATGCAAATGCCCCCACCCTACCCCCCAAAGAAAAAAAAAACTTTCTACCCCCAGGAGGCAGATGGGGGCAATAGCCCCTGATCTGCCCCCGGGAGGGGGCAGAAAGCCCACTAAGCGCCAGGGATTTTTTTTATATAGGTAGGGGTGGGGCTGCCCAGAATTTGCATGTCAATGCCCCCAACCCAAAAAAATGCTACAGTCTTTCTGCCCCCTGGGAGGCAGATGGGGCAATAGCACCTTATCTGCCCCGGGGCAGAAAGCCCACTAGCCACCAGGGATTTTTTTTTACAAAGTTCGGGGTGGGGGCTGCCAAGAATGGACATGCCAATGCCCCCAACCACCCCAAAAAGATGTCACTGTCTTTCTGCCCCTCCCAGGAGGCAGATGGGGGCAGTAGCCCCTGATCTGCCCCCGGGGCAGAAAGCCCACTATGTGCCAGCGATTATGCTGGCTTTTATACGGAGGGGTGGGGGCTGACCAGCATAGGCATCCCAATGCCCCCGACCCCCAAAAGAATAGCCACAGTCTTTCTGCCCCCTCGGGGGCATATCGGGCAATAGCCCCTGATTTCCCCCTCCCCAGGGCGGCAGAAAGCCCACTAGGCACTGACTTTTTTTCGGAATGTGCCTACCTGTTGAATTTGGTTCCTAGCTCTGCCGGCACCCAGGGAAACCTAGCAAACCTATACATTTTTTAAAACTAGACACCCAGGGGAATCCAGGATGGGCTGACTTGACTGGCTCTCACCAGGTTCTGTTACCCAGAATCCCTTGCAAACCTAAAAATTTGTCCCAAAAAACACATTTTCCTCACATTTTTGTGGTGGAAAGTTCTGGAATCTGCGTGGATCCACAAAATTCCACCCACCCCGCGTTCCCAAAGTCTTTCGAGAAAAATGGCACCTCACATGTGTGGGTAGGCCTAGTGCCCGCGACAGGAAACGGCCCAAACGCAACATGGACACACCACATTTTCACAGTGAAAACGGACCCTTTTTTGCAAAGTGCCTAGCTGTAGATTTTGAACCCTAACTCTGCCGGCACCTAGGAAACCTAGCAAACCTATACATTTTTGAAGACTAGATACCCAGGGAATCCAGGATTGGGTCACTTGACTGGCTCTCACCAGGTTCTGTTACCCAGAATCCCTTGCAAACCGAAACATTTGTAAAAAAAAAACAAATTTTCCTCACATTTCTGTGGTGGAAAGTTCTGGAATCTGCGTGGATCCACAAATTTCCTACCACCCTGCGTTCCCCCAGGGCTCCCGATAAAAATGGTACCTCACTTGTGTGGGTAGGCATAGTGGCTGAAACAGGAAATGGCCCAAATCGTATATGGAGACTTCAAAACTACCTATAACAAAACTACCTGGTTTTGGAGGCACCTGGTTTTGGCCCCGGGCTCGCCGCCATCTAGGGAAACCTACCAATCCCACACATTTCTGAAAACTAGACACCCTGGGGAGTCCAATGAGGTATGGCCTGCGTGGATCCCCCAACGTTTCCCCTACCCAGAATCCCCTGCAACCCTCAAATTTAGCTGAAAAAACCATATTTTCCACATATTTGTGCGTGGAATCACCGTGCTGGCACAAATGTCCTACCACCCAGCGTTGCCCTTGTTCCCCGAGTAAAATGATACCTCACTTGTGTGGGTGTCCAAAGCAGAACTGGCTAAAAACGTATTTTTAAAAAAAATATAGCGCTTAGAATTCTCGGTGCTATACCCTAAATCCCTATGTTTTGGGCTCTTCCCAGTCACAGGCCTTTGGCCCACCCACACAAGTGAGGTATCATTTTACTCGGGAGAACAAGGGGAACGCTGGGTGGTAGGACATTTGTGCCGGCACGGTGATCCCACGCAAAAATGTATGGAAAAAGTGATTTTTTCAGCTAAATTTGAGGTTTGCAGGGGATTCTGGGTAGGAAAACGTTGTGGGACCCACGCAAGCCATACCTCGCTGGACTCCCCGGGTGTCTAGCTTTCAGAAATGTTTGAGTTTGGTAGTTTCCCAAGATGGCCGCCGAGCCCAGGGCCAAAAACTCCTGGGACCCCCTTGCAAAACCAGGTTGTTTTGTGATAAGTAATTTTGATGTCGCCTCAATAGGTTTTGGGCCCTTTTCTGTCGCGGGTACTTGACCCACCCACGCAAGTGAGGTATCATTTTATCGGGAGACCTGGGGGAACGCTGGGTGGGAGGAAATTTGTGGATCCACGTAGATTCCAGAACTTTCCCACATAGAAATTTGAGAGAAAAGTGATTTTTTCCAGCTAAATTTGAGGTTTGCAGGGCATTCTGGGTAGGAAAACGTTGGGGATCCACGCAAGCCATACCTCGTTGGACTCCCCGGGTGTCTAGTTTTTCAGAAATGTGTGGGTTTGGTAGGTTTCCCAAGATGGCCGCCGAGCCCGGGGCCAAAAACCCAGGTGACTCCCCTTGCAAAACCAGCTTGTTTTGTGATAGATCATTTTGATGTCTCCTCAATACGTTTTGGGCCCTTGCCTGTTGTGGGTACTTGAACCACCCACACCAGTGAGGTTTTGGTCCTGGGCTCGGCGGTTATCTTAGGAAACCTACCAAACCCACACATTTCTGAAAACTAGACACTCTGGGAGTCCAGCGAGGTATGGCTTGCGTGGGTCCCCCAATGCTTCCTACCCAGAATCTCCTGCAAACCTGATATTTTGCTGAAAAAATCACTTTTTCGCACATTTTTGTGTGGTAAGTTGTGGAATCATGGGGCTGACACAAATTTCTACCACCCAGCAATCTCCAGGTCTCCCGATAAAAATGGTGCCTCACTCGGGTGGGAGGCCCAAGTACCGCGACAGGCAGGGCCCACAGCGTATTGAGGCGACCTCAAAATGGCCTATCACAAAACGACCTGGTTTTGCAAGGGGGTCCCATGACATTTTGGCCCGGGCTCAGCGGCCACCTACGGAAACCCACCAAGCCTACACATTTCTGAAAAGTAGACACCCGGGGCATTCCAGGGAGGTATGACTTGCGTGGATCCACTAACGTTTTCTTACCCAGAATCCCTGCAAACCTGATATTTTGCTGAAAAATCACTTTTTCGCACATTTTTGTGTGGTAAAGTTGTGGAATCATGGGATTGACACAAATTTCTACTACCCAGCGTTCCCAGGTCTCCCAATAAAATGGTGCCTCACTCGGGTGGGAGGCCCAAGTGCCTGCGACAGGCAAGGGCCCACAACGTATTGAGGCGACCTCAGAATGGCCTATCACAAAACGACCTGGTTTTGCAAGGGGTCCCATGACGTTTGGCCGGGCTCGGCGTCCACCTAGGAAACCTACCAAACCTACACATTTCTGAAAAGTAGACACCGGGGATTCCAGGGAGGTATGGCTGCGTGGATCCACCAAAGTTTTCTACCCAGAATCCCCTGCAAACCTGATATTTTGCTGAAAAAATCACTTTGTCGCACATTTTTGTGTGGTAAAGTTGTGGAATCATGGGATTGACACAAATTTCCTACCACCCAGCGTTCCAGGTCTCCCAATAAAAATGGTGCCTCACTCGGTGGGAGGCCCAAGTACCCGCGACAGGCAAGGGCCCACAACGTATTGAGGCGACCTCAAAATGGCCTATCACAAAACTACCTGTTTTTGCAAGGGGGTCCCATGACGTTTTGGCCCAGGGCTCGGCGTCCACCTAGGGAAACCTGCCAAACCTACACATTTCTGAAAAGTAGACACCCGGGGCATTCCAGGAGGTATGACTTGCGTGGATCCACCAACGTTTTCTTACTCAGAATCCCCTGCAAACCTGATATTTTGCTGAAAAAATCACTTTTTCACACATTTTGTGTGGTAAAGTTGTGGAATCATGGGATTGACACAAATTTCCTACCACCCAGCGTTCCCCAGGTCTCCCAATAAAAATGGTGCCTCACTCGGGTGGGAGGCCCAAGTACCCGCGACAGGCAAGGGCCCAAAACATTTTGTGATAGGCAATTTTGATGTCGCCTCAATACGTTGTGGGCCCTTGCCTGTCGCGTGTACTTGGGCCTCCCACACAAGTGAGGCACCATTTTTATCGGGAGACCTGGGGAACGCTGGGTGGTAGGAAATTTGTGTGAGGCCAGTGATGCCACACTTTCCCACACAAAAATGTGTGAAAAAGTGATTTTTTTCAGCTAAAATTGAGGTTTGCAGGGGATTCTGGGTAAGGAAACGTTGGGGGATCCACGCAAGCTTACCTCCCTGGAAGCCCCGGGTGTCTACTTTTCAGAAATGTGTGGGTTTGGTAGGTTTCCTAGATGGCTACCGAGCACGGGCCAAAAACCCAGGCGACCCCGTGCAAAACCAGGTCGTTTTGTGAAAGGCCATTTTGAGGTCGCCTCACTACGCTATGGGCCCTTGCCTGTCGCGGTACTTGGGCCTCCCACACGAGTGAGGCACCATTTTATCGGGAGACCTGGGGAACGCTGGGTGGTAGGAAATTTGTGTCAGCCCCATGATTCCACAACTTTACCACACAACAATGTGCGAAAAAGTGATTTTTTGAGCAAAATATCAGGTTTGCAGGGGATTCTGGGTAAGAAAACTTTGGTGGATCCACGCAAGCCATACCTCCCGGAATCCCGGGTGTCTACTTTTCAGAAATGTGTAGGTTTGGTAGGTTTCCTAGGTGGCCGCCGAGCCCCGGGCCAAAACGTCATGGGACCCCTTGCAAAACCAGGTAGTTTTGTGATAGGCCATTTTGAGGTCGCCTCAATACGTTGTGGGCCCTTGCCTGTCGCGGTACTTGGGCCTCCCACCCGAGTGAGGCACCATTTTTATCGGGAGACCTGGGGAACGCTGGGTGGTAGGAAACTTGTGTGAGGCCAGTGATGCCACACTTTCCCACACAAAAATGTGTGAAAAAGTGATTTTTTCAGCTAAAATTGAGGTTTGCAGGGGATTCTGGGTAAGGAAACGTTGGGGGATCCATGCAAGCCATACCTCCCTGGAAGCCCCCGGGTGTCTACTTTTCAGAAATGTTGGGTTTGGTAGGTTTCCTAGATGGCTACCGAGCACGGGGCCAAAACCCAGGTGACCCCCTTGCAAAACCAGGTTGTTTTGTGAAAGGCCATTTTGAGGTCGCCTCACTACGTTGTGGGCCCTTGCCTGTCGCTGGTACTTGGGCCTCCCACACGAGTGAGGCACCATTTTTATCGGGAGACCTGGGGGAACGCTGGGTGGTAGGAAATTTGTGTCAGCCCCATGATTCCACAACTTTACCACACAACAATGTGCGAAAAAGTGATTTTTGAGCAAAATATCAGGTTTGCAGGGGATTCTGGGTAAGAAAACTTTGGTGGATCCACGCAAGCCATACCTCCCTGGAATCCCCGGGTGTCTACTTTTCAGAAATGTGTAGGTTTGGTAGGTTTCCCTAGGTGGCCGCCGAGCCCCGGGCCAAAACGTCATGGGACCCCCTTGCAAAACCAGGTAGTTTTGTGATAGGCCATTTTGAGGTCGCCTCAATACGTTGTGGGCCCTTGCCTGTCGCGGGTACTTGGGCCTCCCACCCGAGTGAGGCACCATTTTTATCGGGAGACCTGGGGGAACGCTGGGTGGTAGGAAATTTGTGTGAGGCCAGTGATGCCACACTTTCCCACACACAAATGTGTGAAAAAAGTGATTTTTTCAGCTAAAATTGAGGTTTGCAGGGGATTCTGGGTAAGGAAACGTTGGGGGATCCACGCAAGCCATACCTCCCTGGAAGCCCCCGGGTGTCTACTTTTCAGAAATGTGTGTGTTTGGTAGGTTTCCCTAGGTGCCGGCAGAGCTAGGGTTCACAAACTACAGCTAGGCACTTTGCCAAAAAAGGGTCATTTTTCACTGCGAAATTGAGGTGAGACCACGTTGCGTTTTGCGCCGTTTCCTGTCGCGGGCACTAGGCCGACCCACACAAGTGAGGTACCATTTTTCTCAGAAGACTTTGGGGAACGCGGGGTGGGTGGAAATTTGTGAATCCACGCAGATTCCAGAACTTTCCACCACAGAAATGTGGGGAAAATGTGGTTTTTTTATAATTTTTATGTTTGCAAGGGATTCTGGGTAACAGAACCTGGTGGGAGGCAGTCCAGTCACCCCATCCTGGATTCCCCTGGGTGTCTAGTTTTCAAAAATGTATAGGTTTGCTAGGTTTCCCTAGGTGCCGGCAGAGCTAGAGTTCAAAAACTACAGCTAGGCACTTTGCCCAAAAGGGTCATTTTTCACTGCAAAATTGAGGTGTGACCACGTTGCGTTTTGCGCCGTTTCCTGTCGCAGGCACTAGGCCGACCCACACAAGTGAGGTACCATTTTTCTCGGAAGACTTTGGGGAACGCGGGGTGGGTGGAAATTTGTGGATCCACGCAGATTCCAGAACTTTCCACCACAGAAATGTGGGGAAAATGTGGTTTTTTTGACAATTTTTTATGTTTGCAAGGGATTCTGGGTAACAGAACCTGGTGGGAGGCAGTCAAGTCACCCCATCCTGGATTCCCCTGGGTGTCTAGTTTTCAAAAATGTATAGGTTTGCTAGATTTCCCTAGGTGCCGGCACAGCTAGGGTTCAAAAACTACAGCTAGGCACTTTGCCAAAAAAGGGTCATTTTTCACTGCGAAATTGAGGTGTGACCACGTTGCGTTTTGCGCCGTTTCCTGTCGCAGGCACTAGGCCGACCCACACAAGTGAGGTACCATTTTTCTCGTAAGACTTTGGGGAACGCGGGGTGGGTGGAAATTTGTGGATCCACGCAGATTCCAAAACTTTCCACCACAGAAATGTGGGGAAAATGTGGTTTTTTGACAATTCTTTAGGTTTGCAAGGGATTCTGGGTAACAGAACCTGGTGGGAGGAAGTCAAGTCACCCCATCCTGGATTCCCCTGGGTGTCTAGTTTTCAAAAATGTATAGGTTTGCTAGGTTTCCCTAGGTGCCGGCAGAGCTAGGGTTCAAAAACTACAGCTAGGCACTTTGCCAAAAAAGGGTCATTTTTCACTGCGAAATTGAGGTGTGACCACGTTGCGTTTGCGCCGTTTCCTGTCGCAGGCACTAGGCCGACCAACACAAGTGAGGTACCATTTTTCTCGGAAGACTTTGGGGAACGCGGGGTGGGTGGAAATTTGTGGATCCACGCAGATTCCAGAACTTTCCACCACAGAAATGTGGGGAAAATGTGTTTTTTTGGATAATTTTTTAGGTTTGCAAGGGATTCTGGGTAACAGAACCTGGTGGGAGGCAGTCCAGTCACCCTATCCTGGATTCCCCTGGGTGTCTAGTTTTCAAAAATGTATAGGTTTGCTAGGTTTCCCAAGGTGCCGGCAGAGCTAGGGTTCAAAAACTACAGCTAGGCACTTTGCCAAAAAGGGTCATTTTTCACTGCGAAATTGAGGTGTGACCACGTTGCGTTTTGCACAGTTTCCTGTCGCAGGCACTAGGACGACCCACACAAGTGAGGTACCATTTTTCTCGTAAGACTTTGGGGAACGCGGGGTGGGTGGAAATTTGTGGATCCATGCAGATTCCAGAACTTTCCACCACAGAAATGTGGGGAAAATGTGTTTTTTGACAATTTTTTATGTTTGCAAGGGATTCTGGGTAACAGAACCTGGTGGGAGGCAGTCAAGTCACCCCATCCTGGATTCCCCTGGGTGTCTAGTTTTCAAAAATGTATAGGTTTGCTAGGTTTCCCTAGGTGCCGGCAGAGCTAGGGTTCAAAAACTACACCTAGGCACTTTGCAAAAAAAGGGTAATTTTTCATTGTGAAAATGTGGTACGTCCACGTTGCATTTTGAGCCATTTCCTGTTGTGGGCACAAGGGCTACCCACACAAGTGAGGTACCATTTTTATCGGGAGACTTAGGGTAACACAGAATTGTAGAGCAACTGTTATTACCTATTGACTTTCGATGCATTTCTGCCTTCCAAATGAAAGACAATGTGTAAAAAATAAGTCATTTTGAAAAATGACCTATAATTCTCATGCTAGTATGGGTACTCCCAATTTCGGAAATGTGCAAATATCTACTGTTTCTAAAATCTACATTTTGTTCCCATTTCAGAAATACATAGGTGTCTTTCATAACAATTTTTCCATGTATACATTTTCCCAAAATAATTGCTATATACCCGGTACATAATAAAAAACCATTGCAAGATGCTGCTCAATTATTGGCTCTGGGTTCGTCGGGTTCTTGGTGAACCTACAAGTCCTATATATCCCCACAACCAGAAAGGTCCAGCGGATATAACGGTATATTGCCTTCAAATAGCTGTCATAATTAGAAGAAGTTACAGGTGAAAACGTTGACACAAATGGCTGTTTTTTTCAACTAATTTTCAATTTTTCCTTTATTTAACTGTTAGTTTCTATAAGGAAAACTTTAAGGATCTACACAAATGACCCCTTGCTGAATTCAGAATTTTGTCTACTTTTCAGAAATGTATGGCTTTCCAGGATCCATTATTGGTTTCATACCCATTTCTACCATTAACTGGAAGGAGGTTGAAAGCACAAAAAATAGCAAAAATAGGCTATGTCCCAGAAAAATGCCAAAACTGTGTAAAAAAAGTTGGTTTTCTGACAAAAGTCTGCTTGTCCCTGAAAGCTGGGAAAATGGTGATTTCATCCCCACAACCCCTTTTTTGATGCCATTTGCAGGGAAAAATCAAGACGCTTTCATCTGTAGCCCTTTTTCGCATTTTTCCCCAAAAAACAAAATTTAGCTGTATTTTGACTAATTTCTGGGTCCCCTCCAGGGGAATCCACAAACCCTGGGTACCTTTACAATCCCCATGATGTTAGAAAAAAAGGACGCAAATTTGGCATGGATACCTTATGTGGTCAAAAAGTTACAGGGGCCTAAGCGCGCACTACCCCAAATAGCCAAAAAAAGGCTTAGCACAGGAGGGGAAAAGGCCTAGCAGCGAAGGGGTTAATAGAGATACTTGACAATAGCACTCCCATCCTAGACAGGGACAATAACAAGGTGGCTGGCAATTATGACAACTGGATCAGGTCAGCAATGAATCAAATCAAATCAAATCAAATTCTCTTTATTTCGGTTGATAAAAACCATAAACGATATAGCCACACAAGTCATGGTTAAAACATTCTAAGCTAAAAGGAGCATTCAAGAGGCAAATGGGCCAATGGGAGATGAAAAGTGGCTCTGGTTGACAAAATAAGCCAGCGTAGGGAGAGGCTTGGGTATTACAATTCACAAATAAATCATAGTTAAGTTGTCTCTGGCAATTCAGGCAGGGCAATGGAGCCACAATACTAAAGTGCTAATGCATTAACAAATATTATATAAAACGGTTACCAAATTTATAGCCCACACATAAAACATCAAAACATGATTGCCCCTTATCCCTTGGTAGTGCCCTTATTCTGAATCAGCAATTGGCAAGATTAAAACACATTAAATATTACCATAAAAGCAGCTATTTACAATAAAAATAACAATATTGGGAAATAAACCTCTCTTGTCTGGTCATTACAGTTTCCATTTTGTCAGTCAGGGCCAGACAACGGTGTTAACACCCAGAAGTGGCCTAGGAATTTCGCAGTTGCGCAGGCGAAGAGAGGTCTAGCATCTGACTTGAGTATTCGCAAGGCGTCTTTGGAGTTACGGGTCCCTAATTGTCTGCACACAGGAGCTAACCATTTGCTCCTTGGTTTGGCATAGGCTGTGCAGGCAAAGAAGACATGGCCTATTGATTCTTGTGGGCATGGACAGAAAGGACAGCCCTTGGGTTGAGCTTTATTTAACAGCCAGGAGTTGGTGAGGGCGTTGATTGGTAGACTGCCGTGCCTGAACTGTGTATACAATTTCCTGTCGGCTGGCACCTTGATGATATCAAAATAGCTTTCTAGTTGACAATTAGTTTTCAAATCAATGAAAGCATCTGTTAGGCTGCCATGTTGACTTTTCAATGAATCAGCTGGCCCCAGAAAGAACGATTAAACAACGGAGACACAAACTCTCTGCCCCCTGGTATAACGCAGAGCTTAAAGTTCTAAAATCTAAGTGTAGACGCTCAGAGCGTGCATGGAGGACTGAATATAGCTAGAAAGATAAAGCTACCTATAAACTTTCACTAACTGAATATAAGAAAGTCATTAAAAGCTCCAAAAAGTTTTATTACACAAGTAAAATTGAGGCGGCAAGAAACTCTTCAAGAGAACTTTTCAAGGCCGTCACCGCCTTGTCCAAACTGCAAAAGGAGAATCAATTTGCTCCTGATCAGGAGCTCTGTGACAAAATGGCCAATTTCTTCCAGTCCAAGGTTCAAACGATATATGATGAACTGGCTGTGAGGATCCCTGCCCTTACCACCTCTTTTTTACAAGTAATGGAGGATTTTTCCTCATCTACCAGACGAGCCAGTTGTCCAGTTTCTCACCTCTTTCTGCGGACAAAGTCAATGATCTGCTATTAGCCACAAAATCAGGGTCCCCAACAGATCCCTGTCCCCCCAATATAATACATCTGGCTTTGGGTAAGATCAGTATTTTACTAACCCCACTTCTGAACAATTTTATTAGGACAGGACTTTTCCCTGCTTCCTGGAAGAGAGCCTGTATTAGACCCATCCTAAAGAAACCCTCCCTAGACGCTTTCAAGGTGAAGAACTTACGTCCGATTTCCTGTCTACCCATGGCGGCCAAAATCCTTGAGAAATTTATTAATCAAGAGTTAACCTGCTACCTTGAAGACAATGTCCTCCTAGATTCTACTCAACATGGCTTCCGTCCGCGACACTCCACAGACTCAGCATTAATCATGACCACTAAAGAAATTTGCATGCAGATTGATGGGGGTGGGAGGTAGCGCCGTCCTGGTCCTACTTGACTTATCAGCCGCGTTTGATACTGTGAATCACACGGTACTTATGCAACGGCTGAAGGCAATAGGAATCAAAGAGGCCACTCTAACTCTCCTCACCTCATTCCTGGCTGCAAAAGAACAGAGTGTGTGCTGGGACAATTTTAAATCTGAGAGCTTTTCTCTTCCCTGTGGAGTCCCTCAAGGCTCAGCTTTATCGCCAACACTATTTAATATCTATGTTATGCCTTTTGCCAAACTGATTAGGGACCACGGTTTTTTGTTAGTGTCATATGCCGATGATACTCGAATTGTTATTTCCATTTCCTCAAGCATAGACACAGTGGTGGGGAGATTCCACAGGTGTCTTGAGCACATTATGGAATGGATACATAACAACTACCTCAAATTGAACTCAGATATAACGGAGGTCATGGAATTTGGAAATGGACCTCCAATTTGGAGTCAATCTTGGTGGCCGGTAGTGGCAGAGGTCTGTCCGGTCCCGGTGACAAAAGTGAGGAACCTGGGGTTTCTCTGTGATGCCCACTTTCATTTCTCAGGACAGATCAATCTTGTGACCTCATCCTGCTTCTTTTTACTAAAAATATTGCGTAAAATTCTGCTTTTCATTCCACTAGACCTTAGAAAAACGGTAGTATGTGCCCTAATTCTTTCCCGAATTGACTATTGTAACGCACTCTATTTAGGCATTGACAAGCGTCAACTGTTAAAACTGCAATCACTTCAAAATGCTGCAGCTAGAATTCTGCTTAATGTTCCTAAATACCACCACATTTCTGGCAGCATCAGAAAGCTCCACTGGTTCCCAGTTAGGCAGCGCATCCAGCTTTAGGTGCTCTGTGTGGTACATGAAGCACTCTACGGTGGAGGGCCATTGGATCTACAGAAACTTTTTCAGTGGTACACCCCCGTCAGAATCTTAGGTCAGCCAGTAAAGCCTGGGCCCAGGTTCCTAAAATCAACAAAGCAAGATGGGGAGGCAGAAGCCTCGCTTATCGAGCTTCAAAGCTCTGGAATGAGCTACCGACCCACATTAGGCTTCAACCTACCAGACCTCTGTTCAGGAAAATGGTCAAGACCTGGTTATTTCCTACTTAGGAATGTTCCGGTAATCCCTGTGCGTTGTTCACGTTTCTACGCAAACCTTAGCGCCAAGACGCCACGGCATTCGTACGCTCTATAAATCCTTTACTGACTAACTTACTTACTAGGAGAGTCAAGAAAGAAAGGAGAAAAATAAGTAAAGAAAGAAGATTTAGGAAGAGGATAGGTTGCATCATCCAGCACTGTCAGCTTTTAGCTCCACACAGAAATAGGCACAGTTTTTTAAACAGCTGTCTTATCAAGAGGGCAGCTGGATATTCTCAAGCCTGTGGACAGGCAATTATCCTGTGTGAGCTACTGCTAGCTCATGATCAACCCGTTGGAGACCCCATTTCTAAAGGTATCAAGGGATTGTAGATTCCCTTCGAGGGGAGTAGTTTTATTTTGAAAAATGGGCTTAGAATGCTGTCCAAGACAGTGTGCATTCTTCCATAAAATAACATCAACAAAATGATTCCCATGATAGGTGTGTCCTCTTTCCCACTTTCACGAACAGGCAGAGTTGAAATAACATTTTCTCAACACATGTTTTGCAATTTTGTAAGTGGTATTTATATTGGGGTTTCTACCTGCTTTCAATTTGTGGTCAAAGAGGTATGAAACCCATTGGAGAACCCGGAAAGATGTACATTTCGGAAATGTAAATAATAATCTGAATTCAGCAAGGGGCCATTTGTGTAGATCGGTCTTGGATTTCCCAAAGAAACTAGCCAGTGGAATCAAAAACTAATGGAAGCAGGAAGTACAAAATAGAAATAGGTGACACGGTTTTCATCTGTAATGTCTGACCCTGATGTCCAACTGACTCGAACCAGAAGACATTGAGCCCCTTTTCTTGAAACCAGGACACTCACTGCCTACTATTACTGAAGACTGTCGACGTCGGGAGGTAACTCATCTGGGATAAACCTGGTCCTTATAACCAACCTGCGCACCATTGCAGTCAGCCTAAAAACACGCCCTTGAGACAGTCAAATGCAACTAGTTGACCGTGGTTGGCACGCATTTTGATGTTATTTTCATTGAAAATCATGAAAATTCATATCTTCAGTTCCCCTTATCTGATTTTTGTTGTTTTGGAGTAATTTTGTGCATTAGTTTATTCTCAATTTTTATAAATTGGAGTAGGGTTTGTATTGTATTGACCTACATTTTTTTTTTTACTGTTTTGGTACTTATAAATGATTTGCACATTATCCTACATTAAACCTGTCTGCTCTGTTCCACAGCTACAGGGGATTGAGCTCAGGTTTAATATACTGAAACCTTTACTGGGCCTAACAAGAAAAGGGACATTATTACTTGGCCTACCATCCACGCCAACTAATAATCTACTGCAGAGAGCAGTCAGGATTAAATTGAGACAATGTGTATAGTATTTGTGCAACACTTAAAATAATAAAAGAGTGAAAACACCGCACAAAAAGATACCACACCTGGTTAGAAAAATAGAGTCTAATTTAATAAGTAAAACAAGACAAAAATGACAAACATCTGATAAGTATAACCGGAGTTACGAACTTTTACAAAATAAACTGAAATGCAGTGCTTGATAAAAGTATAAAGCACTGACCAGACTATCTGGTCAGGCTAGACTGGGTCAAATCCAGAAGCTCAGGCTGACCACGATGGAGCGCAGGTCAGATACAGTTACCATGTTTGGCCTGCTAAAAAGTACCTTAGTTGCGTCATTAATGGAGCTGAGATACTAGAAGCAAAGAGGCGATGCATCGTCATCTAACCAGAGGCTGAAGGCGATACGTTGGCGCTGAGGCATGCAAAATTGAAGATGCATTGCAACTGGAGGCGATGCACTATATAGTCGGTGATGCAATGTCCTCGATCCTCACAGCAGTGGCGATGCTTCATCGTCAATGGAGATGCACCGGTTCAGAGTGGTGCAACAGCTTTGATGCATAGATTTGTACTGCAGCAGTACTTTATACCAACATCAAAGGATCCAGGACTGGAATGGCACCACTTGGCAGGGCAAGACACTCAGATGGGAGAGGTCAGTTCCTGTAGCAGGTGATTTGGAAGAATTTGATGTCCCTGGGACTTCAAAACAAGAGGCTTCACTTTGGTTGTGGGTTGGTGAGATGCAGGTCCAGTCCTTCTCACTCCCAGGCAAGGAGGGCAGCAGGCAGCAGGTCAGCAGAGCAGAGGCGGAGTCCCGCAGAGTAGTAGTCCAGCACAGTGGCAGTCCTTTCAGCAATACAGCAGTCCTTCTTTGCAGAGTATCCACAGGTCCAGAAGTGTAGTGAAGTGGTGGTGGTGAGGTCCAGTACTTATCCCCAGTCGTGTCTTTGAAGTGGGGTGACTTCAAAGAGAATGCCTTTAAAGTGCACATTGTCCCTACCCTTCCTGCCCTAGCTCCAGCCTCACTACAGGGAGGCTGCAGCCCTTTGTGTGGGGATAGGGCACAGCCTATTCAGGAGTGTCAGCTCCTCCCTCCCATCCTGCCCAGGATGGCCCATCAGTCACACCTATGCTCTCTTTGTGTCTGGCTGTCTAGATAAAATGCACAAAGTTCAGCTGTCACCCACCCCAGACGTGTATTCAGTGACAGGCAGAAGGCACCAAATGGCTGACGTAGGAAAATGCCAACTTTCTAAAAGACCAAGAAAAATATGTTCCTGGAGGAATCATTTTTGTTCAATTACAACATATGTTGGCCACTCGATCCAACCATGCAAACCAAAGTATGAAACAGGTGTATTGCTATTACAGAGTTATTTATGTGTTAAAACGTATAATACATTGAATACAGTAAACACAGCATATTACATGGACAAAAGCAACATGGACAAAAACAACACTGACTCCACCCACATGATCAAATCAATATTATTTGAACAAATCAAATTCAAGGATCATTGGGAAGCATAAAGTTCTCTTAACCATGTAGGTTAATAAATCCTGAGTTGCCTATGATTTTCTATTCATTAGAGTCATGATCTGGACTGTACATTGATACAATGATATAATTCTGGTTTTAGAGGTGGACCCATCGACATTTCGGTCTATTATGGCCACACGGTTCCAGAGAAAATCATCAGGACTCAGTGTTGTAAATGTTCAGCAAGAGGACAGCACCTAACTGGACTAGAGAACAAATAATGAGTGTCTGCAGCAACACGCCACAAAGCATCTTGTGTGGCACTTACCCACAATGAGACACCACCAAAAAGTGCCACAATGCTTAGTATACCAAAGGTGCCTAAAATGTCAATCAAACAGCAATCACCAAAAGAACTCACCCTCCACTGAGGTGAAAAAGCTTAGTTAAGCCCCCTGAAACATGCATGTCGGACCCACGCCAAACATGTAATAGATAAAAAAATGGATTAAAAACTAACAAGAAAGGTAATAATTAATATTAGCTTTTTTCAGGTGCCCAAAGCTCTCAAGTACTACAGAAAAAGAGCAACACACATACAAATGAAAGGTCTGAACATATACGGATCTACTGCCATTGTAGTATATACAGAAAAACACAAAAAGAGCCAAGTATTACTCAATGCACTCTATATGTCGGGTAAATATATCTGAAAAGACGGGAAACAGACCACAACATCTATGAACCAAAATGCCAAAGAGATACATGAAGAAACATTCCAACTCCTTTCTGTAATTGTGTTTCTAATCCACAGCTGGGTGCTATTCACGTCTGCATTGGGACACTGCCTCACTCTAGAGCTGCTCCCAAGGACACTAAAAGACGCATGTAGAGTGGCCCGGGACCAGCCCCCTCGAGATCACATTGTACAAGAGGCGAAACGGGGGCCATCTTAGAATGGCTAAAGTGCACTGAGGATCGTATTATCCACATGAAGGGGAAACAACCATGAAGCCCCACCAAAAAATACATCCACCACTCACATGTAAAGATTGCATAATAGTGACAGGGGGCGCTTAGAATCAATAAATGATGTAGTCAGTGTAATTACAGAAAAAAGGAGTTGACACCTATACAACCTAATACAACAAGGGGAGAATAACCCACCAGTCACATATAATCAGGGACTGCTCAGGATAAACAAAAAAAAAAGAACTGATACCTGTACATATCGCCTAAAGTGTATGCCATCTAATAAACGTTTGAGAGTCACATAACTAGGAATCTGTTTAAAAACAAATAGTGTGAAAAATGCTCAGTCTTAAAAAAATTATTATATATTATCATCTTCGAGCCATCATAGGAATTATCAAGGATTGCACCAACCAACTATAGCCAAACGAGCTAGTAAAGCACTCAACAATGAATACCGAAGGTTAAAAGTAAGGTAAAAATACCATCCATCCTAGAACATGAACAAAACAAAAGCAATGTAGAAAGATCTCACCATCATAATGCCAAATGTTATTAACTGCCACTCATAGCACACTGAGCTGCGATGAGGAATAACACTTATCAAAAGAGACTCAGTTAATCCAAGCAATGCATGGCCGACGTATTGAAAGCAAATAATACATCTACAATGTGGCCAACATATGCCACTCAACCTGCTGGTAGAGACCCTTATTAATCGCATTGGTCATCCAGATCCATCTGTTCTCCTTCATTGTAAGCAAGTGGTCCACATCATGTCTTTGTCTGGCACATTTCACCACTTCTAGAACAAACCATTTCATAGCACAAGCTGCCTGGGACATAGCATTGTAATGATCGAGCAGGGGGGCATTAGCCACCTTACAACGAATCCGTGATTGATGTTGTATGATTCGTTTCCTCACTTCTTGGGTGGTTTTCCCAATATAATGCAATGTGCAGGGACACTCAATACAGCAAACAACATTTTTCATTCCACAGTTAGAGAAATGTTTCAATTCCCATGTTTTTTCATTTAATACGCATGATTTTACAGAATTTATAGTTGAACATGCCACTCAATTGCCACAAGGACAGTGTTCACAAGTTGGAGAAAGACCCCACTGACTTAATGTCTGCGGTTCTGGCTTGATATAAGCTTCCATTAATCGATACTTCAAATTCCTCCCTCTCTTACAGGAGAAAAGTCCTATTGTGTATGCAATGAATCTAACAGATGCTAGTTCTTTAGAATAATTTTTTTGAGCTTATTGGATGCTGTCTCAAACATGGTAACACACGCCAGGCAAGACAGATTCTGTCTAGCCGTTACTTGAAATATGAAATCCTGATCTTCATACCAGCCTCATTGGAGAGATCTTTTCAACAAACAATAGGGATCACCTCTTGTCACTAGCATAGACAGTAAAAGATTTGCCTCTGCAAAGTAGTCCTCCTTTCTGGTAAGTTCTGTCTTATTCATAAAAACTGACTGAACGGAAGATTATCTCGCAAAGTTCTAGGATGATGGTTTGTGTATTTAAGCCGAGTGTTTCTTGCCGTGGGTTTGGTAAAAAGCCCTAGGTATAGGACACCATCATCATTCGATATCTTCAGATCAAGAAAGTTGATTAAACGGTTATTAAATTTCAGGGTGAAATGTAAGTTATCATTCTGAGCATTCAACCACTATTGGAACCTAAGTAAGACAGTGGTAGAACCACGCCAGATCAACAACTTGTCATCTTTATATCTTAACCATTTCTTTATATTCCTCTCAAAAGGATTGGTACTACTATAGATGAATGCATTATACATTGAACACTTATATAACTCTGTGATAGCAGTATGCCTGTTTCTTACTTTGCTTTGCACAGTTGTATCGAGTGACTAACATATGTTGTAATTGACCAAAAATAATTACTCCAAGAACATATTTTTCTGGAACAGTAATTTCCCAGTTCCCTAGGGGAATATTGGGTTGCCCTGTGTTATAAATAAACTTTCTAAAAGAGGCATTTTCAGAATTACAATTTAAAATCTGACGTTGTGATTTTAAATTGTGATTCCAGAGACACCAAACGTGGGGGTTCCACCTCTTCCCAATTGGGAATTACACTTAAAAAATGTAATGTTATCCTATGGGAGAGATAGGCCTTGCAGTAGTGAGAAACTAATTTAAGATGTTTTCAGTACTAGGACATATAAAACTTAAATGTACATGACATACTTTTTAAATATACTGCACCCTGCCCTTGACGTGTATTAAAATGGAAGGTTTGGGCCTGGCAAGAGGGTTGACTTGCCAGGTCGGCATGGCAGTTTAAAACTTCACACACTGGCTCTGCAGTGGCAGGCCTGAGACATGTTTAAAAGGCTACTTAAGTGGGTGGTGCAATCAGTGCTGCAGGCCCACAAGTAGCATTTAATTTACAGGTCCTGGGCACATGGAGTGCACTTCACTAGGGACATTTAAGTAAGTTAAATATGCCAATTGTGCATCCACCATTGTTACTATGCTTTGAGCAGAGTGTACATGCACTGATTAGCAGTGGTAAAGTGCCCAGAGTCCTAAAATCAGCAAAAACAAAGATAGGAAAAACAGCACGTCTGAAGGCAAAAAAAGTAACTTTCCTTTTTAATACATATAGGGCACTCCTATTGCAGGCCCTACATAGTCCATAGGACAGGAACATTGAATTTAAAAAGTAGGGCATGTGTTTTCAAATTGTACATGTCCTGATTGTGAAAAACATGTAAATTCATTTTTCACTGCTGTAAGACCTACCTCTTCCACAGGATAACATTTTTTTGTATCTTATTACCCTTAATAAGTGCTAACTTTTGATTAGGAACAGGTAGAAATATCATGCAATCATAGCAATTTAAAATTTGCTTTAATGGTCAAGTCGGATTTTAGTTTACAATTTTGAAAATGCCACTATTAGAAAGGTGGGATTTTCTTGCCCAAAGGTTTCTAAGGTCTTCTAGGAGTTTCCAGCTGCCTGGGCCTGTTAATGGCTTCCTTATTAAGAATAAGTATTGGGTCCAGACAGTGAACAATAGGGCCCGGGTGTAGCTGGGAGAGGGCCATCCTGCCTGGATTGCTGGAGGCAGAGCTGTTCCCTTCCCACTTGCGTTACAAAGGGCTTCCTCCAGCAACATTCTCAAAGGAACTTGACAAAGCCAATTGTCACCTTAGACCTCTTGGAACCTGGGCAAGTGAAGAAAGGAAAAGGATCTTTCCAGAACCAGATGTGGGGGTGGACAAGCAATTTCTCCCTCTTTAAAGGGTCTTACCAGGTATAAATATTAGACCCACTGAACCACTCATAAGTTTACTCCTGGACCTGCGGAAGCCACACAGAAGAACTGCCTTGAATTTCAGAGGACTACCCTGCTGCTTGAAGCATGCTTTGTGCTTCAGAAGGCCGCTCTGATGCGTGAATCCTGCCTTGCACCCTCAGAGGACTGCTCTGTTGCTTGAGGCCTGCCTTGCTGCTTGAACCCTAAACTACCAGATTGACTCCAAGGGCAAATTGTCTGGACTCCTGTTCTGAACTACAGAGACACACCACGCTCCAACAACCTTGAACTCGTGCCTGAACCCTGCCTGAAGTGAGAGCTAATCAAGTGGGTCCCAACCAGTCCTGGACCCTTGGAAGCAGTGCTAAAGGTGCCCAAACAGCCAAAACCTAAAACGTGGGACTTGAAACATTCTCCATTAAAATGTGGTATGAGAACTGACGGGAGACCAGGACCATCACAATAATACAAAATGAGCAGTGAGCCCAATGAACGGCAGTTCCCCTTTGTCCACAGTAAGTAATATCCAAAGAAGCATTGTGCACTCGCTATAAGCACCCGCTGCTCAAAAAGTGCGACCTGGGGCAACAATATAGAAAAATACATATAGTGGTGCAACAACAGTACATAATAATGTGAAAGAGTCCAAATCAAAATGTAGAATGTTCTATATCTTCTATATTGTACTTGTACAGTAGGCATATAGATCCAAGTGTTACAGCAAAACAGCACAGCCAACATGTTTTGTTCACCTCTGTGAACTTTGTCAGGGCTTTCTGACTTTGTACAGCCAATATACCATGATATGCATCTTGTGAAACTGTAGTTCACCATATGGAAATATACCATATATGCGCGGGTCCCATTAGATTACACACTCGGGATCCTTTTAATATCAGGCCAGGCCGCCCCCTTACTTGACACCTTAGTCCATGTCCAGGATAGTAGACAAACTGCAACTCGCACCACATGAGTGCAAACACGAAAGAAGCCAGGACCTACCTGCTCGCGGATCCACCGAAGGTGAATTGCTGGTTGACCTGACTTAACAGTAGCTACCACTGCATTTTCCTCTACAGCAGCAAATCCTGTTCAGTTGCTCCTCTCAGAAGGGGTATCAGGTCTTATGGTGCCCTCGTCGGCGACAGCCTGCAGCTTTGTTCCACTGGAGATTTTTTAATTCCCAAAAAGTGGCAAAATCCGAACGTAGAAATTTTCACCGAGACTTCTACCAGCAGGTCCTTTACAAAAATGCCTCCTCCTTGAACACCAACGGCTGCATGGCCCTGCTAAACATTACCTTCTCAGCAATATTTTCTTCAATTTTCTTCTAAGTCCGAAGGTAACCCTAGACTGGGCCCAATCCACTACTTGTATCTGAACCGAGCTCCATCACGTTTGGCCACAACTTTTGACTTTGCCCAGGTCTTGTGCTGTTAAATGCCTGCGGTTGGTGGTTTGATCTTTTAGGAGCTACTTTTTACTTAAAACTTTAAAAATTCATAAATCCAGATCTACTGTTTGGATTTTTCTCATTCTGGTTTCAAATTATATACGTGTGTACCAAGAAAAAGGGGGGAGTAAGAGGATGCACTGGGTTTAACCTCCTCTACACGTAACGTATTCCAAAAAGAAAAACCCAGTTCAGTTATGTTCAAGTAACTCTCCACTGAAGAAAAACAAAGGTTTTTCTTGACAAACCCTCACCCACAAGGGTTTCCCCTTGGTGGCATGCTTCATCATCAGTTCCATCCCTTCCGCTGCGGATCGGAGCATGCTGTGACCTACGGCCTACGGCCTACGTGGGAGCACTTTTTGTTGTTATATTCAATGATAAAGAAGTTGTTCAAAAAAGGAAGGGGAGTGGGGGCTGTTGGTGTATGGTTAAAAATACCTGGCTAGTAGGTGTCCCTTAATTTATTTCAACCTGTAGTCGATACGGTTCAAAAATAGGGGGAGTTTAGGATAAGAGATTTGTAATTTATCGGTTCTCCTAAAAGGTCGACATGTTTCAAGCTGTGCCCCTAGTAGGCTCTTCTTCAGGACCTCGCGAAACTAGTTCCCTGGTACCAATCCTATCAGTACAAACTGGAAGCACACTAATTGCATGCAGAAAAAATAAATCTATACAGTTACCACCTATTAGGCATTCATTGTTTGTTTATCTGTGGGAATGTAAATGAGGAGTTGGACTTTGTCTGTATACATATTTCTTATGATTATTGAGGGATTTTTATTGTATCTTTCTTGTGTGAGCACCTCCAGGTGAAAGAAAAAATTTGATAACTCCAGCATACATTGCTGGTGAAACATCTAGTGAAGTGTAGGCAATTAAAAACATTCACACTATGTTTTTCTGGAACACACATACATGTACATAAGCATTTCATGCAATCGAAGTTGCAATGAAAATACCACATACACATAGGGTGCAGTAATGTTGCATCATGGTACCTTCAGGGGGAGAGGGTGGCCTGTTGTCACACTTTGTTGGTGCGGGAGAAATAAATATGGCACTCAGAAACAAATTAAGGCAAAATTTCTCTGCAGTCTGTTAGTGATCCATAAATTTTAAAATCGCAATAAACATATTCATAAAGTTAAGGTAACTTTGAGGCTCTGCGGGGCAATGAGTGTCCCTTGTGATCCTAGCCACTTAAGAAGAGCGGTTTTACGAGATCTAAAAAAAAGTGTTTATTGAGGGGGCTGGAGGGCGCCGCACTTACCACATCAAGGTGACACCTCTGCCTTTCCACCTACTTGGGTATTCCTCCGGGGACCGCATATTGTCGGAGCGGTGCCGGCCTGAGTATTAAGTATGGTGTGGTGCATCGGGAACGTTGCGTCCTCATGCTCTGAGAAGAACTAGACCGCTAGCCTGGTCAAAATGGCGGTCTTCAGTGGAACCAAGGCTCGGTTCCATTGGAGTTTATGAAAAGGTGCCATGGGACAGCTAAAGAAGTGGTTATCGACCGTATTTCAATATTATCTACTTGTCTCAGTCATTAAAAAAAATTCTCTCGAGACGTATGTTTAGAGAAAATTTGTTGTGGAGGGAAATGCGGGTTATATTGAAACCAGGTGTTGTTGAAGGTCATCTGGAGCAGGTCCCTCGCTGAATTTCATTACTGGGAAGTATGTTGTACAGCAATGTTATTAAAGTGACAGAATTACCACAAATTAGGCTGTTCGGAGATAGCTGAAGTAACAGTGCAACAAAAATGCAAACGGGGGCTTCAAAAAAGTGTGTGGCGACAGGGGGTTCTTTTGAAAGGAATTTATACTTTATGATACATTTTACTGGGGTTAATTATTACTTGCCAGCCATTTTTTTATTCAAGTAAAGGGTGTTGCTGTGTCTCACCTAATGAATTAGCCCCATGGAATATTGTCGTTCAGGCCACAGCAACCTACTTCTTGACCTGGCTAAATATGCAGAATGATTTTCTGAGATTCACTAACACCATGAGCAGAACTGAACTGGTGTTCCTAGATTTTTTTATAACAGTATATGAGAGATCGCTGAAAACCACAACACATGAGAAACCCCCTGCAAAGATCTGCCTCCTACTATATGACAGTTTCCGTCCCAGGCACCTAAGGGAGAATCTACCCTTTGGGCAGTTTCTGAGAATAAGGAGGAACTGCTCCGGCTTGAGAGATTATCAGTTACAAGCCAACCATTTGGCTTGCAAATTGGAAGCAAGAAAGTATCAAGTAAGATGGTGTCACAGCGGACAAATGGGCCCAAAACAACAATAGAGATGCCCTTCTAGAACCTCCGCCACAGAAAGACAGAGAAGAGAGACCAATATGTTTCACCACTGTCAATAAAGCAACCAAAATCATCCAGAAATACTGGCATATACTGAATAGTGGATCCTTATGTATACCGCGTCCTCGGGGCATGGCCTGACAAGATGGCCGAGTAGACATGCTAGAGCGGAGCTCCAGCCCCTAAATACAAAATCCTGATGAAATCCTAGCAGAACAATCAAAAGAAACATACCCAGAGCTGCCGGAGGATATCCTGCCCTTCCAGGACTGAAATTACAGGGTTGCCGACATGTAACGAAGACGAACAAAGTGCGGAGGGAACCGAGGTGACTTGTGGCGTGCCTGACTCAGGAATGGCGGCGCCTGACCAAAGCATCGAGGAGTGTTGAAGCAGGAGAGGACGGCTGGGACTTAAATCTTTCCATTCATCACTCACTGCCATAATCATAGGAGATGAACTGATCTGGCCCCTGAGGAGGATTAAGTGCTGCCGGATTCCAGCGCCCGGTCGGCTTCCTGATCGGATCGGCATTGGGCGTGCCCTGGGCACTGGCGGGCTGGGAATGTGAGTCCTGACTTGCGGAACATCGCGGGCCGACACCGATTGGAAGGCTGTGGAATTGGAGGCGCAGGTGGCAAAAATCGGCTTTGAGACCCAGGTGGTGGAGAGGGCGAGGCCCGAGTCAAAGGGTGACCAGCAGTGTTGGCCCCTAACCGATAACAGTGAGGAAGTCAGTGGGCTTGGAGATGGGCATCTTAGGCCACTGAGAAACACCCCAGTACAGCGGGGACAGGAGAAGCCTTTGAAGACTTGGCGGAGGGGGCTGCCCTGGGGGGCAAGAACTCCTGAGACCCCTGGGAGAAGAAACACTGAGAGGCGGCGGAGGTGAACGACACCAGGAACTGCAGGCTATTTTAGACTACAGTGAGTGTACTTGTTTCCACAAGCAGGCATACAAGGGAAATCGGGGTGAAAGACATAGATGCTAAAACCCCCCTCCAAGCAAATATACGGCATAACTAACATCCCCCATCGCTCCCACTTGGAGTGGGATAGTGACTGGGACGATACTCTTGGAACCCGGTCCCCTCAAAGGCGTTTTTCTAGGCAACAGGCACTTTTGGAAAGGAAAAGTTCTCAAGAAACTGAGGATTATATGTTTGTTGAATCTGGCACTGAAAATTCCCCTGTATCAAAGTGAAAACCAGAGAAAAAGAAGTTGAGGAGTTTGAAGGACGAGCTTGGAAAAAATCTGGACATTAAGGCTGTTCCAAGTTTCAATGGGATAGCTAAGGCTCTTGTTCGTGGGGGGAAAATCAAACCTCTAACAGGATCTAACACCGTTGATGATGATAACGGTGGACTGACTCATTGATAGTGCTTAAAAGGAGAGACACCGAGGGGCGCTAGGTGGCCTCCCCACCCAAAAACATAGAAAACTACACTACACAAGAATATACAGCGACGCACCCACGAAGGAAGAAACAAAGGCGGAAACACAAATCGTTGCTATAAGATGGTCAAAGACAAGCCACAGAGATGCGTGCAGGTTAATAAAATCGTACAATACACAGTCCCTGGCCCTGGACCCCCTGAACAGGCGGGAAGAGACATGATGGACCCAGCTCACTAAAGTGCTAAGATGCGAGATAAGGCTGACATACTGGAGGCTATCAGAGACTCTTGAGTGGCCTTGGAGACTAAGATGGACAGCATGGCAATGGACATTAATCATCTACGCCTGGACCTCTGCAAGGTTGCACAAAGAGTAACGAACACTGAAGAAGAGGTTGTGACACTAAGCGATGAGGTCCAGAGGCTTCGTAATACTGTGACTACCCTCCAGGCCCACTCAAATCGTATGGAAGATGGAGTGGAAGATGCAGAAGGGCGGTCCCGAAGGAATAATCTTTGATTTATAGGCTTTCCTGAAAAGGCAGAGGGGCCGGCTGCAGACTTGTTCCTGGAAGACTGGATAGCAACAGCTTTTGCCAGTGTCAGGCTTTCTAAATTTTTCTCTATAGAAAGAGCTCATCGGGCGCTGGGCCCTCCTCCGTGCCCGGGATCGCCACCCTGAGCCCTGATAGCATGGCTGTTCAATTTCAGGGACAGGGATGTAATCCTGCAGCACATTCGAACTCATGGCCCTCCTAAATATGAAGACCGCACAATCCAAATATACCCAGACTACACCAGAAAAGTACAAGATCTCCGTAATGTATTTCTAGGGGTTAAACGGCGACTGCGGGATCAAAACATTAAATACAGTCTAATGTTCCCTGTGAGGTTGCGGGTATAATATGATGACAGGGTCCATTTCTATAAAACTCCCCAGGAAGCAATGGCCTGGATGGATTCCCTAGGCCTGGGCAGATGGGAACAGAACCAGGAATGGCACGAGCAATGGAGGAGGAACAGAAGACAACGAAGTCGGCTCAGAGACATAAAAGAGAGGAGACCAACCTAACAAGAAACACACTTCACAGGGCGTATACTGGTGGGTGCTGATGGTACATTACAGGCAGAGATGGCAACAATACCACTGGAAAACCAGTACTCACCGATTTGCTTGGTACAAGAGACTCAGACGGATGGGACCTCTGAAGCCTAATGAAAGGGGAACCGACAGTGCTGCATAGGAGGTATCTAGGCACCACAGGATATTACAAGGAAAAACTGTGAGTAGACATACCTGGGGACAACAGATGCGGTTGGGTGAGTACAGCCCACATACATAATGAAGGCAGCCAATCCCCCCATATCAAAAGGGAGAGGGGGGAAAAAGAAAAGGAGCTGAAAAGGCAGAGCTCCACCACAATGAATCGCACAGGAAAGTCCAGCCGCCACATTAAAGCGTTTCTGCTGAGCCCAAGACACAGACATGCAGGGTAGCGCTGCGTCTGGTGGACTGGCCACACAACTGAGACTACTTAGTTGGGATACTGTTGAAGGGAAAGGGAGAGTACATTAGGGAGGGGGAGGGATATTATAGTACTGGGGTGGAGCTACCTGTCCTTAGGCCAACTGTTTAGCTATTGGGATGAGGGACTACTGCCCCTGGGAGGGGAGACACAAGGGTGTTTTATTTGCAGTATAGGGTTACAAACCATGAAGGGGGAGGTACAATATGGAGTGGAAGGAACATGACGGTGTCCATGCTGGATTCATTCAAAGAAAGGAGCTATCCCTGGACATTCTAGGGCGCCCTTGTGATAACTCTGTGACATGAGGGGTACTGAACAAGAATACAAATTTGTAACATGGAATGTCCGGGGGCTGAACAACTTTGTTAAACTTAACTGAGTAGCAGCCTATCTGCGAAGATATGGGGTCTCCATAGCATTTCTTCAAGAAACGCATTTGTGGTGGGACAGTCTGAAATACGTCCAAAGGAGGTGGCGGGGTCAGATCTTTGCGACATCTTATTCCGGCTATGCCAGAGTCACATTAATATGGGTAGAGCCTGGAGTCCCCTTTAAACCTGAGAGGACATGCTTGTAACCAAATAGTCGATATGTATTGGTGGAAGGAAGCCTAGATGGCCATAGTATCTGCCTACTAAATATATATGCCCCAAATAATGATGACGGGAACTTCCTGGGGACAGCCCTCAGACATGCCCACCTTTCGCCAGAAATGGAACTCATAATGGCAAGGGATTATAACTGTGCATTAAACGGGATAATAAATAGATACCCCCCCAAAACAGATACCAAACCCAAGGCGAGAGAGGCACTATGCCAGATGCAGATCAACCTAGAACTCATAGATATCTGGCGACACAGTAACCCACACAAACGAGCCTATTCTTGCCATACATGGCAACGAACACACACAGCTGCCTAGATAATTTTTTATACAGTCGGAGGCCACTCATTGAATTATCAACGCACAATACCCGGCTCGGTATCTTTTAGACCACTCCCGACTATTGATAGTGTACATTTTGCATAGGCCCATACCTAAGATATCACTATGGAGGATAAACGCAGAAGAGCTTACTGACCAGGTCTATAGGGCTACAGTAGAGGCTGAGTTGAAACGGTACTTCGAAACAATCTGGCAGATGGCAGGCAGCAGAGCCGCAGAATGGGATGCCATGAAAGTGGTTCTATGGGGGATATGTATGTGCTTAGAGGTGGGGTAAAAAGAGAAATTGAGCAGGACCTAAAGAGGCAAGAGCATGAATTGTCTAAACTAGAGGTAGCACTTCCTACAGATGGCGAGGGCCCCCAGAGCTGAACAGCACAGCATCAGAAGGTTGGGAAATTATGGGACAAACTGGACAAATATGATAGAAACAAGAATAGAATATGGTGGTACATTGAGGGAGACAAATCTGGTCACCTACTGGCACGCCTGATCAGAATGGAAACACAACCGAAGCCAATACTTGAGATATGTGATAGAGAGGGTAAACTGGCTCACACACAACACGCAATTAATGCAGTGTTCGCAGCACATCTGGAAGAGGTATACACAGAACCCCAGAACATCACGTGCACGTTGAATATCGTGACCTATCTTGATGAGATAGAGATGCCCAGATTGGATTCAGAGGCCCGGGATAACGAAAATGAAACAGGCTAAGTCCCCGGGCACTGATGGACTTACAGACGAATTTTATAAGCAATACCCTGGGGTGGTCACAGATAGGTTGATGGAGGTGCTTACGGAGGCCTGGGAGAGGAAAGAACTGCCGCGGACAATGCAGGAGGCACTCATAGTGGTAGTGACCAAACCTGGGAAGGACCCAACATTACCAAGCTCATACAGGCCTCTTTCCATACTAAATGTTGATCTCCAGCTCATAAGTCATGTATTAGCAAATAGGTTACTGCCATATCTCCCCCATCTCATCCATGAAGACCAGTCAGTCTTCATATCCCGCAGCAACACCCTCAGGAATATCCACAGACTTGCGCATGTCATGCAGTCGCTAAAGCCGATTAAGGAAGAAAAGGCCCTGGCCTTCTTGGACATTGAGCAAGCCTTCGAATCCGTGAGATGGAAATATATTTGGCAGGTGCTGCATAAAATGGGTCTGGGCCCCCGATTTATTGAGTGGATAAAATTACTTTACACAAACCCAACGGCCAGGGTGCACACAGGGAGATACGTGTCGGGGAGCATGAATCTCCAAAGAGGAACGCAGCAGGGATGCCCGCTCTCCCCGATGTTATTTGCTATAGCAATAGAGCCACTGGCATGCCACTTAAGACAAGCGTTGAAAGAATGGGGCATAACAATAGATGAGCCGGAGCACGTGGTCTCTCTATATGCAGATGATGCCCTAGTATACCTGAGCAGGCCGATGATCTCTATGCCGGTGTTAATGAGAGAGCTGGAAAAGTTTGGAGGGTGTCGGGACTACAAATAAGTAAATCTAAATCCCAATTGTACCCAGTGGGTAGACTAGGCAGACTCACACTATCTCAGCTCCCACAGCTACAGCTCCCGTGGACAACGGGCAGTGTCTGATACCTGGGTATACATATAACATGAGAGGAAGACCGTTTCTATGAACTGAATATGGGAAGGATAGTAAAGGGGCTGCAGGGGTCCATCCGGTTTTGGAATACACTGAAATTGTCCCTAATGGGTAAAGTGGCCTGATCAAAAGGGTGATTCTGCTACGACATGCAGGGGTCTTTTTATGAACTACCATGCAGGATTTTCAAAGAACTAGATGCACTGCTGATACAGTTACTCTGGAACTGGAAACATTGCAGGGTGGGTCTGGATATGATGAAACGGCCATGGGATAAAGGGGGACTGGAGATACCAGATTTGGAGTTATATTACCTGTCATCGCAGCTACAACATGCAATACAATGGTTAGACTCGGACACTAACTGGGAGAGAACCTTGTTTTCAGGAACCTGCGGGAGGCAGCAACTGGGGATACTGCTCATGAAAGGCAGAGGACTTCACAAATCGCTCCCTCCACTAATACGGCTAATGGCCAGGATATGGGAACGGGTGGCACAGACCGTAATAAAAAAAAGCACCCTATGCACCAGAATTAGACACTTGGACTATACCTCAGTTTGCCCAGGTAGTGCAGATAATGTCAGTGGAAAAATGGAAAGAAGGGGGCTGTTTAATGCTGTCGGATTTATATCCTGAGGGCAGGTTTATAACATACCTGGATGCAATGGAAACATTCACGCTGGGTGAGGGGCAATTCTTACAGTACGCAAAAATGGCAGCCATGGCCCGACAGATTTGGCCAACAGTCCCGGAGGCCCCGGAACATACGCACATATTAGTTACAATGATTACAATGGCGGGGGCGCAAGTTTGTAACCCACTTATACAGATCGCTACGGGCGGATAGACAAGGTAAGCCACTTAGGGTCGAGGAGAGATGGCAGACGGCTAGCGAGGAGCCTCTGACCCTGGCAGATTGGGGCCGCATACATGGGAGAAGTCCGTAAAGTATCAGTATGTGCCTGGTTTAAACAGATACAATATAACGTTATACACATGATGTACCTATCCCCTAGGCGGCTACACGCCATAAATGCAACACGAGACCCAAGGTGCCCCAGATGCTGGTGCCCGGAGGCAGATTTTGTACATATGGTTTGGCATTGTCCCACAATAAAGGAGTATTGGACAGAGGTGATGGAGCAACTTAACAGAGTAACGGGATGGAAGGTCCCATTAGAAATGAGGAGTTGTCTCCTGGGACTGCTACCCACAGACCCAAAACGTAAAACCAGCAGACGTTTCTTAATATTGGGACTAACAGTGGCTAAAAGATGAATAGCAATACATTTGCTACCTCCAAGAGGTCCTGCTAGGGATAAATTGGTGGCTGATCTTAAAGAATGGGCAACAGGAGAGGATGAACATATGAGGAAAACGAGGAGAGATGAGAATTTACCAGAGGTGCTACACAGATACATTTTAATTAAAAAGTTTTCATTTCTTTATTTCAAAATCATTAAAAATTATTATGAACCATAATTCATGAACATGATATGATAGATACATCTAATACCATAAAATACACACATGAATATATAACAAACAATTGACAAAAACAAATACAAAACAGACATGTATCTACAATACATCTACAAAATTACATGATATCAAGACAACATATATGTAAATAAACAGGTGGCATAAACAGAGTCTTCTACGCGCGTTTCGGCGCACACTGCGCCTTCATCAGGAAAGCCACACAATTGTCTGAAAAAAAAAATATATAAAAGAAATAAAATACACTGAGACTCATATTGAATACATAAATGATCATGACCATACCTTCACCGGAGACGTCATATGATATGACCCCAACATAACCAAGAGACAAACATACAGAGCATTAGAAAAGTATGTCTCACCAGATTTGTGAAGCTTCAGAGCATGGAGATAGGGAATAAAATGAATAGAGTACCCATCCACCATTGTTGAAATGAAAATACCAGCATGCAAGTGCAGAATGTCTATTTTCAGAGAAATGATGTTTACTTAGACATAAAATGCTAAAGAGGATTCCTCATCTAACACGATGACATCAGAATGACGTGGTTCAATGGAAGAGTACCTTGAATATAAAGAGTAATGATCAATGAGATACACCCTATGTCATATGGGGTTCCTATCATAGATAATCTGTGATATAATTACCCTGAGGCAACAGATGAGAATCTATGTGCCTTGACCGGAATCTTGAGTCCCGAGTAATAATTAGGTGTCCTAATGTAATCTGAAAAGTCAAAAGTGGATACTGTGAATGGGCACCCTACACCATTCACTATAAGCTTACAAATGGGATCTAGAGTATATAGAGTCATTACCTGAATCAAAAGGGAAGAGAATAAGGTATCTAACACAGTAACTTCATGATGGAGACGATATAGTATGAACTGAGCTGCCACACAATACAGCAATATGGTGTTTTCAAAGGAAGGGCCCAATTGCTATCCTCTAAATTTCAAAAAATGGCCTGATAAGTAAAGGATAAAACATGAACTAAGCAACAGAAGCGGCAGCTAGCGAATCTATGTAACATTAGGGGCACATTATAAGTGTTCAAGACACAGTACGGATACATAATGTTCCATGAATTAATCATGTGAACTTAGTATAAAAGTCTGCGCTGCCCTACATGTTGAAAAACCGTCACTGAAAGCTACATATGAACATGACAGAGTCCCGTCTAAATAGCGTAAGCAGCTCGGTGTGAAACCTCACCGAACATGTCGATAAGCTATCTGGTGGGTAATGACTATATTTCATGGTCCCGGTATCTTACCTTATGCGATAAAGGGATCCCGCAAACAGGTGGTCAGACCGCGCTCGTGTATCGGCACGTCAAAGGGAAGAAAAGATGCAGTGTCGGTGTTTCCGGCTATAAAGGGCAAATCTGCGTGACTGACGCGGGTTACCTGACAACATGGGACGCATCTACGTCAATAGTAGCCGTAAAAGAAACTAGACCGTGAAGGGCGATAACGACATAGTGGAAGGACACAGCGTCCCTGATGGATGAAGGCGAGATACCGTAACCAAAAGAGGGAATAAATACATGATGGACTTACTGACAAGTGTTAAAAAACGAATCGTAACAAAACAGACAAAGAAAAGAAAAAGTATAAAGATTAAAGGTTTACTTGAAAAAATGGAAAAAAGGATAGTTACAGGCGGGCAGAAGATTACTGGCAGTTAATAACTGAAGGCAATGTAAAAGCTAGTATTGCAAGAGTACTCAATACAGCTATAAGTAGTGAATGGGTGGGCGATCCTAGTTATTGTACAGTATAGCATTCTCCCAGGGTAATTCACTGTTTAAACCGCCTTTATATGTATTTAGTGTAAATATCCAAAAGACTTCACGTCTTTTCCGGATGTCATGTCCTCTTTTTTCATCTGCTACCTCAATTTTTCCAAGATCAGCCATCGTATGTCATCCACGTGAGTCCAAGGTCAAGGTAGTGTTTGACCAGTGGGGCAGTAAGTTTAGAGGTACAGATAGCGGAACGATGTTCTGTAATACGGGTATTTACAGATCTTGATGTCTCCCCCACATACCCTAATTGACCTGGACATAGGATCAAATAGATGACATTTTTTGTTTTACAATTCCATAATCTTTTGGCATGAAGGGTATGTCCGTTATAGACAAAGCCATTCCCTTCAATAACTGCGTCACAGGATTTACAGTTGGAACATTTAAAGGTCCCCCGAACCGGTAATGTTCCGTCAAGGGATTTCTAGGCCAAGGGTGGATTGGAGGAAATTCTCGAGTGGACTATCATGTCCTTTATGTTTCTGTTGCGTCGATGCGCAAACAAAGGTTTGGCAAGTTTCATTTCCTGATCCGGATCACTGTTTAGTATGTGCCAGTTTGCATTAATGATTTGTTTAATTTTTGCATTCATAGTTGAATGTTTAGTGACACATACCAGTTGTACAAGAGCTGATACGTCCAGCCCAAAATACACAGCAAGGCCCTGACGGGAGAGGTGGGCGGGGAACAGAGGACAGCCAGAGGACAAATGAACAAACTACTAACACTTGGAATAGTAATGAATGAAGGGAGTTTAATCCAAGTTGAAATAAAATATTGTTGCCTAGAATTGACACCTAATGTACCACACGGAACAACTGACAACTAGCGGGCACCGCTTCGACAATATGCTGTCCCCAGAGGAAAATCCAAGGAGGTGGATAGGTGGAGCTTTTGACTTGATGCGTTAAGTGAGGCACCCACCACCCCTCTCGATAAACACATTTTTTTCGAGCTCGTAAAACCGCTCTTCTTAAGCGGCTAGGATCACAAGGGACACTCATTGCCCCGCGGAGCCTCAAAGTTACCTTAACTTTACAAATATGTTTATTGTGATTTTAAAAACTATGGATCACTAACAGCCTGTGGAGATATTGTGCCGTAATTAATTTCTAATGAGTGCCATATTTATTTCTCCCACACCAACAGAGTGTGACAACAGTCGACCCTCTCCCCCCGGAGGTACCATGATGTAACATTACAGCATCCTATATGTAAGTTGTGTTTTTATTACAACTTCGATTGCATGGTATGCTTATGTATATGTATGTGTGTTCCAAAAAAACACAGTGTGAATGTTTTTAATTTCTTGCACTACACTAGGTGTGTCCACCAACAATGTATGTTGGAGTTATCACATTTTTTCTTTCACCGGGAGGTGCTCACACACGAAAAATAAAATAAAAATCACTCAATAATCATAAGAAATACGTATACAGCCATAGTCTGGTACATCTAACTCTCCATTTATATTCCCATAGATAACCAAACAATGAACGCCCAATAGGAGGTAACTGTATATATTTACATTTTTCTGCATGCAATTAGTGTGCGTCCAGTGTGAACTGATAGGAATGGTACCAGGGAACTCATTTCCCAAGGTCCTGAGGAAGAGCCAACTAGGGGCACGGCTTTAAACATGTTGACCTTTTAGGAGAACAGATCCATTACAGATCTCTTATCCTAAACTCCCCCTATTTTTTACCCATACCGACTAAAGGGTGAAATACATTAAGGGGCACCTACAAGCCAGGTATTTTTAACCAAACACCAACACACCCCACTCCCCTTCCTTTTTTGAACAACTTCTTTATCATTGTATATAACAACAAAAAGTTCTCCCACGTAGGCCGTAGGTCGCAGCATGCCGCGATCCACAGCAAACGGGATGGACCCGATGATGAAGGATGCCACCAAGGGTTAACCATGGTGGGTGAGAGTTTTACAAGAAAAACCTTTGTTTTTCTTCAGTGGGGAATTACTTGAGCATAACTGAACTAAATTCAAATTATATACTACATGTTTCTCTGTTTTTCTATATTGGTGTGGGATTTTTATTTTATTACTGTTTGTGTGCTGTATAAATACTTTACACTTTGCCTCTATGTTAAGCCTGATTGCTTGTGTGCCAAGCTACCTGAGGGTTAAGCACTGGTTAATTAGTGACCATTGTGGTTCACTCTAACAGGGATTGTGGTTGTTGAATGTGAAGGGTCTTCACTCCTTCAATCAAAAACCCAATTTCCAACAACGAGTCAGGAATGGCTGGCGGTATCATATGCCACAGTGACACTTGCTAGACTTGTGAAACATAAAATAAATTTAAGTTCCTGATTTTCAGCCTATTTTCTTGTAGGTAGTCAAGGATTAAACAGCCCAGTTGGTGAGAAGGCAGAGACAGCATTTTAAATGCAGATATGAGAAATGGAGTACATTAACACTTGTTTGAATAATAAATGGACATTATAAAACACTAAAGACTATTTACCAGAACAATGCAAGCAGCAGCGGAAGTGTCTGGAGACACCCTATGAAAAGAAAACCAAAATGCTGGCATCCAACCCCTTCTTGAACCCATCCTCGGCCTAGAGGTTGGAGCGAATTAGGTGGAGCATTTGCACTGACTTGAACAGGTGCACAACTTGCTGCTGGTGCGGCCCCAGAAGGGCCGCCACTGATGTTTCTCAAATATAATCTGCTATAACTTTGTTGAAAGTATGTGACGCTTAATGAAAGTCATTGGCACAAACTCAGAGACAACTGTGCCACTTTCTAGTAGCACATCAAATCTGACTGCTGCTGTTGACATTTCTAGAGAGAAATCAGTTCCAGCTTGAAATGTGGCAGAGAAGGTGTGTGTTGAGCTGGCAGCAGCATCACAAGAGCACAGGCATGGGATTATTTTAAGTGGGGACTGGAATAGAGGTGCATATGTATTAACCTTTAAAGTCCTCATGAAGAATGACCAGTCTTGCTCTTGGTGAGAACAGATACAGCGCGTTCTCACAGCAGTAATAGAGCGCTGAGTGCCTCTACTATTGCAACATACAACCATCTGCTTACTTTAATCAAAGAGATTTTGCTACCCTTTTGGCGTTTTCTCTTTATTTACTGATGCCACTGGCACGATGTGCCCAGATATACTCCTCCTCTCCCCACACCTCCATTTTATTAAACCTTTCATCACAATTTTGACTGTACTTGTACTTTCTTGCAGAAAAATAATGCCATAAAATAACATTGATACATTATGCCTTATCTCCTCCTGCCTATAGTCTACCTGGCTCACGAATCTGTTTCCTCATTCCAGTGAGTAGTCCTCTTTTCACGCACTAACATCATTTATTATGAATCTTACCAACTTTAAGCAGGGTTTCACTCTGCCGGTACTAAAACTGCACAAATTCGGCACCACTAAAGTTTTACGCAAATACAATAGAACACATTGGGGCATATTTACGTTCCCTGGCGCATCCCTGCATATCAGCAGGGATGCGCCAGGGAAAATGCGTCACGCAAGTTTACCCTTGCGCCACGTCCGATGCGCCGCATTTACAATGCGGCGCATCGTGGCGCAAGGATAAGCAGATGCGTGACGCATCTGCCAGCGGAAGGTTGGCGCAGTGCTGAAGTTGTGTCGCAAGCGCGACGCAACTCCAGCACTGTTCCAACCTTCCTATCCCTAACATGGTGCGTCAATCCTTACGCCTGCTTGAAGCAGGCGTAAGGATTTGACGCACCAGCGTCGGAAAAGTGACTGCGTGAAATCTTGTAGATTTCACTACGTCACTTTTCCGAGGCGTTCCTGCGCCGGAACGCCCCCCCCTGCGCCGGTACGCCTACATGAAACCTGACGCAGGTTTCATGTGGCGCAGGGGTTTACTACGTGACGCATCTCCCTAGATGCATCACGTTGTAAATATAGCGCAACGCGGCGCATGGTTTGCGTCGCCGCTGCGTCACATGCGTGACTCAACGGCGGCGCAAAAGTGGCGCAAGGGGCTTGTAAATATGCCCCATTGTCCGGGCCATTGCACTCCCCCTTGTCAATTCTCCCCGCGCTCTTTGCACACCTTTCCCACTCAGTATGTAGTCTGGGCTCAGAATGGACTCTATGCACTTTCAGAGGCCTTGATAGCCTGTACCAGTATTCGAGCCTGCATGCCCCTCAACACTAATGACTGAGCCCCGCTCTCTATTCGGAACTGCTCCAAGGGCATAATCACCTTCTTGCATGGGTCCTACCTTACACCATCTGATAAGGGGAAGGGACGATTGTAACTATTCAACCATTGAGCTTTTAACAATAAAACACTGTTAGAACACTTGTTTAACTAACGGAGTCAAATAGCATGCCAGGAACCAACCAGTCGCTCCTCGCACTTATACCTTGAAGAAGATTCAAGCGATCCTGCTATCTGTTTACTGAACCCTTTCTTTTTCACAATGAGGCACTGACATTTTAAACCACACTGTAGACTGCGTTATTCTACTGTACTAAGTCATGTTGTTGTATACGTTTTAAACTGTTTGCAATGGCTTTAATTAGCCGTGCAATAAAAAATAAATGTAAAAGATTTGGAAAAAATAGTCTGTATCAAGACTTCAATGTAACCTCAAGAATTTCATCAAAATCACGTTTGTTTTTATTTGCCGATTGTAAAACAAACATTATGCATTACTTTAAGGAATAAACTGAAATTAATAAAGTATAACAGTTGTTATGCAGACATATAGATTTTTTACTTTAACAAAAACATTTAAATGAATAAAACGTTTTAATATTACATATATTCTGATGACTAACAACATTTAATATTTGCAGTATATTGTTACACTTTGCTGTTAGGAACATGCAGCACCAAAAAAGTGCTTTGTTGAAATGTTGATAAAGAAACAAAGTGCACTTTTCTTTTATTTAGCTGCTAAATGTCAACAACATAATCAGCACACACAAAACACGGTAACACATATGACTACTTACAACGAATATTCAGGCACCGCATCCTTGAAGGCAGGGAGTTCTCGCACGTATTCATTATAGAACCATTTAACTTTGAAGTGCAGATTCATATAATCAGTGCTCTTGCATAGCCGATGCTTTTCATGTTCTGTAAGAAAAGGGGACCATCTAAACACTTAATAAAGTTTAGTGTACAAACTATTTTATACATTTCGATTTAAATATAGCAAACAGGAATGTCAAAGCAAAATAAATAATAGCATTTATTTATCGTAAAATAATAATGATGGGGATAGGAGAGATTGGATGGTCAATGCACCTCTGCTCTGATAAAATCTAATCAAGCAGGATACCAGCCTCATTCCGAATATCAAAGAATTAACATGTAGGAATCTGCAAAGGGGAAAATCTGTGATGTGTGACCATTTAGTTATGTCCCCACATTTCAGAATTATATCTAAAATGCGTTGCCCCATGCAAATACATTGAGAGTGGACAATGCAAATGTAGTGAACTCCGACAAAGTTGTAAATTTGTCTAACTTTCCAATTCTTATTACACTTCTAAACTTGAATCTTAGCTTTATGTGGTATAATCAGCATGACAAAGGCACCCTTAATTTTAAGGAAATTTAGTGAATTGTATTTTTTCACATGTAGCAATTATTCTTAAGAAATTTTGAATGTTTTTGATCCTCCTCCATCACCCTTAAAATTCTATCAACTGAAAACAGTTGTCCAATTTTCAGAATCCAAATTGGAAAATATGAATTTTGTAATTTTTAGTAAGTCACTTGGACAGACCACTTGTAGACCACTGCAAAAATAAAGGGACCTATTCACAAAGTTAAATGTATCTACATGTGTAAATTTACTCTGACACTTTGTAGTAACTTTAATACTTTTGGCTATTCACCGTTTGAAAGTGTAAAGCTACTACATACTGGAAAGTCTAGACTTACATGAATTCAGTGGGTGGGGCTTAATTTATATGTGTAAAGTTAACACTACTAACTTTTCAAATTTAGGGAGCGGTCTCTGCCACAAGGTTGGAGATTTCCCTATGGTAAGGCATATGGAAAAGTACAGAAGTTTATTGAACTTTAAAAAAACATATATACATTTCAAGGGGTCCTTAGCTATTCTTCAGTCATGGATACTGGCATGGGGATGGATAGTAAATATCTGGACAGATTTTCGGAACATGTTAACTCTGTTTGCAGAGAGCAAATTCAAAGCAAAGTCAAAGGCGACTGAAAATGGTTAAAACAGTTCTGTAAATGAGTGAGTCCCGTTGACTCTGTGTATATATATATATAGAACTCTCCATGGGCTTGACTCTTAGGTGCTAGTTATAGAAATACAGTCACAAGATGCCTGTGTTTTGAATAAATTAACACGGATAATGCCCTATTTACAAGAAATAATGAAAAAAGAAACGGCACTTTACTCATTTTCTGGTACTCGTGACTTATCCAAAAGAACGATCATCAACGCAATTTGCAAGCTGACGCCCAGGTTATAGATTCTTTTTCGCACCTCACCAAATGTACTTATAAGCATCCCTCTGCAACTCTATGCACATACAACACAGTAATAACTTCACTGATAACATAGCCAAAATTTGCAATGGCGTGAACTGAGTAATATGACAGTCAGTGCAATAATATGTAGGCGGCAGGCAGCAATTGTATTAGGTTGTTTAATACAGTAAAACAACAACATAGTTCCCTGAGAGCCATGATCTCCAAACATCAGCAAAGTTACAAATTAGAGTAAATAATAATTCCCCTACCAGAAGCGAAATACTTTAGCATTAAAAAGAAAACCACACAGAAAGTTAACACTGCTTGGATGCACATGAATATTTCTTAATTTAACACTGAAAGAAAATGAGTCACTACTGTAAATTGTAACAGTATGCAAAACTAATGGCGTGGAAGAAAAGAGAACATTTTGATTGTGATAAATAGGCATTGCTGGATCATTAAAACCAGACTTTTTAAAGTTAAATCTACAACATTTATTTGAAGGGCACTTACTCCACTGCACATTTCCATACACCTTGTATTACTAACAAAACCATAATAGAAACATCTTATTTATATTTTACATCAAAATGTCATCTTTGTACTGGAAATCAACAGCATTGTAAACCTTGGTGACGTGATCCAAGCTTACACTGTACACTATTATACCTAATCCAAGAAATGTCTCTGTTCTAGTAAACAGATAGTAAAGATGTAGCAAACTAGTGCAATCAACTGATTAAAACAGGTGTATACATCGCACGACATAGCTAAAAAAGATTTCAAGGCACTAAGTTAGTACCATGCTTGATAAAAACGTGCTTACCATAAATAAATATATATATATATTTATATATGAAGGGAGATCAGTATCTCGTAGATGAAGGTCTTAAATGAAATGGCGAGTTTAGTGTACAAGTGCCCTAACTATAAGAATACCATTTTTTTTAATGGTTTAAATCTTTTTATTGAGTGAGCTAGTCACATCTCTACGTAATATGCCACAACTACTCACCATGTGGTTGCGCAGAACCCAGAGGTGAGCATTTAGCTCGGCTAGTAGCAAAAAGAGGTAGAACAACAAATGAACCATAACAAACCCACCCCCCGTTCAGTGTCCCCCCCCCTTTTTCCCCATCCACTGCAAATGGGAAGTCGTGTTGTGGTGTAGGGAGTCGCTGCGAAAACAGGTCCCGCTAAGTAGGCGTGTCTGGCGAAGTAAGTCGTAGAAGGCGGAGGTATCTGGGACAAGTTAGTTCACGGAACTCTTGGGCCAGGAGCGTCAGGAATGGCTGCCAGAGATCGCTAAACGTCGACCCTTTCCCTGCCAACGTGAGTGAGATCTTTTCCATCCCTAAGATGTGCCACAGTCGCTGGAGCCAACCTGTGTGTGTGGGAATCCGAGAAGTCCTCCAATGCGTTAATATGTTTTGTGTGGCCGTGCCCAATGCTATCGCTATCTGTCGCCCCCTTCTAGATTTTAGAGGATATGTGAGAGGATTCGGGACTCCAAAGAGGACGTAAGCTGGAAACCTGGAGAGGTCCGTGTCGAGATGTTTGTCGATTTCGTCCAGAATTTGAGCCCAATACTGGTGTAGGTGCTCGCATTCCCACAGGAGGTGGACCAACGTGCCCCTCTTCCGACACCCCCTCCAACAATCAGCGCTGTGTGTAGGGTCCGCCTGATGTAGCCGTTCGGGAGTATAGTACCAGTAGGATGCTAATTTAGTAAGTGTTTCTGTGAGGCCCATATGAGTCGCTGTGTGTCGCGCCCTATAATACACCCCCTCCCACTCTTTGCTGCTGAGTTCGCGGCCGAGGTCCCTCTCCCAGCGAGCGCGGCCTGCATTGTATACATGCGTGTATCGAGTGAGTAGAATTTTATATAGGTCCGAGATTAGTTTCATATCTGAGGGCCGCGTGATGAGCCATCGCTCATAGGGGGTAAGACGCCTTTGCGCCTGCGACCCATTGTCAGGGTGTAGTGCTCTGTGTCGTAGCTGCAGATAGCGCAGCCTTTCGGATTCGGGAAGACCGTAGTCGGCTCTAAGCTGCGTAAAGGGGATGATGCCCTCCGTATCGAATAGGAGACCCAATGCATGGCACCCTGTGGTTCTCCATTGCGTAAAGGACGCCTCGCCCGTCCCAGGACGGAAATCAGGATTGTCGAAAAGTGGCGTAAGGGGAGAGGGGAAAGTAGTCAGGCTATGTCTCCCGCAGGTCTGGTCCCATGTCGTTAGTGTGGTGCGGGTGATATGTGAAGCGTAGAGGTTGGGAGGTCTCTGTGATTTCTTAAGGAACAGGATCTTCATAAGGGAGGTGCCCGCCACTGCTCAGTCCTGGAATAGCCAGTGCTTCTCTGATTCAGTGCGGCTCCATTCGACCAGATGCCGCAGTTGTGCAGCTTTGTAATAAAGCGTGATATCTGGGATCCCCAGGCCCCCTTCGTGAGGCGGGAGAGTGCTAACCGTTCTCTTCATTCTCAGCTTGCGACCCTGCCAGACAAAAAGAGCAAGCTCCGACTGCACACGACGCAGCCAGCCTGTGGGAGGCTGCAAGGGAATCGTCTGGAAAAGATAGAGGATTTTGGGTAGGATTGTCATTTTAATGGCTGCTATGCGGCCCAGCTAGGAAATGGGGTAGTGTTTCCACCGCTGTAGATCTATGTGAATTTGAGTGTGTAGCTTAGTATAATTTACCAAAGCTGTGTCCTGTAATGTGGGAGCCAAGTGAATTCCCAGGTAGGGGACTGTCTCGGTGGACCACTGCATGGGGTGGCGACCTTGGAGGCGTAGCAGCGTCTGTGGTGACAGCGATACATGGAGAGCGGTGGATTTCATGATGTTAACTTTGAACCCAGAGGCCTTCGAGAAGGAGTCCAGCTCCCCCAAAAAGGCACCCAGGGCGGTCTCTGGGTCCGTGAGAGTGACAAGAACGTCATCCGCTTACAGGCTTATAGTGTGTATGCCGCCCCCGAATCGGATACCCGTGATTAGTGGGTGCTCCCGAACTCTCTGCGCCAATGGCTCCATGTATAGGGCAAAGAGCAGGGGAGACAAAGGACACCCCTGCCGAGTGCCTCTACTGATGGAAAACGGAGTTGAAGTGTGCCCGTTGACTCTCACTGAGGCAGTAGGAGAGTGATAGCAGTTTAGTATGTGTGTCCTCATTCTCTCCCCCAGGCCTATGCGGATCATTGCCCGTTCTAAGTAGGGCCAGTGAACACGATCGAAGGCCTTTTCCGCAGCGATGGTGAGGAGCATGTAGTCCCCTGGGATGCACGACGCCTTCTCTATGAGATGCAGGACCCTCTTGGTGTTGTCACTGGTCTGTCGCTGGGGGATAAAACCCGCCTGGTCCAGGTCTATGAGCCCTGGCATGTAAGGAGCTAGCCGAGCCGCCACAATCCCCGTGTAGAGTTTCAGGTTGACGTTTAGGAGGGAGATAGGCCTATAGGCCGCGCAACTAGTCCGGTCCTTCCCTGGTTTAGGAATGACCGCTATTGCGGCCTCCAGCATGGATGTGGGGATCGCCCCTGGAGACGCAAAGGAATTAAAAAGCCTGGTCAATAGAGGTGCTAGTGTAGAACAGAATTGTTTGTAAAAGGCCGCAATTTAGCCATCCGGGCTGGGGGATTTAGCTAGCTTGAGTCGCGAAATGGCCGCTATGACTTCTTCAATCCTAATCTCCAGTTCTATATGCTCTGCCTGATCTGAGATCAGTGTGGGAAGGCGAGCCTGCGTCAGGTAGGCATCTATATCCTCCTCTGCCAACCGTTGCCCATCGTATAGGTGGGCATTGAAATTTCTAAAAGTCTCGGTGATCGCTGCGTCATCTGTGATCACTGTCCCCCCATGGTCCCTGATCTCCTGAACTCCCTGGAGCTGCCTGACCTCCCTTAATTTATGGGCTAGCAATCGCCCGCGTTTGTCCCCCCCGACATAAAAGGAATGTCGCAAGCGCAACGCAGCATATTCTGCCCTGTCTCAGTCGATGGCAGCCAGCTGTGAGCGAGTTGCTGTCAATTGGCGCCAGATTCGGGGGGCCCCCGTGCGTTGGGGCATTTGTTCCAGCTCCCGCACCTTTTGAGTAAGGTCTTCTCTCTTTTGTCTGCGGTCCGCATTATCTGCGGTGTATATGGCTATTAGTTCGCCCCTGATGACCACCTTCAGGGCCTCCCATCTGAAGGACATGGGCGTATCAGGATTGTCATTATGCGATATGTACTCGTCAAGTGCGTGTTGTATTTGGTCAACCACATCCGTGCGCTGGAGAAGGGTGTCTCGTAAGCGCCACTGTCGCGTCGGTCGCTGAACAGGTGGTAGTGTCAAAGAGGCTACGACTGGCGCATGATCAGACAATGCTGCTACAAGAATTTCTACTGCCGGTGAGGTCGCGAAGCGCCGTCGAGCCAATCAGATAATCAAGTCGCGCGTAGGCTTTATGGGCGTTAGAGTAGTAGGAGTGTTCCCGGAGACGTGGGTGGTAACAACTCCAGAGGTCCACCAAACCCAGGTCATCCAGTCTGGACCGTCCCGCATGGGAAAGATCGCCCACCTGACCTGTGCGTTGGGCCGATCTATCTAGGGTGTTGTCAAAAACCAGATTAAGGTCACCCCCTAGCAAAATCTTCCACTCGGGCGTAGCAGTAGCATCTGTCAGGGCTTCGTGTAGAAACCGTTCCTGTCCTTCATTGGGTGCATATATGGATCTTATGACTAGTGTGTGTCCTCCGACCGCAAACTGGTAGGTAAGCAGCCGGCCTTTGATTTCGGCCACCTTCTGCACCACCTTCCCCTGGAATGCCCAGGAGACTAAGATCGCTACTCCTGCTGTCTTGGAGGGCCTAGACGATAAAAATTGTGTGGGAAAGATGCGGGACTTCGGTGGCAGTCCTTTGAGAGTAAGTGTGTCTCTTGTAGAAGGCAGATGTCCGTGCCAGTTCTCTCCAGATAGGAGAGGATCGCCCGGCGTTTGACAGGATTATTGAGCCCTCACACATTAAGTGTGAGGACTTTGAGGTTGTTAGGAGCCATTTACGGCGTCAGATCTGTCGAACAATGTGGGGACCTGACAGGGGAGCCAGGTGCGTAAGCGGTTATGTAAGCGTATGATGCGTCTAGTATTCCCAAGCCGTGACAGCAAAGTTCGGGAAGCAGTGGGCGGGGGACCCCAAGAACACAAAGAGAAAAAGAAAAGAAAAAAACCCTTGAAAAATTGGCACAACAGGTGCCTAGAAGAATTCGAAGTTCGTAGTTCAGTCCGTCATCCATAGACGATCGGTAGTGGGTTTTCGTGGGAGCCATGTTGTGGCCGAGGTTGTCTCCCCGCCTCACCCGCTGGCCGCCCGGATCCCAGATTCAGGCAAAACGTGTGGCCCATGCGCTGTACACGGAGTCTGCATCTTTGCAAGTGCCTCTGGTAGGGCATCTAGTACAGTTTGTTGCCCTTTCGTAATTTCGGCGGGGTCCGGACGCTTGGTGCGGCGCCGTCTTCCTTGCTGCCGCCATCGTGGTGGTATGTCTCCAGTCCCGCAGGTGGGGCTGCCGCCGCCATCGTCGTCACCAAGGATATCAACTCCTAACAGCCGGCTTGCTTCAGAGAGAGAGCGGAGCTAGTAGAGCTTGCCATCCAGCCGGAAAATAAGTCAGAATGGGTGTCTCCACGAGCATGAGATGTTGCGCTGGCGCAGGTGTGTGGTGATGGGACGAAAGGTCCGTCGCTTCGGGAGAGTGATTGCAGCCAAGTCCTGGTATAGGACTGGTGTCTGGTCTCGGAACGTGATCGGATGCATCGATCTGGCCTTCCGGAGGATTTCCTCCTTGGTGCGAAAGTCTTGAACGCACACCAAAATGTCTGCCGGGGGAGCTTTGTCAGAGTGGGGAAGGCCCACCCTATGCGCTCTGTCTATTCGGAGATCTGCCTCAAGCGGGTTGCCCAAGATGTGGTTAAAGAGTTCTCTCACGTAAGTGAAAATGTCACCGGCCTCCTCGTTCGCTCTCACACCTCGAATTCTGATGTTATGACGGCGGGAGCGGTTCTCCAGGTCTTCGAGATGCATTTGCAGGTCTACTTGCTGATCATGGATGCGGATGACCTCTTGTTGTAGAGCAGCTAGTTCCGTGTCCCTGGTATCCCCTTTGTCCTCCAGTGCCGCTACCCGCTCGCCCATGCAATCCACATCCTTGTGTATATCCTTGATTTCAGCTGTCAAGTCTTGTTTGACCGTTTGGAGATCAGCGCGCAGTGTCGTAATTAAGGATTCCAAGAAGGCCCGCATCACCGGTTCCCCTCCAGGATCACCCATCTGTGATGAGGGGGCGTCGTCCATCGACGAGGGGTCCGCCACTGCTCCACCCTGAGGGCACGCAAAGAGCTCCTTTAATGTCTTTTCCTTCTTCCCTCGGGTGGAGGACATGTTCCTTCCCTGTGGGACGGGGTGATAGAGAGGGGCTCCAGGCCCGGAGCGAGAACCCCCGGGCCATGGTGTGGGCGGCGAGGAGACTCCGTGAACCCCTTATTTGCGTATGTGATGCACAACTGCTGGTCTGCTTTGTCCTTATAGCACCTTACCGGGGAGAGAGATCCCAGTCCAGGTCTCGGCTCACGCTGTGTGTAGCGGAGTCGGAGGATTGGGGTGAAGCAGCCCCCCGTGTGTCCCTCCTCGCGTTAAAGGACGTCTAGTGCCACAAGGATGCGCAGCTGAGAAGGGGCAGATGTGCTTGTTCCACGCAACTCTCCTATCCCTGCTGCCGGGATTGTCTGCATTCCTCCTGGTCAGAGAGTATGTGACCTCACCCCTGTCTTGCCTCCATGGACGTGGTGCTATGCGATAATCCGGGTCAGTGTTGCTCCACCCCAGCCCCCGGGACGGGTCCTGGGTCCGCAGACCGTGCACTGAATGGCCGTTCGCCTCGCGGGAAAGTCACAGGCCGACTCCCCTCCAATCTCCAGGCCGAGACCAGGACCGAGCGGGGGGTCATGCGGCACACCCACAAACCACACCTGGGCCTAGCCGGGCCACTTCCGTAGGTCACTGGGCCCCACCCTCGGCGGCCGCCTCTAATGGCGGCCGCGCTCAAGCACACCTGGTGCCAGCACACCTGGTGCCAGCTATGTGGTCTCGCGGGGCAGGTAGCCACTTCACTGGGGCAAAGTAAGTCCGGGATACTGGGGGACCCTCCGGGTTCTGCTAGGGGTCCTGCCTTTGCTGCTGCAGTGGTTAGCGGTCGCAGGCATAGCACGGCCCGTGTCCGGGTGGTGGGCCCTCGTCTCCGGCTGCCGTGTCCCAGCGTGCCGGCCCGCGCACCTTCCCCTCCCGGGCGCGGCTTGCTCTGTCACCCCTTACATAAAGCCAATGTAGGGGCCTGCACTCTGGGCCCGCGATGGTTCCTCCCTGGGGCAGGTTGCTGGGCCAAGCCGGGTCTCCTCCCGCTCCTGCTGCGTATCGAGTGCCTCACGCCGCCAACACCGCCCCTCTCACTTGCCTGGAATGCCTCGCGATGCGGGCATCCTCAAACGCTGGGCCCGGACTCCACCGCTTCCCGGCCCCGGGAGCGCCGCAGGGCCGTTAGACAAAATGTTGGGCGCGTCGTCGCTGCTGTCCCTGTATTGGGCCTCACACCCGCAGGTCCACGCTCCGGACGCCACCACAGTTGAGCGCCCCCCCGGCACGATCAGGAGATTATTGAAGCGGCCCGCAGCCGCCCGTATCAGCCTTCCCCAGGCAGCCCGGACCGCCACTGCGCGCCGCTCCGGGGGTCTCTGGCGTCAGCCCCTTCAAGCTGTGGCTCGAGGTCGGAGGCGGGGCCCGGCTGCTCCGTGCTTCACGAGGAATCCCGGCCTCCTCAGGCTTCCGCTGGATGAATCCCGGGTCCCCGGGAGAATCGCTGCACTGGGGCACACTTTCGGGTCCGTCCCAAGGCTGTAGACGGCCAAGGGCCTGTACTTTGTTAGGCGGCCAGCGGGAGAGACGGAAAGACGCGTCCTATCGCGCCACCATCTTGGCCACGCCCCCCCCCATTTTATTATTTTTTTTAAACAGAAAAACCTACAAATGGACACTGTAAGCTCCCCCAAAAGGACCTGTCATTGTAATGAAAACTTAGGAACTGTTTGGAGGCTGAAAAGAAAGACAATTTCAGTAAATGCAAGTTGTGCTTTCACTTTTGATATTATTAGTTGAAAAACTAAAGGATCTAAAAAGTTGTAAAACTACACCAGAACTGTAATGACTTTGCATGGGTGAAGATTTTGCCATTTTGGTATTCACAAATGTTTTGTAGGTAATGCATGCACATCTGCATCAATGGCTGCTATCCAGCCTTTCTCTTGGAAGCTCCTATGCATATTCCATTTTTCATGCATGTATATACATATACATGTTTTTGCATGTGAAAAATAGTGCAAATGTCCTTTATGAGAAGGTAATTCTGACCATCTAATTTGCCTAGATTCTTTGCTTTTTGATCGCCTGGTTTTTGACCTTTTACTGTTGGAGAGCCTCATAACCTGTGACTCACCCACGGTAAACTCATGGTAAAATGCACTTGCCATGTTTAGCACCAGTGTCGACCTTTTAAGATAAGGCTGCTGCGATGCAGCAATCGTAAGAGGCACTTGGCTGTTTACATGTGAACACGTGTGCACATACGTGAGGCCTGCGCATGGGAGACACCAGTTGTGCGTACAGCCAAGGAACTGCGCACAGGTAGCCTGACGCAGATGGAACTCTGCATGGTTAAGTATTGACATGGGGTAGGCCTTATAATTTTGGTGTACACAGATAGGGAAAGTCAGTGTGCTTTACTGTTTGGTCTGCAATGACCCTCCATCATACACCATGGGGAAGACTGCCTTAGAGTGCTGATCCTCTCCCCTTGGGTCTACAGACACCAAAGCCATGCCAATGAACATGGTAACCTGTCTGAAAAGATCAATACTATTAAGACCAAAGTCATAACTGTACAGCTTATGGGTCATCTAGGAATGTCATGCTCAGGATCAGAATCAGCTCAGGATCAGAGCCCAGGCCTGTTGTTACCCTGCTGGGCTGGTTTACTTACTTTTCCTTCCAGCAGCAGGAACAAAAGCCTCCCCCCCCACAAAGGGAGCAATTAACCTTGATTAGGTCAGCTCCTGAAGAGGAAGGGTTGGGCGGGACTGCTCTGCATCAATCAGCCAGCTGTCATCCAGTGCCAGGAAGTGGGCCACCCAAGCCCACTCAACAAAGGGAGGGAGCCCAGACTCTGAAACCAAATCAGCATGACGGTGCCTTTGAAATTTTGCTGAGGCAAGAGCTGGCATTGATGTCAGCGAGGGATGGAGCTGAGACCCTCGTAGAGCACATGTACCAAGTGACTCCTGGGTGATACCATCTTGAAGAATCCCAGAAGGCTGTGCAGGGAGGTTGGGACAGGAGTGGAGAGGTGATGAGGCACATCACAATAGGCCAGAGGTGCATCCCTGCTGGAATCTCCCACCCCAACTTAAAAGGCCCTGTGAAGGGGGGAGAGCTCACGTGGGTGTGCTTTTCTGCTGGTCACTGGGACTGGAGGCTGATGTCATAGGAAATTGAAAGGAAGAACCCCCTGACTGCCATCTGCACTAAGGAATCTGCCTCTGATTGACTCCGGAACCCGTGGGGCACTCCCCCAAGACCAGGGTCTCTCACATCTCCTCACATCTCCTGAGGGTCAGTTGGGGGAGAGACTGGACATCTGCGCAAGGAGAGAGGCCCAGAGAAAGAGCAAAGTGAAAGGCTGGCACAGGGGGCCAGTGAAACCAGCTCCCTGCAAATTTGGTCCCCTTTGCGGAAAGGAGGCCTGCAGAAAGTGCTCCAGGTGGCTAGGGCTTGTCACGATGAGCAGAACAGGACAAAGATTGTCGAAATCGTCCCAACAGGGCCTGAGTTATGACTGTTTTGGGGACCTTTGACTCCCAACTAGCCAACTATCCTCCGTGGGGGTGGCCAAGACCCCAGAGGTTGCCCTCAAGAAGAAGAGAAAGTGGGGAAGTGCCATCGCGCTTTCCCCATAAGAGCGAGAAGGGGCCCAGCAAGATCATTGCTGAGAGGGAATGCCATTGCACTCCTCTGTTTAAGAGGGAAGGGCTAATAATATTGTTACAGCGAGGGAGCACCATTGCTCTTCCCCACTGGAAGGGGAAGGGTCCCAGGACCCCATCCCTGGGCCCTGAGAAGGCAGCCGTCATAAGAGAATGCCGTTCCACTTCCCAGTGGGAGGATGAAGAGGCCCAGGGCCCCATCCCTGGGCCCCAAGAAGGCAGCCAACATGAAAGAGCACTGTCACGTTCCAACGAGAGAGGAGGAAGGGACCCAGGACCACATCCCTTGGCCCCAAGGATCAAGGGGAGTGCTGCTGCACCCCCCTACAGAATGCACAACGATGGTCCCAAGCGCTGGCTTGCATGGCCACGCACAGGATTGCAAGCTACGCTGGAGTTGACCAGGGCAGTTTGGGGTGGGGTACCCGAGCTGTCCCCCAACCCAAAATCGTGGACGCGACTTGCCTGACTGGCCACCCCTAAAGGCAAAGCGCGGAATGAGGCTGCATGAAAAAGTAAAGGAAATAGCGGCACAAGGCAGCTAAACACCTACCAAAGAAAGAATCAAAGAAGAAAGAAACAAAGGAAAGTAAAGAAGCGGCTCTCCCCAGCAAAGCTCAGAGAGAGCTGCTGTTCTAATATGCACAACACTCCGAGGAGTGCCCCATAATGGCCTGTGGGGTCTGGCCACATTTTTTTTATAAGCATCGCTTGTTCTGTCTTTGAGGTGCCCCCAGGAAAATGCCCCCCCTCCCAAATGATTGCTAAAGTATGGGGGAGCTGCTGGAGCAGATCAGCCTCCCACCAAAAGAACTACCAGAGTCCCCACCCTACGTTTGGTGGGACTCCAAAAGGATAACCCTTACAGGGTTGTGAAGGGTTTTTCAAGCACTTCCTAGGCTGGAGCTTTTGCTCTTCAGCTGGGAGTGATACGTCCTCTGGGGGCAGGGAATGTGGCTGAGGTTCTTGTGGCCTAAAGAGGTTTAATGTGAAGTTTTATGTTTGGATGCACCCTCTATAGGGGTGAAAATGGGTATTTGCAGCTTTGTGTAATTATAAATGTGATGCATATACTTGTATAGTGTTGTAATAATTATAAATGTGATGTCCTTTAGGGGATATGTCTATTTTGTCATGCTTAGTACACAAATCACCTAGGCCTGCATAGATGTTTCTTCTTGTGAATGCTTTATTTAAATAATGAGACTGACAGCCACTTGTGATCAAAGTTTGCACGCTTTATTGCCATTATTAAGTGTCCTCAGTCATAGTTATATGTAATTATTGCATTTCTTCCTATAATGAACTGCTTGTTGAGATAATGAAGTTTGTGCCAGTATTAAGTGCTCTTACTCCAAGTTATGTTCCATCTTTGCAGTTAGGCACCAGATAATATTTATACATGCGAGGTGTGGTACTAGACCCCCTTTGGGAGGTGTAAGAATGATTACGCAAGTATTTCCATCAGCTTGTGTATACAAGGGAGTAGCCAGATAATTAAAATACCCCCCACTTGAACAATACCTCTACTCAAACGAGCATGTGAAATGAGCAACTCTAACCATCCTTAGAACTGTAGCCTCAGCCTTTCATCCTCCTTCCATATATATTTACATTCATCCTTTCATTTTCATTCATATACCTACCACTCCATGACTTCACCTTCCTATCCATTTTTCTATTCCTAAATCCATTCTTTTTCTGTCCATATATCAATTCACTCTACCTTTCTCCATCCTTTCACCCCTCTGTCTACTCTTCTATGCTTCCTTCTATGAACTCTTTCAGCTATTGGTCCTTTCACCCTTTGCTTCATTCTTTCACATTTTTGTCTATTCTTCATTTCACCATTCCATCCTTACATACATTTGTTCTTGCAACATTCCTTCCTTTCCTCATCCATCATACCATATACCTTTTCTTTCTGCTTTCCTATAACCCTTCCCAACTCCTCCTGTTCCTTGCTCTTTCTACCTCTCCAACTCTATTTCTCATGCTTATTTTTTCTTTCTTGCTTTTCTCTCTCATGCTCACTTTTTCTATTTGTAATTCGTTATTTTTCCCTAGTTCTTTTTCGATTTCCTAAAATTTACCTATCAGCAATGGCCCACAGCCCTCTGTCAAAGTGTTATTTATGAGCATTCTCTTTACAGGCAGAAGAGGCCGATTAATAATTAATTCATGTATTAGTGGGGTCAAGTTCATCAAACTGGCACAGCCCCCGCCTAAGCTGTGAAAGTGGGGGTTCCCTATTTGTAAATTGCTGCATAGTATTGAGTAGTGTGTGTGTGTAATAAAAGTACTTTGCCTTTTTCAAAGGAAAAAGCACAGACTGGACAATCTTTTATTGAGTATTATTAATGTGTATCTGTGAAGGGTGATTTCTAGCCCACACCACCTCCCTTGAGTAGGCCTTGGACTGCTCTGCTTTGCTACCCTATGAGAGTCAAGTACTACAATGGGGTGTTTGGGACACAGTGAAGGACAAATGTAGACCCATTACTTGTAGAGGCCGCACAACTAATGACTCATTTTCTAACATACTTCATAACTTTTTTACCTTTTTCCACAAGGAACATGTTGTTCCCTATTGAGAAATACCCAACTCTGTACCCTATTGATTAAGGTGGTGTTTAATTCTCCTTCTCACCATGAAAATAATTTACTCGTTCTATTGACTGGAATATATTTGCAGAGCCAGGGATGGGTGTGAATACTAACATAAGTTTACATTTCTGGTATTCACAACTTTACAGAACATTCTTGCCAGGTAACTCCCTTACCCTACCCCTTTCACTAGTAAATAAGGGCGGGCAGAGAACTCCGCTCTGCCAGCGGAGTGTGCAGAGTTTTGCCTACTCCATGCTCCGTTGAGAACGCGGAGTTTAGGCGAAACTCCAACTCTGCAGCGGAGCGGAGTTAGCCAGCCCCGCCTGACAAAAATAGGCTCCCCACCTCCACCCCCTAATAAAAAATATTTTTTTTAAATTAAAAAAGGGAAAAGGCACTCACCTCTACTGTGGCGTCTCCAGGCTGCCCTCCTCCTCTTCGCTGTGGTCTCTCTCCCACAAACTTCTACATCAGACGTTTGTCTTGGTAGGATTGCGCATGCCCGGAGATGCCACAGCAGAGGTAAGTGTTTTTTTCTTTTTACATTTTTTTCTTTATATTTTTTATTAGGGGGGGTGGAGGCGGAGGGAGGTGCGGAGTTCCACTGAGTTTTTTCCCAAGTCCGTGGAATTCCGCGTAGTGGCACTACGCCAGCTTCACCCGGGGTTACTAGTAAATAAAAACCTTTTAAGAATAGCAAAAGTGTTTTTGAGAATCAGGCTCAATACTAATTGATACTATTTCTGGCTACAAGTTTTAAGGAGCAAAGCCTATAATTGGATACCCATTTCTTACAGAACTAGCAGACACTGTGGGGAGGCTTTACTAGAATTGCACTGAGAACTTAAAAAGGATTGCTTTAATTCTGTACTGCTTAGTAAATGTTGGGTGTACGAATGTATGTATGTATTTATTCATGTGATACGTAAATATCACAAAATTAGCCACAAGGGCAGAAGCTGTAAGAGGTGGGATACAGCTGCCTGCATACTCCCTACTACATAGGTCCTTACATTGTGGTACTCACAAACCTAGTCTGGGGTGCAAAATGTATTGTTTGTTGTTTTGCAGGTACCACGCTAACGTATGGTAACTCCCCCACAAAAAAACAACACTTTTAAAAGGTTACCAGCTGTTTAAAATATAATATGTTGTCCATGGGGTTACTAGCTGGCGAGTAACATTGGCAAAAGCATGAAAGTAGTTGAAGACTGATATATTGGAAGGGACTAGGGGCCAGATGTACATAGACTTCCGTTTCCGATTTCCTAATAGCTAATTTTTGTGATTCGCTATTAGGAAATCGCAAACAGCTATGTACAACTATGCGTCACAAGGGACCTGCCTCGTTAATATTCATGAGGCAGATCGCAATTTGTGACCCAATGGGAATGGCCGGCATTCACAGGGATGGTGGCCTACTGGGGTCAGCCTACCACCATGTCTTTGACTGCTTTTAAAAAAAAAACACTGAGGGTATTTTTGCGCTCCCATTAGTGTTGACTGTACTGTTGACACAACAGTCAACACTGAGGGGAGCACAAATTGTGGACTGCATGTACCATGATGCAAAGGAGCAAACGTTTCTGGGATATGATGTAGTGTCTGGCCAAACCCTTTTCCCCAAACACAAGGAGATGATGGACGGAGCGCTGAAACTTTTCAGACACTCACCCCCAGTCACAGATCTGGGTTGAATCCATCATCGTTCTTTAGCTCACTTCGCCACCCCAGTTCAGACACAGCTATATGCAAATCAGTCTCGACCCTGTGCCTCATGGGAACAGTCCAGCCCGAACTGCCAAGCCATGTCTTCCCTGGACCGGAAACAAGCATCCTGGGACCAGTTTCGGGCTAACAGCCCTCATCAGCCAGGCTAGCTTGAATCCAGTGGCAAAGTGAGCAAGGGTCCCACGTCTGGGCATACCCTCCCATCTTAGGGCGAACAAAGCAAACACAAGGAGATGATGGACGGAGCGCTGAAACTTTCCAGACACTTACCCCCAGTCACAGATCTGGGTTGAATCCATCATCGTTCTTTAGCTCACTTCGCCACCCCAGTTCAGACACAGCTATATGCAAATCAGTCTCGACCCTGTGCCTCATGGGAACAGTCCAGCCCGAACTGCCAAGCCATGTCTTCCCTGGACAGGAAACAAGCATCCTGGGACCGGTTTCGGGCTAACAGCCCTCATCAGCCAGGCTAGCTTGAATCCAGTGGCAAAGTGAGCAAGGGACCCACGTCTGGGCATACCCTGCCAACTTAGGGCGAACAAAGCCCAAACGGATTTTCATGATCACATTCATAATGTTCCTTTTTATAAAAGTTGCATCCAGGCCCATTGATTACACTTCATCCGGCCCGAGCCGGAGAGAACGGCCGAGGCAGAGAGTACGGCCCGGGCACGGAGAGTACGGCCCAAGCCGGAGATTCTGGTCTGACTTTGGTCATAAAGAAACGACTCATAAATGACCTCTGTGAATACCAAAAGTTGTAAAGTTAGACTTTTGTCTCAAATTGCCATTGTGCATCGGGCCCTACATCTCCAGCAACAAGCATGGCCCGACACATCATGCTCCAAAACATGCACTGATAGCTTCCACAATCGTTTTAATAAGTATGGACAGCATATCAAATGTTCAATAAAATGTTATACCAGCTTTCACATGTTGGAGGTCAGTGATGGGGTTGGTGAGCCTGGACATGCCCATCAGCACACTCTTCCAGTCTATAAATTCCCAATATAGATAAGAGTTCCCTTCATTTGCTGAGCAACAGGCATTTTTTGGGATCAAATTCTCATTAGGAGGTAAAAATAGTCACCACAAGAAGTAACCGTTTAGCCTGGGTGTTGAACTCCGCTCCGTTTGTGTTGTTTGTGATGTTTTTTGCACTTCGCGGAGCTCACAGAGTTCCAAAAAACTATGTTCTGCATAATAAGTTGCCGAGCACGAGTGAGGAAAATCTACGCTAGACCACTTCCCAGTGAGATTTCTCAACGCGGCCGGTCTATGATGGTCGCTACTGGTCACGTTGAGAAACCTTCCGTTCGCATTGAGGAAGCTGCTGCTTGATTAGAACTTCTACTCGAGCGGCAGAAAGAAGCAGCACCCTCTTGCACCGTGCAAGATGCCGTTCGTGCTGATTTTACAGCGCGGGACAAACACCCGGCACAACAAATCAGTGCGAACGGCTCGAGGTAACCACTCCGCTGCTGATGGAACTCCACGTAGCTTGGCAGAGTTTTTTTGGGCACTTCATGGAATTCCGCATAGCGGAACTCCGTGAACTCCCCCCAGGTTTAGTAACCATCTCCACATGCCCACAAATAGGTTAAGCCAGATAAGTATTGCCAACTTCCTCATGCCTTGTAACAGATGTGGGAAGCTCCAAAATCACAAGTAATAGGTGATGCCTCTTTTTAAATGCCCTTCACTAGTGATAGCAGTCCTCCATATGCCCCAAAACAGGTCATTCTGGTACGCACATGACTTGGACTATGGATTTACAGCCTTTACAATCACAATAGCAGGTCTGGCCATGCTCCACTTTCTACCAATAGATTTGGACTTCCACCACATACCCACCAACCCATATTTTTAGTCTCCTCATGCCAAGTACCAAAGAATAATAGTCTCCGGATAAGAAGCAACGTATATTGCCAGGCTGTGTATGCCCACCAACATATATAGCGATAATCCTTGTGTCCAGCAACTTGCTACACACACACACAAGGGGTGGCTTAGAAGGGGCAGAATCCACCATCACTGCATTTTTCTTATGAAACTGAAACATTTATGTTGGACCTGACATCCTTGGTGTGGTTTTTGCCCAACTTTTTGCCTTCCAGACTCCTGTTTTGCTGGCTTTAGGATTCTGCACCCTTTACCACTATTAACCAGTGCTAAAATGCTTGTGCTCTCTCCCTTAAACATGGTGAAATTAGCTTATACCCAATTGGCACATGTAACGTTATAGTAATCCCCTAGTAAAGTGGTACTACATGTACCCAGGGAATGTACATTAAATATGCATGTGGGCCTGCAGCACTTATTGTGCCACCCACTAAAGTAGACCTCTAACATGATTTAGGCCTGCAATTGCAGCCTGTGTGAGTTTTTAAAACTGCCATTTCAACCTCTCGCCAGGCCCAAACCTTCCTTTTTAATACAAATAAGTCACCCCTAGTATAGGCTCTGAGAAGCCCAAAGGGCAGGGTGCAGTTTATTTCAAAAGTTGGAAATGTTCTTTAATGTTTTACATGTCCTGGGAGTGAAAAACTCCAAATTTCGTTTTTCGCTACTGTAAGGCCTACCTCTCCCATAGGATAACATTGGGTTACCTTTTTATATATAAAAAGTGATAACTTTCAATTGGCAGCAGGTAGACAAGTCAAGCTTGCTGTCTAAAGAACTGTCATTAAAAGTCCTCTTTAGTGGTAAAGTTGAATTCTTAATAACCAATCTGAAAATGCCTCTTTTAGAAAGTTCAAACACAAAAAAGTACCTGGCCCCGTTTTGCTTTATGCTCTTCAATTTAGCGAGCTACAAACAGACAACCACTGTATCTATTTGAATGGACTATTTATTTATCCATTTCAATTTGATTTGTTTTCTCGGACAACATTTTATCAAAAATTCAATGTACAGAAAAGAAAATACTTAAATTTCAAATGACAAACATCAAAATATATCTCATTAACCATAAAACATATTCTTGTGGACACAAATCACATTAATACAAACATTAAATCACCAACCACATTCACTCAATCACATCATCCACCCTACAACTGAACCTAATCTGTCACACGTCAAACACTCGCTTTAACACACACGGGGAAATATTCTTCAATACGACTGGGGGATACAACTCATCACAATCCCTCTCAAAGTACACAAATTAATTCGTATTTTTAATTCCTCCGTGGACAATTAGCCAACGCGTTTCGAGACCCAGGCTACAGCTGCTGGGACTCTCCTCAGGGCTGCCTCTTAGTGGATATCAACTTTTTCTGGGAAACGGCCTTGTTTTCCGAATCGACTGACTAATTCAACCCTTTTGAATGTTTTTATTCAAAAAGAAAAAGCATTAAAAACAAACAACCTCCTGGTATGTGCATTTTTGGTATGTTGTTTAGAGATATGGAAGAGAGCTGCTTTATCCTTCACAATGTGAACATTTTTTATTTGAAGTAACCTTTGTATGCACAAATAAAAGAAATAGACACCCTAAACCCTGGATATGGAAAGGCCACAGTTGAGAAAGATGTGTACATATGCCATTTCAGTAAAGATCACTAAAGAAGTGTACATTTTAGGTTTCCTCCAGACTCCTGAACAACCAGTAGACAGAACTGATCTGGATATGTATAAAACAGCAACTCAAGGGGAGAAAAATCAAAAAAGCACGTCCATTCTGGTTCATCTATTAAGTTCCAATGGAAATCACAAATCAGTGAAAGGAAAATGACAAAATTGTTCTATATATGTGGAAGGAACATCTGAAACACATGCGCATTCGAAACAGTAAGGACCTGATTACGAGTTTGGCGGTCCTCCTGTCAGCCCGCCACTGCCATGCCAGTAGGAGGACCGCCAAGCCCATAGTACATAAGCCCGCCGGATTATGACTTAAATCCAGGGCAGGTGGTCTGTTAGGCTCATGAAAGAACCTAAGATGTAGACCGCCACCGTGGCAGTGCCTGCAGCACGTTCCTGGACGGGTGGCATGCACCATGTCGTGGATGCCATAAAGTGCAGAAACAGGGATGCAGTTCCAGGGGGGCACAACATGTGCCCCTCTACATGCACCCCCAGGCTCAGAAGCGGCAGGGGGCCCCATTAGTTGCCTCTCAGCCACCCTTCTCATGGCAGGCTCGCTGCAGCTGCACCGCCAGCATATTACTGTTCCTGACCGCTGTGCCACCTCCATAGGATTCTGGATCCCGGTGGATGTGGCGGTCCAACCGCCACACTCAGAATCCTGTGGCGGGCCCGCAGTGGTGGCGGTGGTCGGACCACCACCATGAGTACGGCGGTCCTATGGACCGCCGTACTCGTAATTAGGCCCATCGTGTAAACAAGGCAAAGGTTTTCAGCCAAGTGTACACTAATAGCAATCGACATTGACAATGAAAGTAAGTTTGAATTTTGTATGGTGCATGCATACACACAACATTTGGCACACATTGATATAACTCATTCATACAATAACCTATGCAGATTACACTTATACAAATCCATAAATTCACAAACCAATACATCTACAAACTCGCATGCACATATCGCTTGACGTATATGCATCCATGCATGCACAAAACAGACCAACACTCACCTTTGCACACAAACCTCCGAGATGCTTCCGGAGTCGTCTACAGAACCAAAGATGTGTGAAGAGATTCATTCTGACTCACTGATATTGTTTTGCACACTGCATCGTACTCAAAGAAATTGGGATACTATGGCCCATGACTCCATGTAGCCATTTTATCACATCAACCTTGTTCTAGATCCTTATTGGACTACTGTGGGTGCTTTTCTTGTGTAATTTTTCTGACTGGGATAGTTCGGCCCTTTTACCTAATGTCTTCCACCGCCTCCTTTCAGTGGATTTTTGAGGTTGCTCCATCTTCTGTCCTGATGAAGACCCCTTCTTAAGGAATTACTGGCCCTTCCACCACTCTTAGGGGTCGAAGCATCAACTTTCCTTTAAACCTCTACCTGTACTTCTACAAATTACCCATATGCAGATGATGCAATATTCATTAACGGCGTCTTGCAATTATGGTGTTTACTATTGAGTACTATAAACATTGTTAGACAGGTTCCTGATCAAATTATTGTAAATATTATATTTAACTATTATCATACCTTCTGTCCTAGCCCTTCATGAGCACTCCCTCGAGCACTTGTTTCACTTCATGTGCATTGGAGCAACCATTTGAATTATTGATCATTAAAAAACAATTGTGATTTGATAATTTATTTTGTCAATCCATGTTTGTTTTTGGGTGTAAAATATTTTCTAATCTCTTCAGGTGAACCACTTTTTTCTATACTAGTAAGGTGAAGGAGAGCACCTGGAACTGAGGTGGTGAACTTGTACCTTGACCTAATCTGTGGTGCTTGACAATATACACAGACATTGGAAGGCGGAGCCCATAAACTCACCATTTTTAATCATGGCAGACAGAAACTGAGAACAATTCTGTCTTGTATTGAGCAATCATGTTTATTTTGTGAATGCATATGTGGACAAATACTCCGCCTGCTAGTTTATATCTGATACTGCAGAACCACCACATAAATTACGTAACACACTCCCTAAACCTGAGACTGATCAGAAAGTAGCACTTTAGATGTGATTCAAAAGATAAGCAGGTGTTGCACTTTTTGCTACACTCTAACAAGACTACTCAAATCATTGAAAAGCACTCAATAATAGATTAAAACAAAAAGGCACTACAATGGAATCCATACTGACTGAACTTAAAAACACATCAGTGTTATCAGTAGAACTTTCCACAGCAGATACTAATAAAGAAGTCATATTATCGCGTGAGGAACTGAACATGTAGGTCTTCAAATGGGCAAATCAGACAAAAGATTGAATGCACTAGAAAACAGGTAGTTAGAGTCCCCAGACCTGGTAAATTTACTGGGGAATCTCAAACGAAGTCAATCATATCTCGATAATTGGAGAAGAGGAGACAACTTCAGGATATTCAGGATACCAGAGCTGGAAAATGGAATGTACATAATGTATTTCCTTTCTGCATTTATACGCAAGCTATTGCATATGAATATCTCCCCTCACATTGATTTTCTGCGGGCACACAGATTAATGGGTAAAAGGACACCCTCAAACATAAATGCGTAAAAGGCATGGACCATATACTTATAATTACCACAAGATAACGTTTACAGCAGACTCTTCACGAGACTATTGTACTTCTAAAGAAATTCCTTGCACTCCACCCAAGTCTGAAGGAAAGAGATATGGACTGTCAGAACCAGCTAGTACCCATCAACAGCAAAATGTGCAAATCTACAAACCCAAAGCAACTAGAACAAGCATTTGCAATGCAATAGGTCTTGCATTTACGAGAGTTTGAGCTATTGGGATTTTAAATGACAATGCCTTGTATTTATGTGTTGATTTTATACCAGATAAATAATTTACAATGTCAATAGCTTGAATTCTCGAAAATGTGAGACCTATTGCACTGGATATGCGCTTGGTGCTGTGCTAGAAATATCTTTTGAAAAAGCGGTACTCATGGTAGGTACAATAAAAACAGAGGTTTGTTTCTCACATGAGCCGGAAGCTGCATGTTTCCCACAGTTATCACCCCTCTGGCATCGACACAATAAAATCCAAGTCCAACCCATGTGTTAATACAGGTTTTAGGCAGCAAGGAGGCGGTTAGGGTTTGTGAAAGGCCGTTCAGTATGCAAAGCTCAAACACGATTCTGCAACTGTGCCAAACCCTCTGCCATTCGATGACTGAAAGAAGCCGTGAGTAACGAAGCACTGTTTCTCTAGGGCACTCGCTTGAGAAGGGAACGCTGCACAAGTGGCTGATGGGAGGAGAGTGGAGGCTGTAAGGAACTGCATGCTTGGTCGGTCACTCAAAGAGTCTGTCCGTTGTCAGGCAACCAGGCTAAAACAAGGCGCTGCCAGCGCACGACACCAAAGACAGACAAAGCCCACTACCAGGACCAAACAAACTCCATGCAGACCCGGGTGCCTGAACATCGCTTGTGACTCTCACTAGGCACTGTGCAAGAAATGTGGCTGCCCGCGGCCCCCGCAGGGGGCCCCACTAAAAGGGCGGCCCATTAGTGTCATTTGGGCACTTCCCCAACCCCCCTTTTCTAAGGAGGGACCCGAGGAGGAGTCCCCATGCCAGGTGCACTAGGCGCGTCAGTTCCGGCGCGCCGTGGGGAGGGTATTTAAGCCTCCCCCCTCCATTTTGGGTCCTCTTTGTCGCCTGGCATGCCGTCATTGTGCCGGACACGCCGTCGTTGAGCCTTGACACGCCGTCGCCGGTCGTGCGAGTACTGATGATCAGGGACTCCTTCAAGTAGCGAGGTGAGTCGGCCCCCTCTCCCCGCTCCGGCAATTCACTGCCATCAGCCCGTGGTAATCCGTCCTCCCCCTTCACCCTCGTGGTGTACACCGCCCGGCCCCGTTGGAGGACCGCTGATTTGTGGTGCATGCGGCAGGGGGGACGGTGTGGGGACTGGCTGAGGGCCGGAGAGAGGGTGGTCTTGTCCCGGGCTCTCTATTTAATAAATTTTGCCCGGTGTGATCGGCGGTGGCGGAGAAGGCACGCACTGGACAGGAGGCATCGGGTGCAGAGGCCGAGCCGCGCGAAACGCTGATTAGCGAGGTGAGCGTAGGGCATCTGGGTTCGGGTGCACAAAGCTCCCGCTCTGCACCCCGTGTTGCCACATGTCACGGTTTCGGGTATGGATGGATGCGGGCTTTGTCCCTCGGGGAGGCCGCGTCAGTTCCGATTCACAGTGATGGTTGTGCCCGTATTGTGCTGGGCCAAAATTGCCTCTTGTGTGATGGCGCATGCTTGTTGCGGTCCGGCAGCTTGGGAGGCAAGCTGTCTGGCCTCTCGTCGGGTGTCCGGCAGGAGCAATTAGCGGAGTATTGAAGGTGAAACGCAGCCCCATCGTTGTTGGGGCACGATGCGGTCACAGGCGGGTCCCGCGGTTTCAGGCATTGGCGGTAAAGGTGTGGGCGGCATGGAGCAAATAAGGGGCATTCTCCACGGAGGGGGTAGGATTACCCCTCACTTAAGCACACCCGGAGTCGTTCTTCCCGGTGGTCTAAGATAAATAATTGTAGATTTATCGCTTTCTGCTAGTAACGGACTTTTGTATTGTCAGTTTAGAGGTGTTTAACCGACATCGGGGGACGGCACTTCCGGCAGTTGCTTTGAGGATCGTCCAGGCAGCAAGCCTTTTACCTAGTAGCCTAACCTCTCCATTCCCCAGCTAGGAAAACTCCTCCCTCGCATCAGCGCCATGTGGGCCCCGGGGCGTCGTGATCACCACCCTTGACGCCGAGGTTCTGCGCTGTCTGGTCTTGCGGCGTGCTTGTTCCCCTGTCTGGTGATCAGGGCCGGCCTCGTGGGGTTTTTTGCGGTGAGTCAAAACCCCCCACCCCCCCGCAATGAACGTCGGTATTCCCGGCTTGGGTAACGTCCCTTGGCCGGGGCTAATAAATAGGTGATTTGAACTTATAATGGCCGTACCTTATGGCTCAGATTGCATTATAAATCACCGTTTTTTCGGTCGTGAGCCTCTGAGGGTTACTTACGATTGCAGCAGTCTCGTTTGGCCGGTTGCTCGACCCTGGTCTGGCGGTGGGAGGAGTGGTGCATACTGGGGGGGAACAGTTGAGTCGGGGCCAGGCTACTCTTGGTCACGTGGCGCGCGGGCCACCGCTGGTGTTTACTTTCGTCGAAGGGGTCACACTCAACAGTGGCCGCGGCTCTCTTTGGACCAGGTGCCGAGTGGCTCATCTGGGCAGAGGCTTCGGGGGTAGTGTCCTGATTCCTCCCCCAATACCGAATTGGCACGCAGCTGGCCATATGTTGGCCCGTGGTGCCTCTTTAACAGTGACAGACGGTGCACTGCCCGGCGGGGTACGAGTTTAACATGAACATGTTGGCTTTCATACGTGGGGGATGGCGCCCCGGTGGCCATGGGCAAGATTTCAAGGTGCTTTGTGAGGCCAGCGGGACAGGAAAGGCCCGGGATAACAATATCTGTGTTAAAGACTACATGAACGATGTGCAATTGTGCTGCTTAGGTGGCGACGGATTACAGAGCATTTAAGGGTATTCCGCTCCGGGATAGCTCGGGGGTTGAGCACGCACGGCATGCATCAGGGTGGACTTGCAGGTATGGTTACCAGGTACTACAGTTGAGTATTTTGTACACGCTGTCCAGGACAACTGTGCAGCCGCGCCCGTCAAGAGCTTTTAACCTGCTAATCCCTCATGCCTGGTCTAATTATCTCATTAGTTTGGACACGCTGTCCAGAACATGTGTGTGGCTGCGCCCGGTTCAGAGTTGCCACGGGGGTGGTCGTCGTATGGTTCGGAGATATGAGAACGATGGGTCGGCTGCGGGTGGTGCAGGCCATTACTCCGTCCCGCTTTAACACTGGATCCAACCAAAGGGCTGCCCAGGGCAGGGGCTTTGGGTTGTCATGCGTGCTTTGGCCCAGACTGTGTTGAGCCCGGGGGGCATGTGGTGCAGGTCTGGCCCGCTGGAACACTACCTTGAAGTACTGGATGGGTTTGTGTAAGCAAATGCTAAGTGGGCCGAGGTCATCGCTTAATTGCTGCTGAATTATTGCCCGCTTACCACGCTGTTGCAGTTCGGACCTCAGGTGGAGGATCGTGTCTTCTACGGGCCCAAGAGGGGAACATTTGGGATGCTGCGGCCGAGCCACCCCCGTCCATGGGTGCACCCCCCCCCGGGGTGACGGCCTGTATTCAGCGTTTCGCTGAGCAGTGGGGGACGGCTGCGTGGGCAATGAGGGAGAGCAGGCACGGCATTACTACCCGGGGCGATGTGTGAGTTCCCTGGCGAGTCAGGACTGGACAATGTGGGGGGGTCTGTGGGCGCTCTTTGGGGACATAGAGCGTTGTGACCCCGGTGCATGGTTTGAATGTGGTGCGTGGTGAATTTATATGGACAGCTGAAACTCCATGTTGCAGAAGTCGTCCGGTTCTGCAGCGGAGAGGTAGGGTTGGAGGACAGCCTCGGTCCATATACAGTCCATGTCAATTTTACATTTTGTGTGTTTTGCGTCAGCACACTGAACTCGCCTTGTGGGAATGAATTTTGGAGTGCACGCGCTCAAAGGGTGGTTGGTTCGGAGGTAAGGCGGGGATCTTGTTCAGCGGGCAGAGGAGCAGCCCGCGCACTCCCCTTGTGCACAAGCACACCCCAAACCCCCAGCAGAACGTGTACCAAGCTATGGTTTGTTGAGTCACCTACGTGTAGTTCTATCGGTGTAGGCATTTGCGACTGCTCTATGGAACTGTGCCTCGTGGCCCATGATCCTAGCTGACTGGTTCATGTCTGGGCATCTGCATTCCACCATCCTTGTTGTTTCACGTAGGGCCTCTTTGGTGTGCATGGCGCCCGCCTTCGGGCAGTCTAGCGGGGGCCAGTGGTGAGTACTGACCCCGCAGGTTCATTGGTCAATTTCTGGTGATCTCAGCCGGGGGGGGGGGAACAATTGAGCAGCATGGTGAATGCATGCAGCGAATTGTTGTACTGGAAGTGAAGGGCAGATTCGGGCCTCCTGTCCCCGGGGAGGGGAGGGCAGTGCTCTCTCTAAGGTGCAGCTGCGGCTTGGATTGGCCATTGGGTGCAGCTCGCTGAAGGCACCATGGGTCAGCGAGTGGCATGCTCATTATGAGGCTAAGCTGGCATGAGCCGGTTTCCCCCTCAGCGCAAGGTGGGTACATCGCGCAAGGCTGGTAGTTTGCATGTGCCCATCTCCGGTATTTAACGGTGCCAGGCTGTTCAGACTGACTGTGTATATTTGTGATACCCGGCTCCACCTGAGCTACGTCAGTCTCATACCATACCAGGCACTTTGCCTCCCAAAGTATCACATATATGTCAATGTCGCACATATGCACACTCCAAGCTCGGAAATATCTCACAAAAGCAGCCTTAAACCTTGGTTTTCCGAGAGTCAAATGGGTGTAATTACTGATACCGGTTTGTCTCACTCATCTTCAATGTTTGATTTTGCTCGCAAGAAAGTGCCAATCAGTCTCTTGAAAGGTCACTCATAGTGCACTGAAATGATGAAAATGTCACACATAGCAGTTGAAACCTTGCAGCCATGGTTGGGGGGGCGGCTAGCTCTCGGTTGGCTATGCAACAAAGCTATAATTGTGGCTTATTTATCTTATGCAACTAATGAGCATTGACTAAGCCAATAGATGGGCTTGTTGTAGGTGTAGTGCTCCTTTGGTAGTAAATATAGGGACGCAATGACATAGCGGCTAAATACCAGGCAAGGCACTGCATCCCGCAGCACGCATGGGGTGGGCGCTGACGCGTTAAAAACACGGCATCCTGAGGGTTTGAGGTCAGGAGTGAAGTTACTTGTAAGCAACAGCACATGCTGTAGTACTAACAGCTGCCCTGGGCCAAATCATTGGGGACACCTGTTTGGAACGGCTTTAAGTGATACAGTTCAGTTCTTTAATGCCCACTGTGAAGGGTTACTGACAGTGCACTTAATTGGCACGAATGCTTTAGACCTCTATTCCATCCCACGAGTCCTAGTACCGCTCCTACTAAGTCGGACGCTGTGGAGAAGTTGGAAACATGGCGATAATGTTTCACTATATAGATGCAAAGTCCGCTGTCGGGTGCAGCAAAGTGGGGTTTGTGTGTTTTCTTGCCAGAGCAGAACATGTAGAGAGCCCTCTTCTGGTGTAATTGAGTGAAGAGACTCCTTTGCCAAGGTATCTTGCAATTTAGCGGTCATGCTAAGCGACATGGGGACTGACTGACCCCGATTCCTGAACCAGAAATGTGGGGGAGAGGAGTATAGTGCCACTTACTCTGCCAAGTCAGCCGCAAACTTCACCGGTCCGCTAAATTATACTAAGTAGATCCTCAATAAGGTGGGTTGTGATAGATATTGAAACTGCGATTGCCAGTGCAAACTGTTCAGGTGTTCCTGAACAGATGTTCCTGAACACGTTTACAAAAGGGATGATGGACGGAACGTTTGAGCCAATCAAACACTCACCCCCAGTCAACTGATCTGGGTTAAATCCATCATCATTCTTTAGCTCACTCGACCACCCCAGTTCAGACAACACGTTTAGGCACGGGGGTGGAGCTGTCGGTGCTATGCGCGTTGAGCAGTTTGTTCCGGGGGTCCAGGTGTTCGCTTTGTTAGGCGCGAGTAGTTCACTTCACAGCACTGGTGATACTACAAAACAGCGATATCACATATGAAGCCAACCTTTTGAAGCATTCTCATTTAGCTAAGGAGTTATGCGTAAATTTCACCCCATGGCGCCACGTGGAATCAGCATCCGGCGTGCAGCCAGTGTGGGGGCATTCTAGGTATGCCTAGGGGAACCGTTGACCAGGAATGGCAGGGCAGGTCACAGCAATTCCCCAGTTGCACCCTGGCACGGGTATCAAAGCAGCTATCCCATTTGATGACGATAATGGAAATCCAGATTATCATTGTGCCATATGGGTCAACCTAGAAAGCCATTAGCTGCAGATTCCAGGTAATGCTCCTATATGCTTTCATAAGTTAGTGGCTGTGTGCCCTGTCGGGCGCAGTCAGTGAGTCTTACACTTGTCCGGCACAAGGAGAGGCAGATTGTGGGGCAGGTTAGCATACCTCCAGGTGTCTCTGAGGGCCTTATGTGTCTTTCGGCGCAGTGCTTGTAGAATGTCACGTACCATTAAGGGCATGTTACTACTACAGCTGTCCCAAAGTTGGGGTCAAACTGGGTTGGAGCAGTAAGTTAAAGCGCAAATAGGCTACAATGCATTAAAGAACATTTGGTTTCCTTGTATTCAGGAGGGGGCAGGTATTGATACATGTAGTTCCCCTCCTGTGCCCACTGCCTTGTCTGCTCCCTGGCATACCAGCAGAAGTTTGGGAGGGCAAGACTTCACCGAGGGTGGTGACTGGCGTAATTCAATGGACAAATCCAAAATGTTTCACATTGGCGAACGTAAAAAATTGGGAGCTGCCTGTGCGTAGTTTTATTCATATGCGCAATATTATCAAGTTAAATAATCGCTGTATTGACTAGTGCGACCAGCGGGCGTTTATGCACCAAGGCATTTGGCAGCGGTGGACTAGTGATGGACTAGTCCAAATGTTCCACAACAACTGCACGTGGGAGAGGGTCAACTACCTGTGCGTAGTTCAGTCAGATACTCAGTATCATATTCATTTAAATAATCATTGCAGTTGCAGGTTGCAAGCGGGAGATTCCCTCAATGTCAGCAACTGCTCACATTGCCAGCAACAAAAGCTGCCTGGGAAGTCTGGGTACAGTCACCACAGATTTAAATGAACAGGCAACAGTCTGGCAGGAAAGGAGGGATGTTGAATTGTTTGCCCACTTAGCAGTAGGACTATTGCACGGGAAGATGGAGGGTGATTCAAGGGACACAGGTGGTGTGACGGCAACACAAGACTGTCAGCTTATGCTGGGTAGGAGGTTCCGTATCAACAACCACAAGGGTGCCATGTGGAAAAGCCAGTAATATGTTAAGGTATGATATAGATGCTGGTCAGGAGAGGTGTGTCAAGGCATTTCACTTCTTGCCAGGCATCGTAACAACCCATCCTCACCAAGCGTTTGCTTAGGTTCCTGGGCCGCATACACACAGCCCGGTATGGGGCACCTGCGGTTGTCAGCGCCTTGAGTCACTACATTACAACTGTACAGTGGGCGTACTGGCTGACCGGGCAGTATTACGACGGCCTCCAAGGGCCGATTAGTCAGATACCAGTAGCAGTGAGGGTGGCTGGCCCTCAGTGCAGTTGTTAGGAGAATTTAAATTTCATGTGCAGGTTATGCTGGACTTGCTACCAGAACGGTTTAACTGCATGGAAAAAGGCATAAAAGGATTATGGCATAACACATAGACTACTAGGAAGTAAATCAGAGACCAGCTACCCCTACACATGGGTCGGTGGAGGGCAATTAAGTCTGGGGTAACCAAGGTACTGGCTCTAGTGCGGTGCATCTTGGGTGAAAGCGGGTTTGCACGCAGGGGATGTCCAGGATCGTACCAGGCACGCTCTGCAGTGTAGAATGCAAAAGAGCTACACATGGCCACTATTTTCAGTGTGACAGATGCAACAATTTGATCCCAGCCAAAGCAAACCAAGGTTCTTACTGTCAGATGCACAACATACAACCGTTCACTCCAGCCTCACCAAAGGTAGTCCGTTAGCAGAAGCATAGAATGGGACGTCTTGCGCCAGGGTGCGGACTTTGCACGGGTGACACAGCAGATAGTCTGCTGTCAGATGCGGGTGCTGGTAGGCTAGGAGGCCAGGCAAGGTAGCACAACCAATGCTAAGGATCCCTCCCCCCCCCACCGGACCGCCCGAGAATGTGAGGGCAGTGGGAGGTGCAATGTTACAGGTATTTTACTTGCCCATACAGGGGCAGAAGGGTACATTGCAGGAATCTCTGTAAATAGAGTGGGGGCAAGACCTATAGACGATGTGCACTGGTAACCACGAGAGCGTGGTGTTAAGATCAAAATCTCGCAGCGACAGGTGAGACAGGTGAGACAGGTGGCTTGCGTCAGTTGGTTAGGCCAGAGGGTGTGCCGTGGCTCCAAAGTGTCTAGAAATATAGGTTGGGAGCACCAGCACTGACGATTCCAGAGCACACTGCACCCGATTCCAGTGGGTGAAGGCAATATGCTCAGGTGCGGCTTGATCTCGTAGAGGGCAATGTTCCTGGGATAACAAAGTACTAGTTCAAATAGCTGGAGTGAGCATCAAGGGTCACAGCTGGTCAGCAGGTATGTGTGTATCTGTGATCGGCTTTAGTTAAACAAGCCTGGTAGGTGGCGTAAGTTGTCCCTCCATATGGTTGCTGTGACTGCAAGAGGGCGCGCGATGCGGACAGTCCTGTTCGCCATGGTTCATTAACCACAAAGGTCTGTGCACATGTCTGGTCAACTTCAAGAAAGTAGGTGCACTTTGCTCCCAGGGCAGGTTACGGGTTGCTTCAGTTACGCATGAAATGCCCCGCCCGCATAGCCATAGTATATAGGCTGGTGGTGGAAGCGGTCTTCTAAGCAAGTGTGCTGCAGTTCCAAATTGGGGCAACAGGTGTTAGGGAGCACAAAAGGCTAGAAGGATTGCAACCACAGGTTGCAGGAGGTGGGAGCCTACATCAGCTTGAAGGGTAATATAGCGAAGGTTAAGAGTAGAGCTCCCTCCTGGGAGCCCATCACATTCTTGCTGGTCATGTGAGGCAGTGGTACATTCCCAGAGAAGGATAAACCGCTCCATGTGCAAGGTCGCAGAGCAAGGGGCTTGGCGTCATCAGGCATGGGACATGCTGGGCGAACACCAAAAGTTATTTTGACAAAGTTGGGGTGCATCGACCTCACTGCCAGGGGCAGAGGTGCACTTTTACAAGCCATGAAGACTGACTTGGAGGAGATCAGCAAATGCATGGGGCAATGTGAGCTGTTCTGGTCGGAAATAGTGCCGCGCATGGTTTGGCGCGGGGCCAAGTCAAGTGAGGCGGTGGAACATTCACCCAAAAGGGTGAATAGTGCAATGCACAAGTTCACAGAACAAAGGGGCTTTGGTTTTATCAGACATGAGCTGATCCAAATGAAGGTGAAGGGCTATTTTGATACGGATGGGGTTCACCTGTCACAGGTTGGAATGGATCTGTTCCGCTTGGACATGCAGGAGGCCCTGGAAATAGCAGGTTGCAGGTGAGAAAGAGCTGTTTTGGTGGGGGGCTCTTTAGGCGACGGTGGCCACCTCCAGAGCTGTGGCGGAGTTACAGGGCGATCTGGAAGCATATGGGTACAAGAGCACAAGAAGGGTGCCAGAGCCAAATCCCAGGAACCTCATGGGAGGGTCCTGGAATAATTACGTCGGCGCCCCGTTAGTCCTTCGGGCGGTTGTGGGCCTGGACAACCGGGGGCTTGTCTAGCTACGCTCCGACCTGAGAGGGGCGTGAGTAATAAGTGACCAATGTGTCACGTGATCCAGTAAGGGGATCACCCCCATAAGGGTAGCACTGATTGGATTCTCCACAGTGCTTGGCTCACCAGGTGGGCAAGGCAGCATAGGTTGGTACAGCTGCCTGCCCTTGGATCGTCCGTAAGATAACCCACCATGTTGCATACTTTTGTATGGAATAAACCTGCAGCAATTTTTCCCAAACAAAAGTTGTGTTGTGTATTTATTTATGCATACATACTCTGTTGTGGTGTGGGTGGGGTGTGTTGCCAATAATGGGACTATGCGGCTGCCCACGGCCCCTGCAGGGGGCCACCCTAAAAGGGCGGCCCGGTTAGTGTCATTTGGGCACTTCCCCACCCCCCCCGTTTCTCAGGAGGGACCCGAGGAGGAGTCCCCATGCCAGGCGCACTAGGCGCGTCAGTTCCGGCGCGCCGTGGGGAGGGTATTTAAGCCTCCCCCCTCCATTTTGGGTCCTCTTTGTCACCTGGCACGCCGTCTCCCACCCTACCGCTTACCCGGCGTGGGACTGGCAGGCGAAAGTACTGAGGACGTTGTAATGTTTTCTTTGTCGTTGCAGGCGGAGTTACAGGGCGATCTGGAAGCATATGGGTACAGAAGGGTACAGAAGGGTACCTCTGCAAGAGCACAAGAAGGGTGCCAGAGCCAAATCCCAGGACCCTCATGAGAGGGTCCTGGAACAATTACGTCGGTGCCCCGTTAGTCCTTTGGGCGGTTGTGGGCCTGGACAACCGGGGGCTTGCCTTGCTACGCTCCGCCCTGAGAGGGGCGTGAGTAATAAGGGACCAATGTGTCACGTGATCCAGTAAGGGGATAACCCCCATAAGGGTAGCGCTGATTGGATTCTCCACAGTGCTTGGCTCACCAGGCGGGCAAGGCAGCATAGGTTGGTACAGCTGCCTGCCCTTGGATCGCCCGTAAGATAACCCATCATGTTGCATACTTTTGTATGGAATAAACCTGCAGCAATTTTTCCCAAACAAAAGTTGTGTTGTGTATTTATTTATGCATACATACTCTGTTGTTGTGTGGGTGGGGTGTGTTGCCAATAATGGGACTATGGCTATGCAAGTGCTGTCTACTATTAGAAAGCAAGCATGCTTTGAACGTGGTGTCTGTGGGAACAGAAGGGGCTACGCAGTTTAACACAAAAAACAAGTGGGATAATTTTCATAATTAATCATTACTTGTCTCAATGGGTTGTCTCAATAGCAAATGTAATTTCTTGATCGACATCACTGGGCAAACAGCTGCTCTGACCGACGAACAGCCACATCGATGCTTTGCAGCTCATGTGGCATTCAATAAAGAAATCCATCTCAGATGTAACACAAAACGAGTTGGGCGACCGGCGTGCAACATTGCGTGCGGTCGCCATGATTTATTGTTAAAGTAAAAAAAATAGTTAGGCGAGCTGCATGCAACATGACATGCGGCTGCCATGTTTTGTTGTTAAAAAAACGATTTGGGTGAACTGCACACAAGAAGACGTGCGGCCGCCATGATTTGATGTAAATTAAAAAAAAACAACGAGTTGGGCGAGCGGGCGCCTGCTGTGAAAATAAAGCTGCACCCGACATTGTTTGTATTGTGCCTGTGCTGTTCGCATAAAAGCGGGCGCTGTGCTGAAACATTAAGCACGGCACCCTGGCCATGAGGCTCGGACAGTAGAGAGGTGATAAGCGGTCCCAGGCGATGAGGAGCAGAGAGTTGAAAAGTGGTTCCCTGCAGGAAAGCATGTACTGCTGCAATAGGAGAAAGTCATAAAAAAAAATTGTGCTCACAGACCTAAATGAAACACACCCAGTAACAATACAAGTAAAAGAACCAGTCTTTATGGGAGGTTACAAATGCAGACAAGGCGGTACTAAGGAGGGGCTAATAAGCCTATTCATGAATCAAAAGCAACCATTTAGAAAGGACAGTAACAGGAGCCAATTGAAAAGAAGGGCGGAAAATGGGCAGAGCTTCAAGACCATACCTGAATACGGCATGCCTCGCAGCGCATGCGCTGCACAGGCTCGACCTAAAAATCTCTGGAATGAGTAGTCACCCAACACTAATGGAAATTGAAGTATGTTCACCTAGACAGAAAGCTGAACATCAACAGCATGCACAGGAACAAATACCCAGACAGAAAGTCACCAAAAAAACTTGCAATACTGAAGATATACTTCTACGAAACTCTAAAGACATAACTGTAACAGGGTCTACTGCTCCCTACAGTGCACTGAATGAAAACGCTCCTCACTAAAAGTATAGCCCAGTCCTCACATTTTCCTTGACAAATCAAGCTCTAATAGACACATTGAGCGCATGTATAAGTGAAAAAGTTTTCAATTACAAGATCAAAAAGTTTCCTTTAAATAGCCTTCTACCATCGTATTACAGTAACCTTTATAGTAACATTGCACATAGAATTTAGGTTCCTGAACCACCTTAAATTCTAACACATCTACTACACACATTGTCTCATTTGTTTATTGATATGCTACCACCCTACGGTAAAGACTTGGACACTGAAGAAAGAACGCCCAGCCTAAGGTATCTAAGCAAACAGTTACCGGTTGACATACAACAGGAATGACAAAATAACTGTCCAATTGTAGCTCTCCCCTATTCTCCTACACAATCTTGCCTATGATGTATACTAGGGAATTGCCTACATGGTTACTCAGCATTAATGGACTCTCTCAGAATAATAAATAAAAAAAAAGTATTGTTTCGCCTGGCTACCAAGAGATCAGGCATTGACATCATACAGGAAATACACCTTTTGAAAACAGAATCTGACAAATGAGAAACCTTGTGGAAAAGTGATCAGCCTCTGGATCATATTCCCATAACACATCTACTAAACACCACGGAAAGATATACAAAATATGGTATTGCCATTTTGATATATAAAACGATACTGGTCAGAATATACAAAACCTGGTTCAATCAGGCAAGTAGATAAGTGTTTGCTGGCTTTAAAAGGCAATGTCTTCACTGTGGGAACCTTATGTGCACCCAGTGGTTCAAAGGAAGACTTTTTCCATCACTAACTAGAAGGTCATAGCAGGAGGTGACTGGAACATCACCATAGATCGGATCATGGACATAACAGATGCCCTTTGGAGCAGAAATAATAATGATAGAGGTCTCCTTAAAGACAATGGAATACCATGCAATGCTGGACCCATACCATGCAATGCTGGACCCATGGCGGACTTTTCACCCTAAGTTAGATAATATACAATGTTGACTCTGCACTTGGCACTGAGTCAAGGATAGACCATTCAAGGATGGACCTACTGCTCAACATGCAGATTATGGCTCCCATAATGGGCACATGGAGGAAGAATTATGAATAATGAGAAAAAGCAAGATCACGGTTAGCTTTACAACTAAGACAAACACAGAATCCCAAGAAAAGTGAAATACACCTGCTCTCACGGAATATAGCAGGAGCAAAAAAATGGCTAGAAGAAGGCACGCCACCTCAAGACTGGGAAACATATGACATAATACCCCACCAAGAGACATGGGCACTGGATAACCTACCCCTAGAGGGCTTTATCCACTACAACGTAGCCGCAGAAAAAAATCTCTATATGCCCCAATCTTTATACAGCACGTGCCACTTTACTAAAAAGAATCCTCATCGCTATAGGAATAAGGACATGCAGAGCTGCTATCATACAAGGGCTAGATCCGTCAAATCCGCAAATGAACTGCAAATTAATAAAATACCTAAGAATTCACGATCAGGCTTTGAAAACCATAGCTCAACAGGAGGACTGATTTTGTCATCCTTTTAACGGAAAATGTGTCACATTTCAGCACTAAGTCAGAGAAGACAAAAAGCTACATGGAGACTGTCCATTGTACAGAGTTTTAGGAGCAGGGCTCATTACGTCTCTGTTCAAGGAACATACGTATAACCAATTCGTCCATTTCTTTACATCATACAATCTTACGATGAATTCCTTACTATACAGTAACGTAAGAAGGAAGCCTGCACCTAAAGCTCAATGAACAAAAGTATAATTAACTGCTCACCTTTGCACATTAAATCATCCTTAGATGAACTCCCTTTAAATATCAAAGTAAGGAAGAAGCCTGCATCCTACAGCTCTAGCCACCTCAAGGATCTAGTGCTAGTAGATAGTGACTATGATCTAATTTGCTCCTGCAGGAATTAATGGTTGATGAGGTCTTTACCCTGCCGAGTTTGCACATAGAATTAATTTTAGAACATCATCACAGACTAAGAACGAAATGCTCACCCTGCCAATCTTGCACAGTGAATTAATTTTAGAACACAGTGAATATGATCAATGTGCTCCTAAAGAGATTAAAATTTGACGAAGTATTCTCTATGCCGATTTTGCTCATTGAATTAATTTTAAAACGACTTACCACATTATCCCAGACTAAGGAAAAGTGTTCACACCGCTGACTTTGCACATTGAATTCATTTTAGAACAACTTATTACATTATCTCAGACTAAGAACGAAGCTTCTGGACTGAAAACTGAAAATTAAGTCCTGTTTTAAACTATGCAAATATTTTATATTGTACTCTTTTATGCTAAAAATGTTATGGTTGTGATTAATTAAACAATAAAATTACCTTACCTTACTAAAACAAAGGGAAGCCCAACCACCTATTCCAGCAAACTACAATTTAGAAGTGAACCTGTACACTTCTAAATGACCTACAGATACTACCTAAGAAGGCAACTTTATGCTGAACATATCCCTTGCTCAACCACACTAAGATCAATGGAGGCAAGTTTGATTAAGAATTTCACATGATTAAATTAGAGAAGCCATCAAATTGATGTGGACTGAAAAAATGCCATGTGAGGCCAACTTTTCCATGAAATTTTAAAATTGGACAAGTACTGCAACTACCCCTTTACTAAGGAAAGCTTTCAGATAAGTTATAGAGCAGGGAACTATTCAACATGAATTTAAAAGGGCCTATTTATCTCTGACACCAAAAGTGAGACAAGACTCCTGACACTGCTCTATCAACAGTCAGATATCTCCCGTTAATTATGACATGAAAATGTTGGCTAAAATACTGGCCATAAAGCTAGGCAAAATAACACATTTTCATGACCGTTAAAAGAAACAACATAATCATGTTCTCAATGTAAAAGCTTTCTGAAATACAAACACTTATAAACACAAAGAATCAATAGTACAATTCCTAAGTTAATTCAGATCTCACGCCAGAGGGCAAGGCGGGTGGTGTTGGCATTCACCCATCACTGCCTTCCCCAACCATGAAGGGAACTGTCCTCTTGCAAATAAAAAAAAACTATCCAGCACCCAAGATACTAACAGATGCCTTTGTATATTCATAACCACATTCTTTTTTTTAATGTTTTTATTTTGGCCTTTACAATAAAAAACAAGCAACATCCACATTAAGATAGCTTTTTAATCTTTAAGATCATATTTACCATAATACACAATCTCTTTGGTATGATACATCATCAACATTATGATCCATCTCGACATACCATCTTGCCCATGTGTACCTTCACTGATTTCTACCCTCTTGGGGTGAGTGTGGGCCAATTTTCCCAGGATGGTGCATCAAGAGTGATCTTTAGGAAAGTACATTTCACCCCTTCCATCCTAAAGCATAGTGCTCTCTCCATCACCCCTAAATTCTATCAAACTTCTTTGGGAAATCTCTGTTGGTGTAGTTCATGCTTGTCCATGCCTACAAGCCACTGTAATTTAGTTGGCAGTTGTTGCCTGCCCGACATTATGCCAATGTCCCTCTTTGCTAGCTAGATCGCAGAGCAGGAGGTGAGATCGCATTAAATCAACATTGCAAAGGACTCCCAGCAGGATAAATTGCTGGTGTTGTAGCTATGACTATATCCAGGATTGCTTCTTATTCTTTGATGATGGTGTCCCAATACTCAGCAACAGGGGGACAGCCCCAGAGAATGGGTGTATAAATGTGCCCTCTTCCATCCCACATCGCAAGCAGTGTGGGCTCGGAGCTCTGCCCATTTTGTACAATCTACTTCTGTTGTAGTAGGTCCTATGTAGGATTTTCAGACGGATTATTATCAGTTTGGACCTAATGTCTACTTCTTTGGGATGCGTTAGGGCCACCTCCCAGTCCACATTTTCCATGGGGCCCATGTCTCTCTCTCAGGTTACCCTAAGTTTTGTAAGTGTGTTGGTTTGTTTTTTATTATGGTGCAATATGTTTGTGAGACCATTTTACTAGTTATCTCTTCTCCAAGTACCCTAATCACCAGGGAGCTAATATTGGGATCAGCTTCTCGCTCTGTGTTCTCTGCTTGCAGAGGATGATATTATTGAAGGAACCTATTTCTGTTGAGGTCCCAGTTCATACTCTTGCTGCAGCATTTTGAAGTATTTCAACATACCCACATCCACATCTCCTATTGTGGAGGTGCCTATGGTATCCCATTTGCGGAACCCAGTCAATTTCCCGACCTCCTTTAGCATGTGCCCTATCCACAGCAGTGCTTGATTGGTCACCTTCTTATGCCAGCCCAAGTGCCTAGTAATTTTGTCCCATTTGTCTTGTGTTGCCTAGGTGGGGTGCAGCAGTAGCCTCCTGCTCTTTTTACTATATAGTGTATATATGTGTGACCCTCCAATCTCAGCCGTTCTAGTCTCATAGCAGAGTCAACTCTCGAGACAAACCCCCATTTGTTGATGTTCTGCAGCTTCATCCCCCATCAGTACACCCTGATAACCAGCAATGTTATGCAACCATTGTATACTGATTGGTGCATGGTCTAGAGGGCAATACGGGAAGTGCCCCCATCCCATAGGAGACTGTGTGTGATTTTATCTATTCTGCCAAAGTATGATTCAGGGACGATGAGCAGGATGTTTTGTAGAACATACAGTAATTTGGGGAACGATACCATTTTAAAAATTGCTGCACTCCCAATCAGGGAAAGTGGCAGCCATCTCCATCACTCTGCGACTGCCTGATATTCCTGTATGATCATCTTGAGGGTTCTATCCAGGAAGTGCACTTTGTCGAAAGTTATTTTAATCCCCAGGTATCAAAACCCATCCCTCTTGACCCGTAGCTTGCAGTAGGAGTCACTTGTTACCCCATGTGTTGTGGGCAGACAGTGTTGATTTTCCCCATTTTATCGTGTATCCTCAATACTTCTCAAAGGATTGAAATACTGACAAAGCTGCTGGAATGGCCATCTCTGGGTCAGAAAGATATTGCAGAATATCGGCTGCATAGAGCGAGATATATTCTTGTTGTCCCTTCACATCAGGAAATCCTGTTATGTGCACCCTTAACATCACCCAACATGCTAAGGGTTCTATGCAGAGGCCAAAAAGGAGAAGTGATGGCGGACACCCATGCCTCGTACCGCATCCGAAGGTGAACGGGGTGGACATTACCCCAATTATTGAGCCTCCAGTTATGAGTGCCTATTAGAGCAGCGGCACGTATTTGCAGAAATTGGGGCCAAACCCAAATTAAAGTAGCATCTGATGGAGGTATGACCACTCAATAGAATCAAACACTTTTTCTGCGTCTAGCAATAATATGGCCAACATTTCTTGTGTCCGACCATCTACATCCCACCAGTTGTACAATCTCCCTATGTTTTTTAGAGTTGCCCTCCACTGCACTAATGTGGTAATTACCCCTACAAGCCAATTAGGGAGTATTTTGGCCAACAGCTTCACCTCAATGTTAATGAGACAAAATGGGTCAAAAGGCACTGCATATATACCTAGGCTTTCCTGGTTTCAGTATCACCACCATGGTTGCATGGCGTAGGTCTGCGAGAGGTGCCCTGTTAGACCTGTCAGCCTTAGGGTGGTCTTCTCCCAAACCTTTTGCTTGCTTACCTCCTATTTTTGCTGAAGCTTTTTGTTGGCCTCAGGACTTTAAACACTTTATCACTGCTGACCAATGCTAAAGTGCACATGCTACTCCCCTAAACATGGTAATATTGGTGCATACACAATTGCCATATTTAATTTTCTGATAAGTCCCTTGTAAAATGGTATATCACATACCCAGGGCCTGAAAATTAAATGCTACTAGTGGGCCTGCAGCACTAATTGTACCACCCATACAAGTAGCCCTTTAAACATGTCTCAGGCCTGCCACTGCAGAGCGTGTGTGTGCGGTTTTACTGCCACTTCGAGTTGGCATTTAAACACTTTATCAAACTTTAAACTCCCCATTTATTACACATAAGTCACCTCTACGGTAGGCCCTGCGTAGCGCATAGGGCAGGATGCTGTGTAAGTAAAAGGTAGGACATGTACTTCTACATTTTCCATGTTCTGGTAGCGACAAACACATACATTTGTTTTTCACTACTGTGAGGCCTACTCCTCTCATAGGTTAACATTGGGAATTCCTTAATACACTTTTAAGCTGTAACTCTTGATTAGAGAGGAGTGGCTGTGTCATGTTTTATATCTTTGTAATGGTGAAGTTGAATTTAACATTACTATTGTAGAAATGTCACTTTTAGAAAGTGGACATTTCTCTGCTCTTACAGCCCTGTGTGCCTTCAGCCAGTCTCCAATACACATCTGGGGTGGGTAACAGCTACAATTTGTGCATTCTCTCTAGACAGCCACACACACAGGAAGGTTAGGTGTGTCTGAGTACTCATCTGCATCCTAATGACTCTTCCTGGGCAGGAAGGGAAGGATGGGCTGACACACCTGAAAAGGCAGAGCCCTGTCCCCAAACAAAGGGTTGTTTGCCCCTACAGTTAGTCTGGAGCCAGAGCTGGGAGGAAAGGGCTTCAGTGCACATAAAAGACTCTTTGTTGAAATCACTCCCACTTCAAAGGCAAAACTGGGTATAAGTACTGGGGGGCAGATTTACGTTGAACTAACGCAGCGGGGTACAGCAAGTCATTTTGCTGCGCCGTGCTGCGTTAGTTTTGAAGCACAGGGATGCAACATATTTACAACAATATGTCGCATCCTTGTGCTTCCCCCTGCGCTGGCGCACAAACTGCAGCCATGCGCCGGCGCAGGCACCCTTGCACCATGGTGCAAGGATGCCTGCGTCGTGGGGAGATTGTTTTGTGCAGGAAGGGGAACCTTCCTGCACAAAAACAATCACTACAACCATTTTCCTCTTTCAATGCGTGCTGCAGAATGCAGCACGCATTGAAAGAGAAAACGAGGAGAAATGAAAACATTTCTCCTCGGTGCGCTCTCGCTACGCCACCTCTAGGGTGTCGTAGCTTTCAGATGCATCTCCAGAGTTACGATTTCTCGTAATTCTGGAGATGTGTCTTGTTCCATGAGTGTTGCGTGGGAACACCCACAGCAACACCCATGGAACGCCCCTTCACCGCAAAGTGCTGCGTGTGAAGGGGCCGTATTTACAAGGAGAGGAAAAGTCACGCAGGGTGGCTTTTCCTCTCCTTGTAAATATGGAGCAGCCCCCTGCGCCACCAGTAAGTCACGAAAAGTGACGTACTGGTGGCGCAGGGGGCTCGTAAATCTGCCCCTGGGGCTCTGACCCAACCAAATCATGCACTTCTGATCCTGTAACTGGACCCTGTCAGAAGAACAGCTGTTCTGCATCAACGACTGACACTCTGCTAGACTGCTGGTCTGGAAGACCTGCTTTTCTGCTGTGCTACCTAGCTGTGGCTGCTCTCTGACCCTGCTGAGGGAGAGCTGGGCTTTGCCTTGCAATCAAAGTGATCTCTTAGAGCTTGTTGACTTGCCTCCTGTTGCTTGAGACTCAGGGCTTTCAAAGTCTCTACACCTGTTCCTGGGCCTGGTTCACTGTAAGTGGACCCAGATACTTGCAACAAAGAAATTGATGCATCTCCAATCTGCGTGTAACAGAATGGCACATCGACATTGTTGCAGTAGTAGAATCGTAGCATTGCTCTTAGAACCAATGCCACGCATTGAGAGCCCAGTGCATTGGAGCCACGCATTGACGCCGAAGTAGTGTGGAGAGATCGACGCATCCCCTTGACTGTTTGGAGAAACCTGGGGCCATATGTATCAAAATTAGGTTTTGCGATTCTCAAATAGCGAATTTTTGAGAATCGCTATATGAGAATCGCAAAACGAGATGTATGTAGGATTTGCAAAAAAATTTGCGAATCCTACATATTCCTTAATTGCGAATCGCAAAGTTCGATTCGCAATTAAGGAAACCCTCCCCATTCATTCCTATGGGCCTAGAGGCCCATAGGAATGAATGGGAAGATATTCTCAATTTGCGAGTAGCAATTAGAGAATCGCAAATTGAGAATGCAATTTCAAGGTTGCAAGGGTGTCAAAAGGACACCCTGTTGCACCGCTGAAATAAGCATGGGTGCACATGTGGCGCACATACATGCCTAAGGGCATGTATGTGCGCCACATTGCACTTTGAAAAATGCAAAAAAGTGCATTTTTCAAAGAAATCGCAAATTACCACCAACTTGGAGTTGGTGGTAATTTGCGATTCCTTAAGGCCAAATTGCACTTTTTTTGTGCTTCTTACATTGCATTTAAGGAATCGCAATTTGCGGTTCCCTAAATGCAATCGCAAAATAGGGAATCGCAAATTTTGCGATTCCTTATTTTGCGAGGCAGTTTTTCATTTATACATACCACTAAGCCCAATTGCGATCGCAAACGCCGAAATTCGCAGAATTTCGGCGATTGCGATCGCAATTTGGAATGATACATATGGCCCCTAGTGCTTTGAACTTCTGAACCAACACATCTCTGCTCGGAGTTTCGTCTGCAGAGCCGACGCATCAGCACCACTGCATAGAGAAAATCAACGCATCAACTTGACTCCGGGCTTGACATTGACGCATCGCTCGTTTGCACCCTGCATCTCGCTGTTGTGACCAGGATCAAGGTACTCTGTTTACCGGGCCGGCATGGCTCTTGTACCCAGCCTGCGCTCCATCGCAGTCAGCCTGAACTGTTGACTTTGCCCCAGTCCAGCACGACCAGATAACCCCCATTGGCGCTTATTGCTTCTAAGCGCTGAAACTCTTTTCATTCTTCAAAAATTCATATCTCGACTTCTATTTCTTGGATTTTTGTCATTTTAATTTTAATTTATTTATAAAATTATTGTCTGTTTTTCTAAACCAGTCTGGACTCTTTTTGTGGTGTTTTCATTGTGTTACTGGGTGTTGTGTTGCACAAATTCTTTACACTTTCCCACTTTAAATAAGTCTGACTTCTCTGTGCAAAGCTACCAGAGGGTGAGCTCCGGTTATCGTTTAGTGTGCATCTGACTTACCCTGACTACAATTGTGGTTCCTGCTTGGTCAGGGTGCATACCTCTGCCAACCAGAAACACAATTTCTATCATGCCCCTTTTCTGTGTGCCCCTCTGAGCATGTTAAGAATGTATGGACTGATAACTGAGTAGAGACACTTTTACATATTTTGGAGTGAGAAGCGGATGGACGCTAGCGCTTTCCCATTTGACATGCCTGCAAGAGCATTGGTGAGCTCCTTTAGGGAGAGCTCCTCCTCAATGGCTATCCTATCCTTTCCAGCTAGAACCGGCAGGTGTAGTTCACTAAGAAAGTCAGCCATGTCTTGTGTGGCTGCTGTTTGTTGCCTTATGCATAGCTCTTGATAATACAGTGCAAACTCTGGTGTTTCTTAATGTAAAGTAACATATTATTACATACATAGTATAACATCACTTTAACCTTTGTCTTTTCAGATATATATGTTGATCCAAAAGCCCATGATTCAGCGAGACCCTGTGGCCATTTAAATATATATATTCCATGGGTTCTTGTCAAATATCATCCTCATATTGACAACCCGAAAGCACTCTGCACAGCTTCACCATTTTCTATTGTTGTCTTTATGGAAAGCAAAGAAAAACTTAACATTCTAATTCCAATCAATAACCATTTTAGCTGCAGATAACCTACTCAACTATCTCTCCCTTCTAAAAAACATGTTATTTTAAGGAAAGAAAATGGGTTATCTTCTAAAATTCAGCATTAGTTACTGCATAATTAAGAATTTTTATCTTCTATTTAACACAGATAGCCAAACAGTGTACTCCAGTTCAACTTACTGGTTTTAATGCAAATAAACATTTGAAGAAAACACCTTATACAAGCAAACTGAGAAAAAAATAAACATGTACTATAACAAATGCATAGTGAGAAATAGGTCTAATGTAGTCCTATTTTATAAACCGAAGAATCATGGAAAGTTGATCCAACCTCTTGGGATCTGAACCTGTGACAATGACGTCAAACAAAGCTCCATGGAGTGGATACCTTTGTCCACTGAGATACCAGACCAAGCAGACTAGGGGGCATATTCACAAGGACCTATCGCCAAATTAACTGCACTTTATCGCAGCCAAAGTCGTGATAAATTTACCCCCCCATTCACAAGCCGGTGTTAACAGCCCACAGCACCAGTTTACCCGCGATAGCAGCCACAAAAACATTGCCACAGAGGACCCTCGCAAATATCGCTAATGAGATGCACAGTAGGCGTTCCCGTGACTAAAGCCGAGACAACAGCACACCTCAACATTCACAACGACCAGCCACATCCGCGATAAAAACACAAAACAGGCGATAAGGCGCGTTAGCACCAGGAAATCTACAGCTGCTCTGACCAGGTGTAAACTCCGACGGCAGGCAGCACCACAAAAGGGAGCACAGCCCAGGGCCACATCCGAAGGGCAACAGATGCCATGGAGCCACACATCATACGGCCCGGACACCCAAGAGGGCCACAACACCCACCCCCACCACCCCAGGATCATCCCTCCCTGGCACCCCCCCAACCAAATTCATGCCACATCAGCCACACCTAAACATGTACAAAATATTCCGCTTGATGCCACACAATCACAACTGGTGACATGGATGTGTCGTCACAGAAATGACTAGCACACATTCACTTTCGAAGCAACAAATGAAACTTTATTAAAATGAACAACGAAATGAAATGAAGACACATGGCCTCTCCCCTCCGGACAATACGTAGGTCACAGCCTGAAAGACAAAAAACATGATGAGAAGGTGTGTCCTGCGCACATCAGAGGTCAGAGAGAGAGCGAAGGAGAGAGAGAGGAAGAGAGGGAGAGAGAGAGGAAGAGAGGGAGAGAGAGAGAGAGAGAGAGAGAAGAGGAGAGAGAGAGGGAGGGAGAGAGAGAGGAAGAGAGGGAGAGAGAGAGAAGAGGAGAGAGAGAGGAAGAGAGGGAGGGAGAGAGAGAGAGAAGAGGAGAGAGAGAGGAAGAGAGGGAGGGAGAGAGAGAGAGAAGAGGAGAGAGAGAGAAGAGGAGAGAGAGAGAAGAGGAGAGAGAGAGGAAGAGAGAGAGAGTGCCGCCACTGCGCATCCAGGGCACACTGCTCACCTGCTGCCACCGGTGTGTCTCCAACCACGTACCGGTATGTAGGGCAGTTCACCAGGTCACACATCTGATTCAGAGCCGTCAGCTGAAACAGAGCCCAGATACATGACTGGCACAGTACACACACTTGCACAAGACAACATCGCCTGCCCGCCCATGCACACCCAGGCAGAGGCACCCCAATCCCTCCTTCCGCCCATCGGAGCATGCCCGCCCATGCACACCCAGGCCTCAATGCTCACCTTCCGCCACTGACGCGTAGACAGGAGGTCCCACCACATGCCGCTGCAAGCCAAAAGCCCGGAGCCCGCGGACATGGCACCCTCCACATCATGCAGCCCCGCTCCGCAGGCCACCAGGTCTCACGTTTGGTGCTGGGTCTTGATTACTCCATGGCAGAGGACATACCAGTGCACCCGGCACCATCGCAGGCTGCACACCCGCTCAGCCCAATGGGTGCCACCAACTCTGGCATCCCAGAAGCGACGCCATGGGGTGGTAGGCCCGCGCTGCCCTCTGGCTCTGGCCTACACTGCGGTCCAGCAGGGCACACAAAACCTGAGCTGTCCAGACCTCCGGGACGGGGCATCATCGCAGGCTGCACACCCGCTCAGCAACTCAAGGTGCCACTGACTCAGTGCACCCAAAGTCACCGTCCCGTGGCGGGGTGCCTGTGCCGTCCGCAAGGCTTCTGGTGCCACTAACCCTGTGCAACCCCAGTCTGCGCCACGTGGTGGTAGGCCCATGCCGTTCGCAAGGCCTCTGGTGCCACTAACCCTGTGCAACCCCAGTCTGCGCCACGTGGTGGTAGGCCCGTGCCGTACTCACAGGCCTCGGATGCCACTAACCCTGTGCAACCCCAGTCTGCGCCACGTGGTGGTAGGCCCGTGCCGTACTCACAGGCCTCGGATGCCACTAACCCTGTGCAACCCCAGTCTGCGCCACGTGGTGGTAGACCCGTGCCGTACTCACAGGCCTCGGATGCCACTAACCCTGTGCGCAGCGACTCATGGGCCCTATATGAGTGCGAACCGTGGGGCGTCCGTCATCCAGTCACCACCGGAAGAGGGGAATGTGACATCGTCGGCCCCTTATGTTGGCGGAGTCACATGGCCTGTGACGCCTGTGCCGGATGGGTGTGGTGTGTGTGAAAACCTACCCTCAGGGAGTGGCTGTGACATGCTGACGACTAGACCAGTGACCTGCACACCACCAGCGAGTACGGCTGCGACGGGTAGCAATGAGGGCCCCCCCTCGGGGCGTAAGCGGAGTGGACTGGCCTGCCGTACGCCAGACCAGCGCAGGGCTTACAACAATGACTCGTGGGCTCTGGGCGTGGTCCAGTCCATGTCCAGACAAGGAAGTGACTGATGCGTGTGTCCATGCTGCAGTGTTCACGGAACCCGCTACACAAGATGCAATGTCGCACCCCCTTACTGGCATCCCACAGGATGAACATCAGTGACGCAAGGGAAGGCACTGTCCCCACATTCATCCACACATCCACACAGGAATGACATAAGACATTACACAGCAGTGCGTCACTGGATGTTTATTTGCGCATCCAGTCCAGTCATGCAGCTGGAGCGGTACAGGGCAATGCCGAGCACACCACACAATATGGGCCCGTGGAGGGCCAGCCAGTGTCCATCCCGGGATGACCTGTACTGCAGAAGAGGAAGGGTACAGTCCGCAGTAATATCTAAGACTAGATCTACCACAGAGCCGCGGCCGCCATCGCACCCAAACTACAACGCACCATCAACACCACCTTCAAAACAGGCACCTTCCCAGATGACTGGAAGCGCGCAGAAGTCAGACCCCTGCTCAAGAAGCCCACAGCTGACCCCACCGACCTCAAGAACTATCGGCTCATCTCGCTCCTCCCCTTCACAGCCAAAGTTGCAGAGAAAACAGTCAACAGGAAACTGACACGATTCATTGAAGAGAACGCCGTCCTCGACCCGTCCCAATCCGGATTCTGAAGCAACCACAGCACAGAGACCGCCCTACTCGCCGCCACAGACGACATCCGCACCCTCCTGGACAAAGGCCACTCCGCAGCCCTCATCCTACTCGACCTATCAGCAGCCTTCAACACCGTCTCCCACCGCACACTAGTCGCCAGACTACACGACACAGGCATACAAGGAACAGCCCTGGACTGGATCCGATCATTCCTCACCGGAAGAATCCAAAGGATCAGACTCCCACCCTTCCTCTCCGACCCCACGAAAATCACTTGCGGAGTCCCACAGGGTTCATCACTGAGCCCCACCCTCTTCAACATCTACATGGCCCCCCTCGCAGCCATCGTCTGACAACACAGCCTCAACATCGTATCCTACGCCGATGACACCCAGCTCATCCTCTCCCTCACCAAAGAACCCACCACTGCCAAACTCAACTTCCAGAAAGGAATGCAAGACATCGCAGTCTGGATGACCAACAGCTGCCTGAAGCTCAACGCCGAGAAGACAGAAGTCCTCGTCTTCGGTACCACCCCTTCTGCATAGGACAGCACCTGGTGGCCAACCGCCCTCGGAAGCCCACCTACCCCCTCGGACCACGCCAAGAACCTTGGCATCGTACTCGACTCATCACTCACCATGAACCGACAGGTCAATGCCGTCACCTCCAGCTGCTTCAACACCCTCCGCATCCTCCGCAAGACCTTCAAGTGGATCCCCCCTGAGTCAAGGAAGACAGTCACCCACGCACTCATCACCAGCAGACTGGACTATGGAAACGCACTGTACGCCGGCATCATCATGTCCCTACTCCGCAAATTCCAGACAATACAGAACACCGCCGCCAGACTCGTCCTCGGCCTCCCCCTACATGAACACATCAGCCAACACCTACGAAGTCTCCACTGGCTCCCCGTGGAGAAAAGAGTCACTTTCAAAATCCTCACTCACGCCTACAAATGCCTACACAACAACGGACCCAAATACCTCACCGACAGAATCAACTTCCACGTACCCAAAAGAAACCTCCGATCTTCCAACCTCGCACTGGCCGAAACCCTGCACATCCACAGAGCCAGAGCAGGCGGAAGTTCCTTCTCTCACATTGCAGCCAAGACCTGGAACGAGCTACCGGCAGACATCAGATGCGCCCCCTCCCTGAACACCTTCAGGAAGACCCTCAAGACCTGGCTCTTCGGCTAAACAGATCTGCGGAACCCCCCACCCCCCTCAGCGCCTCGAGACCCTCACGGGTGGGTAGCGCGCTTACAATTCCCTGATTGATTGATTGAGATTTTCATAATCGCACTGAACCAGTAATGGCATCCATTGGTATTCTAAATATAGAATTTATACTCATTGATTTCTTTGTCTGCATAGCTAAAAACTTATAAGGTCCCAAAAGCGAGACCCATTGCATTGCAAATGCTTGTTTGGCTCAGAGGCCGAGACACCATAGGAGACTTTCTGGCTGAAGGATGCCCCCCCATCCCGCTTTTCAAAATCAGGTGGTAAAAAGCCTGGGTTTCAAATTTGATGAACAACTTTCATTCCGATCCCAAATTAAATGATCAGTTTCGAAATAGTTCAGAGAGTCTTATCTTTATCAGTTTTTTTACCAGTTCCATTACAATTATATATCCAATAGGAAACATAGCTTTGGTAGCACTCAAAACATCTCATAATGTTTCACAGTCGTGTGATTCAGTATGGATGCCTGCAGGGAACCCTCATAGCGTTGTCTTGCCGTTCATTGCCTTTTCCAATTAGCAGTAAAATACGGATCAATTTTCAATGACAATCTTCTTCATTTAGACATTTAGCACACTTCAATTTTTCCTCGATAATACCTTGACATTTTGACAATTCACTTTCATTATAGCTAATGAGAGGAACTTAAGCGAGAGAGCTGAATGCTGCAGAGCAATTGAAATAGTCACATGCAGGAAAGTCTTTTAAAAGTATAGTGCACCATGTAGTGTTTTATCCGTCTACTAGGCATGCTTATTATGTGTGCCTACATCTCATCCAAAGGCGCTGAACAACAGTGATGAATTGGATAAGTAAATTTAAGTTTGGGACATCCTCTGAACGTACATCCAACTCCAACACATACTGACCTCTTTATTTCTTAATTGTATACATATATACTGTACACAGCACAGTAAAACAAGTTACAGCCACCCTTGGTTGTTATGGCAAAATGAAACTACATAGACGCATGCCGTGCATTTTCCCTGCCATAAACTATAAATATCCCGTTATTTAATACACACAACTAAACATTTTACAGCCCAACCATTTTCTATAACAGAGACATAAAAGAAAAAACCTAAACTAATACTGATGAGACGCAAAGTATTAAAAAAAAATTACCTCCTCTACAAATGAGTCAGACACTTCTTTTGGATGGTCAGTCCACCTAATTTGGCACAAAATGGACCATTAAAAAAAAATCCCACCAATGAAAAGCTAAAGATTCCTGTGTGATGTTTTGTGGTGTTTTCACTGTTTTACTGTTTGAAGTGTTGCACAAATACTCTACACATTGCCTCTAAGTTAAGCCTGGCTGCTCATTACCAAGCTACCTTGGGGTTGAGCACAGGTTAATATGGGGTTTGCTTGTGCCCTACCCTGACTAGGATTGTAGTTGCTGCTTGACCAGGGCTCACGTCCCAGTCAACCAGAAACACAGTTTCCAACACCCTCCACATGATGCCACAAGGAGAGGAATTTCAACATGTTTAACTTGTGCTAATTCTGCCCTAAGGGACCAATGGATAGATCTTTTTTGTGGTCTTTCTCATAACGTTCAGTTGTCCTGCTCTCACTCAGAGAAGCCAGATGACCATCTGTAGGGAAGGGTGACAGGCATTGCCCGTAGTAACAGAATTCCTCATATCAATAGGCTTTACTGGTAAGAATAGGTCAGGCAAATGGAAATGCCTCAAATGTCACAGAATAAGTAAAGGCGCTGACATTGTATGAAATAGTTAAATTGTATTCCTTCCTCAAAATCTTCCTAAATTTTCAAGTTTTTACTATAGAGGTTTGAATAAAACAGAGATGCGATTGCATGGTGAATGTAAAACAACTCAAGTATTCCATCATGGAAGACCTTCCTTTGTTTCTCTGCTTCTAAATCTACCTATGCAAAACTAAAATGACTGTTGTAGTAAGAGACAACTTTACAAAACGTTTTCTTCAGACATTTTAAATAAATACACTTTCAGTCATAATATTAAACACATTAAAATCAACATTCCAGTGCATATTTCTGTTTTTAAATGTGGTTGTCTCTTCAAATCAAGTATAAAATGAGCCATCCACCATTTTGTAACCAGTCGTACACTGACACTGCTCATGCCCACACGTCTCTACAGCTCTCTCAGACCAGTGACAGTTTGCTGTGGAGATACTGCCATCTGCCAGGCAAAGTAAGTATCGCTTTTAACCAAACAAAAAACCTAATACGAGTAATGGATCTTGAATAATCAATATTATTTTTTGAAATTTTTTTTCTTAGCCTTTAATTACATTTTTCTTCAAACTAATGAGAATAAATGTAATATTAATTCCTAAATTAGGGGGCGACCTTCAAGGGAGATATTAGACATAGACTAGGAGCAAATATAGTATTTAACCCCCGGTAGGGGCATCCCTAGGACAGGTGATGGACATTAACTGGGGTCAAAATTAATAATCTAACTCCAATGGAGACCTCCCTCAGAGCAGGTGCTGAACAATTTCTGGAGGCAAATTTAATAATCTAACTCCACTGGGGGCATACCTCAGGGCAGGTGCTGCTCAGTGACTTGGGTCAAAACTAATAATCTAACTCCTCTGGGGGTGTCCCTCAGGGCAGGTGCTGGACAGTGACAGGGGACAAAATTAATAATCTAACTCCGCTGGCGGCATCTGTCAGAACAGGTGCTGGACAGTGATTGGGGGTAAAATTACTATTTAAACTCCGCTGGGGGTGCCACTCAGGGTAGGTTCTGGACAGTGACTGAGAGCAAAATGAATACTATAAGTCTGCTGGGGGCATCCCTCAGGGCAGGTGCTGGGCTGTGACTGGGGCAAAATTAATAATCTAACTCCACTGGGGGCGTCCCTCAGGGCAGGTGCTGGGCAGTGACTGAGGGTAAAATTAATAATCTAACTCCGCTGGGGGTGTCCCTCAGGGCAGGTGCTGTGCACAGAATGAGGTACAAATTAATAATCTAACTCCACTGGGGGCATTTGCCCAGGGCAGGTGCTGGACAGTGACTGGAGGTAAATTACTGTTGTAACTCTGCTGGGGACATCCCTCAGGGCAGGTGCTGGATAGTGACTGGAACAAATGTACTATTCTAACTCTGCTGGGGGGCCCCTCAGGGCAGGTGCTGGACAGGGACTGGGGCAACATTTCTATTCTTACTCCGCTGGGGGCGTCCCTCAGGGCAGGTGTTAGACAGTGACTGGGGGCAAAAGTACTATTATAAGTCTGGTGAGTGTGTCCGTTTGGGAAGCTACTGGACAGTGACAAAAATGATGATTCCAACTGATTTGGGAAAAATATTAACATGTATTTTCTTCTCTAAAAGTGCCTGATATATTTTCCAACTACTGTGGAGTCTCTGAAAATAATTGGCTTTCAACCCCAGTCCAACACAAGCCATTACACATTGAAAAGTAAGCCAACCTTTAAAAACAAGTTGCCAAACTCAATAACGCAACAATAGGATAGAAAATAGAGCTAACAGCTTGTTCTATTATTATTTGTCTCCACAACTAGAAAAATCAACAGCATTGGACGGCGAAATTCTTTAAATCCAAACCTGATTGGCAACAGCACAGACTTATACAAACAGTAACAAGGAACGCAATACCCCAGGTAAAGAAATAACACCATTCCATTTCTCCCTCTATAACCAGCATCCTTTTAAAAAAAAAAAAAAAATTATTCGTCAACATACACATCTATAGCGGCGCTCTGTACCCCAGAGTTGTCCGCACCATCAATAAACCCTACGGGGGCAGACCCCCTGGATGTTGACATTAGACACGCATATGTAAAATGCATACAAGAACACAAAGTGTAACACCCCAACACCCCGCCACCCCCACCCCCCCCCCTGGTTCACACAGAAGTCCACCTTCTCCGGCGTAGTCCAGCAAGCAACGATGACTGCCACAATGTACAGAATCCCCAGGGCGAGATGCCCCCCACCTCAGACAACTAGGAAAAATTGGTACGAGGGGGAAACACCCATTATTCCAATAGGGGGGCCTCTGGCTCCACCACAGGTTCCAACCATATCCCCCGATAGTCCGCCCACCTCTTCCAGATTTTGTAATGCTTGCGTGGGCAGCCTCTGGCGTCAAAGATCGGTCTCTCCAGCCCCATGAAAAAATCTAGGCCATTCTTCCAGGCAGCAACTGATGGGGGCCTCGAGTCCTTCCATGCCCGGGCTATATCTCGTTTAGCTGCGGTAAGGCCTAGCAGCAGCAAATGCCTCTTGTAAGTGTTACCCCCAATCCCCTCCATAATGTGCAATAGGGCTAAGCGCAGCGACCGCACAGTTCCCAGCCCAGTACCTCCGTCAGACACCGGAATACCCCTCCCCAGAAGCGATCAAGGGACAAGCAGTGCCATACCGTGTGTATGAATGAACCGTCTTCTCGGCCACACCTCAAGCAGGTGGGAGACGCTATCAGTCCTGCCCTCCACAGACGCGCGCGCGTGTAGTATACGCGATGGAGGTACTTAAACTGGACCAGACGCAAGCGCATGGTTATAGCTGCCCCCCTAGGGGCCGCCAGGGCTTCATTCCAATCTTCTTCGTCCATGAGGCCGACCTCTAGCTCCCAGTCCCCCCGGAGCTTCTGAAGCGTGGAAGAGCAGTGAGTGATCAAGGTCTGATAGATCTGAGAGATCTTGCGTTGCCCAAGGTCGCCCATAAAGACTTTAGCCTCGATCGGACTAAATTCGGGCAGGGACTCCAGGCCCTCCAGACTCGGCGCCAGGGCATGCCGAAGCTGAAGGTATCGGAAGAATTGGGTCTTTGGCATGGAGAACTCCCTCTGCAAGTCCTGGAAGGATTTGAGTGTTCGGCCCCGAGTCACATCCCCCAGGACTGAAATGCCGATGTTGTCCCAGCCCTTGAAGCCTTGCAGGGCCGCCAATTGCGGCAGACGCCCACTGTCCCAGAGGGGAGTCTCTCTAGTTAGCGTACCCCACCACCCCATGTGCCGGAGGGCCTGGCGCCAGACGTGAAAGACTACCTCAGTGGCCGGCGGCAGGGAACGCCGCTGCGGCGCCGAGTATAGGAACATGTGAACCGAGGAGTGCCCCATGAGGTACCGCTCCAGTGCATAGGCGGGGTCCGCCCTATCCCCATACCACCACTCATTAAGGACCAGTAGGTGAGAGGCCTGGTCGTAGGAAAGTATGTCTGAGGTCGCGAGCCCCCCGCAGTATGTGGACCTGAAGCATGTCTGAATAGCGACGCAAACTTTACCCCCCTCCCACAGAAACTGTCCCAGCACTGCATGAACTTGCCGAAACCATCTAGGGGCGATCCGGTAGGGATGATTCTGTAATTGGTAAAGAAGCTTGGGCAAAGCCACCATCTTAAAGATGGCCGACCTGCCGTAAAGGGATATAGGCATGCGGGACCAGGACTTAATATCTGCCCGTACCCGTTCCCAGACCGGAACTAGGTTGCGCTCCCATGATATAGCTGGCACGTCCGTTATGAAGACCCCGAGGTATTGCAGTCCCCCAACCGCCTGCTGAAGCGAGGATGCCCATGACCCTACCTTCGTATAGGAGCCGAGCGGCCACAGCGTAGACATGCGTGGGTTCATATATAGTCCCGTAGTTTCCCCGAAGATCTGCATGATACGCTGCAGCCTTGGACCCGTTCTATCTACAGCCGTGAGAAAGAAAAGGACATTGTCCGCATAGAGCGCAATCCTGTCAGACAACCCCGAGGCCCACTCGAACCCCCTCACCTGCGCATCCAAACGCACCCAGGTGGCCAGCGGCTCCATGGCCAGAGCAAATAAATATGGGGACAGGGGGCAGCCCTGTCGCGTGCCTCTCCGCACCTGAAAGACACGGGAAGACGCACCCGCCACCCTTACCGACGCCGTCAGGTCCGTGTAAAGTAGGGCCAAATAAGATAGGAATCTCGGGCCTAGGTTGAGGCGTCGTAGCAGGGCAAAGAGATAGACCCAGCTGAGGGAGTCGAATGCCCGGTCCATATCCGCAAGTAGGAGAGCTGCCGGAACCCCAAGTCGCCGAGCCTCCGCCACTGCCACATGGGCACGACGTATGTTGTGCCTGGTGGCCCTCAGGGGCATAAAGCCGGCCTGGTCCATATGGACCAGGGCCGTGATATGGGGTAGGAGGCGATTGGCTAATGCTTTGGCTAGTATCTTAGCTTCCACGTTGAGGAGGGATATGGGGCGATACGACGCATGATGTTCCGGGGGCCTGCCCGGTTTGTGAAATACCACTACCTCTGCGTGTCGCCAATCTGAGGGGAGGGATCCCCGCTCGCGCACCTCCTCCACCGCCCTCTGGTAATGAGGACCTAGTTGTAAAAAGTCATGTTTAAAAAACTCGCAAGGGAACCCGTTGGGACCCGGCGCCTTACCGGAGTTGAGTTCCCCCAGGGCCAAACCCAGTTCCTCCTCCGAAAGGGGCAGCTCCAATTGGTCGCGTACCTCGTCAGTAAGGGCCTTGGGCGGAAGATCAGCAATGAATTTTTCAACAACGTCGGCCGAGACACAATCTTTAGGGGCATAGAGCTCGGCGTAATATCGGGCGAAGCTGTCTGCGAGAGCTTGGGGATCCGTAAGCAGCTCCCCCGCTAACCCCACCAATGGCCATACAGATCAAAAAAATCTCTTTCACTGGTTTCGAGCCCAACCTTTTACAAAAAACATGCAGGCCACTGATAGATTTTTCAAAGATGGCTTTCCGGTTAGACAACATTAGTTTCCATTTATAGTTGTGCTCAAACAGGATACAATTTGGAGTTATTAATAAAATGAGCACATTTTTGGGCCAGTCTTGCCCCTCAGATCATAGTGAACTTCTTTTCCTTGTTAACTTTCAGGTCAAGATCTTTCATAAAAATGATAAAATCATTGATTAAACTTTGAAGCCCTCTCCCTGTTCTGGTCACTAAGACCGCATCATCAGCATATAAAAGAATGGGAAGAGGGAGAGCCCCAATGTAGGGTGTGTCCTTTGCTCTCAATGGTAAACATTTTTCTCCTGTATTGATAGACAGGTAAAATAAAAACGGGGTAAGAACACATCCTTATCTTACTCCCCACCTGATACTGAAAATGTCAGTGCATTCACTATCTTTACCATAGCGGACAACGGCAGCAGCATCCTTATACAGTTGTCTAATAAATGTAATTGCATCTTGCGCCACACCTAACTCAGTCATAATATTGAGTGTGAAATGCAGTCAAATGCTGTTGTAAGGTCCATCAAGGACAAATACTTAGTTCCCTTCTTAGCTGCTGTATACTTGCCTATGTCTAAGCTCAGGTTTAGGCATTGGTCTGCACTGCACAGGCCTTTCTTGAAACCGTAATAGGTGTCAGTTAAGATGTCATTCTCGTCTGCCCAGTCCTCGAGCCTATGTAGTAAAATAAGACCCTTCACTTTTACAGTGAAATCCAATAAAGCTATGGGCCTATAATTCTTTGGCCGAGCTTTATCCACTGTTTTATAGATAGGTATAAGTACTGAGATATTCCATATCTCAGGAGGGCCAACCTTAACTATTGCGTTAAACACGTTGGTCAGCATAGGGGCCTATTGGTCCAGCCTATGAGAGAAAACATCTAGTGGGACCCCTTCCCCGTCTTATTTTCATCCAATGCCCTACAGACCTCAATAAACTCAATGAACGGGGGGAATTAATGCGTTCTATGGATTCCCTTTGCCCATCCTCAACTTGATCCACCAAGAAATCCTGGGTGGTATAGAAGTTAGAAAAATAATCTACCCATTGATGTTGCGAAATATGCGATTCAGTGGAGGGACTTGATGGGTCAGTAAAATAGGGGGCATTAACCACTTGCCAAAAAGCAGCACTATCTTTCTGCACACTAGGCAAATGCAGGGAATTCCAGGCATGCTCCTTTATTTGATTTTTCCTGTCTTCCAAAGCTGATTTATAAAGTGTACGTGCATTCCTAATTGTCACCACATCTTGGGGTCTCATGTGTAAGGCAGTAGAAAGGGACATGTGGGATTTGGTGCAGACACTGTCAAACCAACCATAAGGCTTAAATAGAGAAGGTTTTCTGGAGTTTATTAAGGACTGCCTTATATTTGCCGAAATTTAAATGAATGCTGACCTAACATCTTTGGCTTCTGCATCTGTATCAAGGCAGGTAGCTACCTCTACATGGTTCTGTTTGATAATGGAGGTAAACAAATGATTGGTATCTGCCTTGGCCCATTTTAAGGTAAAACCATTTTTACACACCAGGACAGGATTATAACTAACTTTAGATTGTGTTCTGTGCAAAGCACCAATCCCCACCCATCAGGTTTGAGCCACATAGTCGCTGTGACATGTAAACACAGAATCAAAGTCACTGACACTATAACTCCAAATTTCAGAGACCAAAACAAAATCAATAGTTGATTTACACTGGTTGCTTGAGAACGTAGGCACTAAGGGGCACATGCATCAATGTAAGGAATTGCGATTCCTTAATAGGATTTTTAAGGAATCGCTAATAGGGACTCGCAATTCCCTATGCATGTAAGAATCGCTAAAACAATTGCAATTCCTACACATTCCCTATTAGCGAATCCCAAATTGCAATTCGCTAATAGGGAATGCCTTCCCATTCATTCCTATGGGCCTAAAGGCCCATAGGAATGAATGGGAAACCACTCGCAATTTGCGATTACCAAAAAGGTAATCGCAAATTGAGAATGCAATTTCAAGGGTGAAAGGGGGCCAAAAGGCCACCCTGATGCACCCCCAAAACAGGCATGTTTGCACATGTGGGTCTAACACATGCCCTAAGGGCATGTGTGTGCGCCACATAGCACTTAGAAAAATGCACTTTTTAGCATTTTTCTAAGGAATTGCAATTTACCACCAAATAGAATTGGTGGTAATGTGTGATTCCTTTATGCAAAGTCGCAATCTCAGATTGCTTCTTGCATTGCATTTAAGGAATCGCAAATTGCGATTCTCTAAATGCATTCGCAAAATAGGTAATAGCGAATTTTGCGATTACCTAATTTGCAAATAGGTTTGGGCTTGATGCATCCCAAATGGCAAAATACCAGTCACAAAAGGGCCGATTCTGCGAATCAGGCCGTTTGCGACCGGTATTTTGCTTGATGCATGTGCCCCTAAATGTGGGAAAACTGCACCCATATCATTGGTCAGAATCAGGTTATACTTAACTAATAAGTTATTCAGCGTGGTCCCATAAGAGTCATGAGCAAAGCATGTCCAGTCCTCCCCATTTGAATCTGTGATGCTGCACATTGACTTAGATGGCCATTTACAGTGGTGGACATTAAAATTGCCTATGCAGACTACTGAAACAGGTTTAGAGTGCTCATTGATAATCCCTTGAAGAGACTCGCCGAAATCAACCCCCACCAGGCTACTTCTGGCATCAAAATTGTTGCAAACTGTTGTTTCCCCGGTGGGCCAGAAGGGTGGGGGCTGGTTTTTAACCGGTGGGGCTGTTTTTGTTACTTGGGGCAGGTTTTGCAGCAGTGCTGCAAAATCGGCCCCTTGTAACAAAAGCGCAGCAGCACAGAGTTCCCTCCAGCCTCCACCCATCTCCCCACTCCGGGGCCGGTCGGACATAATTTCCAGGGCTGGTTTGCGAACCCAGTCCGGCACTGGTCGCAATCCCACTTTCTCTGCAACTCAAACACAAGTAAATGAAAGAACATGGAATCATTACAGAACTTTACCAACTTCCCCGGGAAAGTGTTTGTGATGTTAGTTGCAAGACCTTACTTGGCTCTTCCAGAACAAGAGGGCTAGGCTGGTGTGGAATACAATGCATAACCATCAATGAATCTTCCCTGTGTCACCCATGTTTCTTGGAAGCAAAGGATATGAAAATTGTGGATGTATTCCCTCTAGTCAGACATTTTCAGCTTTTTCTTTAATCCCGCTATTTTCTATGATAGGGGAGCCACCATATTAGGATCACTCACAGCTCTATGATTTATATCAGTGCGGGATACATTGGGGGTTATATCTCATTGGTTGAGATGGGAGTATGAGAATCGGGCAGACTAGATAAGTCACACGATACAGGATCAGAGCCCCGGGATTCACATATGTGCTGTGACCTAAGTGAAAGGAGTCAATCTTGGCCATTAAGATCACTCAAACATCCAAACCTATTATCCCTCCTCCAGTCCTTATCATATTGTGGACAAGATCTATCATTAGACTGTGGGGTGTGTTGGTTCCCAAAAGATGTAGCTATTGGACAGGGTCTATAAAAATATCCTAAATGTACAGCCTGATGGTCTTGGATAATATGTGGGTATCAGGGCAAGCGTGGAGGAACTTCTTGGCCAATGCAGGCTGCCGCAAATTAATTATGATACACTCACCCGCTTGTATCTTCACTCCTCTGGCCACCCAATAGACCCGTCTGACCATAATCACATTATGAAACATTACATTTGCTAATCCCACCCTGCACCCCAACCATTGGATGCATTTCATTTTAAGCTCCATCCATGATTCTTATGAGTCCTCAAGGAGTGGAGGAACTCCTACCAACACCAGTACAAACCAAGCTGACTCAGAAGGTAGATCCACATTAGTCAGTGATGGCTTGGTGGGGTTATCAGGGAGGGTCTGAAGGCGTGCTGGCCCTATATTGCAGGTTGCCTGGTGTTTAGTCCATTGGGGACAGTTCTGTACTCTAATTTGCAAAAAGTTATGTTGATTTCTCTTTTGAACATGATTAATGACTCCTCAATGGCCCAAGTCCTCAGTTTGGACACTAGTTAAAAGCAAACTTTGTGGAGGATTAGAGGGCTGCGCCTTATCAGAAAGACCCAGAGATCCTGCAGTAGTCTCTAATAGAGATTCAACTGAGGACAGTCTTGCAAATATGGAGGTCAAATGAGATTTAATGCACTGCTCCATTGCTGCAATCAGGGCCTTACAATGATTAACCACTGCTATGAAGATTCAGCTTGTAAGACCCGTGGCTTCAATCTCTTTTTAGGCGGAGGGCCGGGGATCTGTGGGTGGAACTGGGAGTAATAGAGTTTGTGAAAACCTCTGCTCGGCCAATGGCACTATCCCCTCCAGAAACATTCAGAGAGTCTGCAATATTTTCTCGTGAATCAGAGGTTATGGGAGCTCATTCTGGTGTTCAACTAACGATGAAACTGATTTGTTGGTTGCCTCAAGTTTAGCCTCGGCATTACAGATCTCTTTATTCAGGGCCCCCATAGCTCCTCATGAGAATTATTAAAATGCCCCAGCACCCCCGAGGTAGTCGTATTGTGATGTCTCTTAACCATATTATAAAGGAGGGGTCAGCCAACCGCAACCAGCAACGTGCTCAGCCAAAGAACACTGTGTTCAACATTGAGCCAACTAGCCTTAAGCCCCTCTCGAGGAGCGCAGAACAAAGCTTCTTACTCACGGCTCTCACCAGGAAACAGAAACCAGACTGTCCGAGGCTGATGGCTAAGACGAGACTCCTGGTGTAAGGCCATGGGGGTGGCCCAGCCCAGCTTCAGCCAGCCATGGACAGGAACAGACAGGCCTGCTCTTCGCCTGGTCTTTGCCTATGCATGCGCTGTGGGGGGAAGATGCGGTCTTATCAAGCTGGAATGCGGCTCCTGCTGCTTCAGGCTGTTCTCCCGGGGCCTCGGCTCTGTAAAAGTCTCACCTAGGCTGCGGGGGCTGGGCGCGGTCATATAAAGCGCCCACCTGGTGCTAAAACTGCTGGAATGCAACTCCTGCCACTTCAGGCAGTTTCCCTGGGGCCTCAGCTACTTAAAAGTCTCTCCTGCCCTCTATCATTTCCTGGAAAGTAAAGAGATATTGGAAAGACTATTGGCAAAGATTCATCAATTTCCAATGATGGGAGCTTCCAACTATCTTGACAGTATTGCATACATTCTACACTACAACAACAACTTATAGCTTTACAAATTACTCTTTTGACTCTCTGGACTAATTAAATTGACATATTTGAAATGAGTATTTTCATTTTAAAAAATAATTTGACTTCCTACCTGTAGTTGTCTTCTTCCTTCAAACTCTCACCAAGAATCTCAAATAATCCAACAATTCCAAGAGTTCACCAGAAATCCAAACAATCCATCCAAAAATAAATTTGAAAAAAAAAATTCCATCTTTCATTCTTTGACAATCCACTAAGAAAATAATTAACCCTGGGCGGTGAACTCCGCTCTGCTCGCGGAGTTTGTGGAGTTTCCTGCACTCCACGTTACGCGGAGATCACGCAGTTTTTTTCCTCGCTCGAGTTCGTCAACGTCAAGTTGGCGATTGCGAGCGAGGAAAATCAACCTCCCGGCGAGATTTTTCCTCGTTCGTGATCGTCAACATCAAGTTGGCGAGCGCGAGCGTGGAAAATCACCATCCCGGCGAGATTTCTCAAAGCGGGGGGGTCAGGTTTCTAATTGCGAGTGGTCGCGTATGCTTGCGACAGCTCGCGCTGAGAAACTGCCCGTTTGCGTTCAGAAAGCTGCTGCTCGAGTAAAAATCTACTCGAGCGGCAGAAAAGGAAAGCAGGGACCGCTTGCACTGTGCAAGGTGCCGTTCGCAATGATTACACAGTGCGGACAAGCATCCGGCACTGTGCAATCACTGCGAACTGCATTTTTCTATTGTACTCCGCCGCTCGCGTAGCTCCGCGTAGTGCGGCAGAGTTTTTTTTGCACTTCGCGTAGTGCAGCCTAGTGCAACTCCGCGAACTCCGCCCAGGGTTAAAAATAATCCAATAACCAAAGTACCCGGAAATATATATATTTTTTTAATTTTAAAATGTATCATTTCCCAAAACAAAATGAAAAGAGAACTAGAAAAGCAATCCAATACTACAGAATTTTTTCATCAAAAGCATTTCCTTCTTGTTCGAAAATTGAAGCACGATACAAAAACACAAAGTAAAAAAATTAAATTTTGTTATTTATTTAAATAGGTTTAAGAAAGTTAACTTGATTTTACTTCCCCTTTTTAACACTATGTTGAAAAATAAAACAAACATCCCAACGTGCGCATACGAAAAAAACCTGTATGGGGATGTTAAACTGGTTAAAACTAAAATAAGGAAAAACAACCTTGTCGTGGGAAGGCAAAGGTTTTCCTTTTAAGTAACCCTCACCCACCAGGGTTACCCCCTTGTGGCATGCTCCATCATAGGGTTCATCCCTAACCTGCTACGGAAAGGGGCGTGCTACGACCAACGGATACACAGGAGCACTAATAGGATAATATTCCTGTACACCTATGCTGGTTGTAATGATATTGGAGTGGTTTTTATTCTGCATAAAAAGAGGTTTAAAAATATCTGACTAGTGGGAAAAAGGTTAGTTTATTCAATCCCCTAGTCAATATGGTTAAAATATGGGGATGTTGAGAAACTCCTAGAGTATTTGACCCACCATTTCTCTGGTCAACTAGATTCAAGCCCTACCCCAAGGCTTTTCTTCAGGACCTAAGGGGGTTCCTCCCTGTTACCACTCCCATAGTCAACTGATACTGAATATAGTGAAAATAAAGATAAAGGTATACAGCACCTAATTGGTCCGTTCTTATTTTTTCAAAAATTCTCTACAGAAGTTGCGGAAGAAAAAAGAAACATTCAAAATATTCACGGCCCATAGGCCTTATAAAAGTATTGTTCATCATGCATTTAAATAGTGAGTAGTGATATATTTCTCAAAACAAGTGAGCACTCTGTGAGATGTAATTATAATGTAGGGATAACGTGGACACACAATACAGAACATTGGAAAAATGCAAAACTGTGCAAAAAGGATAACAGTTATGTTGGTCCCCTGCAGCGTGAGTAATCACCCTTTTTTGTTGCACCCAGAACACCGTATGTTAATATCATATATGGTGTCTAAACCCACCGCCTGGTTCAAGGGCCAGTGCACACCTACTGGTTTAGTGTCAATAACCTTTATTTTTAATAATAGGAAAAGTCTGAGGTCCATTTCGATACGCACCTGACTTTGATACCCTTCCGGGACCATTCTATGTAAATTCTGATTTCAGAGACCAACATAACTGTTATCCTTCTTATACAGTTTTACATTTTTCCATTGTTCAACCCATTATGCCTTTTTTCTGTTATACTATCCCTTTTGAATGCGCTTTGTAAATCGAGTAGCCGAGGCTCGTACCTTTGCACTATGGACGCACCTCGATTCCACAGGAAGTGAGTATTTTTCGCTCCTAGCAGTTTAGCAATCTAGCACCACAACCGCCATGAGGCCACCGACGGCAGCATATCAACCGCATTCCCATGCACTATGGAGGCACCTCGGTTCCACAGGAAGTGAGTATTTCTCTCTCCTAGCAGGTTAGTGGTCTAGCACTGCAATCGCCACGAGGACATCGACGGCAGCATGCCAACCACGTATATCAGACAACTCGTCACGCCCCTCCAGCCATGGTTGAATGGGTTTTGCCATGAACATGGATTTCTGGTGAACTCTTGAAATTGTTGGATTATTTGAGATTCTTGGTGAGAGTTTGAAGGAAGAAGACAACTACAGGTAGGAAGTCAAATTATTTTTTTAAATGAAAATACTCATTTCAAATATGTCAATTTAATTAGTTCAGAGAGTCAAAAGAGAAGAGTAATTTGTAGAGCTATAAGTTGTTGTTGTAGCCACTGGTGAATGGGTTTTGCCGAGTGAGGGAGTAGCCTGTGAGGGAGGGAGTAGCCTTGATGCCCCTCCAGTGAGGGAGTAGCCTTGATGAAGTAAGTGCAACTATACAAATCAGGTTCGCATTTTTTTTACATAAATTATATTTTGTTGTATTTTATAAATATTTTTATTAAAAGTTAATAAATATAACTAAACATTTATTACAAATAAACTTGTTGTATTTTCAAAAATCTTAACTGAAATAATATAACTTAGTTTTCTGTTCATTTTTTTAGAAAAATAATTTTCCTGAACAATTTTTGAAAAATGATTTATCACCTTATGTATGTTGTTTTTTAAATTTCTAATTAAAATATCTTTGTAAATATTTTATAATATGTATTGAAATTAATACTCGGGTATCTTTGTTGATACCTGAGTATTAATACAATTCCCCATGCATTACCCCTATAGTCCTTACATCCCACCCCTAAAACTTTATTTTTATACATTTTTTTTAAATCATTTGCAAACATTTATTTTAAAACATTAAAATTACATTTTAAACAGATTACATATTTCATACTTGTGTATTAATACACTTCCCCACCCATTACCCCTAAATACCTTATATCTCACGCCTAAAACATTATTATATTTTAACATTAATTTGCAGAAATTCTTTTAAAAATATATATATTTTTTTAAAATGAATTACCGATTTAATACTCAGGGATAGCAGTTGTATTAACACACTTCCCCACACATTACCCCTATATCCCTTGCATTCCACTCCTAAAACGTTATTATGATATTTTTTAATTCATTTGCATACATTATTTTAAAAATATTACCATTGAACTAAATTGGATTACATTGCATCAGGTATCACAGTTGTTACCTGAGTATTAATACAGTTCCCCACCAATTACCCCTATCTACCTTATATCTCGCTCCTAACACTTTATTATGATTTTTTTAAATGGATTTGCATACATTATATAAAAAAATATATTTTTTAATGGATTACATATTTAATACTCGGGCATCACAGTTGATACCAGAGTATGAATACACTTCTCACCCATTATCCCAATCTCTATATCCCTTACATCACACTCGTAAAGCTTAATTATGATATTTTTAAATTAATGAGCATAAATTATTTAAAAAAAAAAAAAATGCATCTAAAATTGATGACATATGTGATACCGAGGTATTGATGTTGATACCTGAGTATTATTACACTTCTCCATCCAAAACCTCTATTTCACTTACATCCTGCATCTTAAATTACATTGAATAGGTATATATATATATATATATATATATATATATATATATATATATATACATGCACTTAAAATACATTGCCTTATAAAAATATAATATAATATAATATTGTATTAAAATATATTGCCTTACCAATATATGTTCTAATATACTGACCAATGTGCATGTAAGGGCATGCATGGTAAAGAAACGCATATTAAAGGAATTCATGGCAAAGGCATGCATGGTGGAGGCATATGAGTAGTAAAGACTTCGTAGTGATAGGAATTCATGGTGAAGACTGCGTGGTAAAGTATGTTTCCTCACCATAGAGCTTCTCCCATATATGATAATATTTACTACAGTATTTTTCCTGACCCTGCACAGTCAATAAAATGTAATTCTTTGATAAAAGTCACAGGGGATAGTTCATGAATATTCAAGCAGAAAAAGACCTTTCTGTTCTTTCTGCTCACTTCCATGTGGTTTTCCCATTGGGAACTAGCCTCATTTACCGGAACACATGATAATGCTACATTGAGAGATGACATATCGTTTTATGTTGAGCTAATTCTCTTGAGCTTTTTAGTGCAATCCTGCTTTTGACTGTATTTGTTTATGGAGAAGGTACTTGAAAGTCGAAGCAGGGTGAATGGAAATGCATATTGTATTGTGGTCTGATAGTCTTAATTTTTTGGAAGCTTTTTTAACCGTACTAACATTGACAGGCTTATAATTCCCACCACTAAATTATAGCAAAATGAAGAAGCATAGAGAGTACAATATTTATGGAGAATGCCTGGATTTACAAACACAGTGAACAGTAGAGTAGGATTGAACAGAGCTTAAAATCTTGCCTAGGCTACGGCTTCTCATCACTTCTTGAGTGGACATTTTACTGACGTGTGTTCATGTAAATTCTCCTCTTTCGTTTTATGTATTCAGGTTTCTAGGTCATGGCCTTATATTCACTGCTTTGCAATTTCACATGTCAGCCAGTCCTGCCAGTTAAGCATTATTCCGGCCAATAGTATGACATTAATGACCACAATACGTGGCATTTAGCACTAGCTTTTAAAGCTGCCTAATAAAATATGGTGTATGTGGAAACATTATTTAAAAGAACAGAGAGGGAAATAATCTTAATAGTAACTCAGCTTCTAGAGCTAACATAAAAAGAGAATGAAGAAACCTATACAAAAGAGTGTAAGAAACGATGATGAATGAAGATGTATATATGAGCATGGATCCAGGCAAAACTAAAAGAAATACTTTCTTCATTATATACACGCCCAAGTCCCAGCAGGAGACACTCTAAACAGAACATTCTATGTAAAAACACAGAAATGAGAGGATGATACCAACTAGAACAGCTGAGAATTCCAAATCTAATAGACAATAAACAATAGAAATCCAGAATAATGTCACAGCCTTACTCCAGAGAGAAACAATATTTCAGTCCCGTGCACGCTACAAGGGCTTGTTCCCATGTCCTTAGTGTTTTACTGAATGCAAATCTTGTATCTTTGTTTTTAATTTGAACCTAGTGTCATTAAACTAAGTGTGTGTGCAGAGCCTGACTATGTGAGGTCCTGGACCTGTCCTCTCACCTGGAGTGGTGCACCAAGCATGCCTTCATAGAGGACAGAGGACTACTGTTCCTCTTCCGGCATTAGCGCAAACCGTGCTTTTGCAACTGATCGTGTCATCAGACCATTTTATCTGTGTTGCTAAGAGAGTGGCCTACAGGCCCTTCTTGTCTAAAGTTCCACTATTTTGTGTATACCCAGAACCTTGAAATAAACAGTCACGCCAAATGGATTAGCTTAAACACTAGTTGAAGCAAATATTTGACTGAATCTGTAAGAGGAATGTGACACAACATCAGCACTCAATAAAGACTTAGGGCCTAATTATGACTACACCGTAGTCACAGTGGTAGTGTGGGCACCGCCCACCTGTGGTCCGACTGCCCTATTACAAGTTGGGTGGTCAGACCGCCATGGGACAGCTGCAACTGCCAGGGATCTGACATCCCTTGAGGCATTGCGGTGGTCTTGAAATGAAATGAAATAGGGTATTTGTTGGGGCGCACAGCTACTCAGGCTAGAGTGTCCTGGCGCCTTGAGGCCACAATATGCTGAGCGGTGCCGCGGCATATTATGAGTTCTCTCTCCGCCACAGTTTTCATGGAGGTGAAGAAACAAAGGGGGCCCTACAGGCCCCTTGTTATCTCAGGGCCATTGGGTGCATGCAGGGGGGCACATGTTGTGCCCTCCTGTGTGCATTTACCCCAGTTCCTGCATGGCATGGACTGCAACAGTCCATGCCGTGAAGGAACTGCCTTTGACACTCCCATTGCAGGGCCTTTTTCATAGGCACCGCCGTGAGACCCCCCAAAGAACCGCCTGCCAGAGACTAAAAAAGTTGTAATCTGGCGGGCGGTGTCAGTACAGCTATGGCGGTCTTGGAGTGAGGCGGCGGCAAGGCGGCCCCACTCCGAGACCGCCAAAGTCGCATTTAGGCCCTTAGTCCAACATCATATATGGAGAAATCAATGTGCAGTATACATGTATGTTTGTAGATATAATTAATTTAAACAATTGGCAGTCATGTTATTTCAGTACCTAAAACACGAGGGTTCAATTGCAGCATATGCATGTATATATGTCCAGCAGTAAAACAATATTCCAATGCACAATGTTATGGTGCATATATGTGCTAATCCACTCCCATATAGTATATTGTTCATAAAGTGTCCATTAGTTTGCTTGAGTTGTTGGCAAGTTGACAAGTTGTTGCATGTGAAGGAGGACGCAGATGATGTGCTGATGTTGAGGTCTTTGATTTAATGTTTAAGAATGGTCATCCTCATGGATGTATGCTTGGGCAAAACAGCTGACCACAGATTCTAAATGAAAGAATCACACAAAAAGGAGAGACAAATGTACGCCAAGAACACAAATGTACTAAACATCAACCCACCAAGTAGCACATGTATTGAACAAACGTTTATTGTGGCAGAAAAACACACTACGAGCCAAAGTGAGCAAACAAGTCAAGTAATGGTGTCCAATGAGAAATATAATAATGTGGCAATAAAGGAGCCAAATTGAGTCTGAAATAGCAAAGGATTTACAAACCCGATCAAAAGTATAATGGTTCATTTTGATCCATACAAACACAGTGGTAGTGTCAAAACTCCAACGTGTGTGACACAGAAGGAAAACAGTTAATAAAAACTCTCTAAGAATCAGAAGGTAATAAAAGACTGAGGGCCAGATGCATCAAAGGGTTTTACCCATTCTGTGTCTATGGGAAAATGTGTTCGTACATATGGCCCTGAATGCTTAAAAAAAGGGGAAACAAAAACTCACCAGAAAAGTCAGTTAGAATCACAACCTTGCGGAGATCTAGGCAACCTCAATAGAATGCAGACACCGAACTCATTTCAACGAGGAAATGTTGAATATGTTAAGTGTGCAATTGGAGCCAACAAATTCAGTGATATCATGCCTTGTAACTAGGTGCCAGGCAGCCGCCATGTTTGGAATGAAACAAACTACACAAGATGTGCAGACCAAAATGAAATGGAACAATAGCAACAATTAAGTATGACAAGTAACAAACCGCTCAGAGAGAAGGAATTATGTAGATACTATCAAAAGTATTGAAATAGAGTTCAAAAACATCCAGCAAACATTTTGAACATACACCATTGGATACAACCAAAACACACCACAGAGATAGAAATGAAAAGAGCCTGAGCGGATCATGCCTTCCAAAAAAAAATTAAAAAAGAAATGTCCTAACAAAGACGCATCTCAAAAAGTCACATTCTTATGTTATGTGATATTGTTGTAGAGTAGAAAACAAACAGCCATTAGACAATAGTGCTATTAGGACACATGGGATCCAGACAAATGGTAAGCCAAGAAGAGCATAGTACACAACAGCACTGAAGAAAGTGAACACAAAGAATGAATATTTCAGGACCAACAACCTTGTTGCTGCAATCATCAGCAATCAGAATTGTTTTTAGCAATCAATAATAAGCCACACACAGCTGTAACTAGCAACTAGTGGCAATCATTTATAAACAGCCAGAGACATTTTTTTTGAGGTGCTGGCAGTAGTAGTAGTAGTAGTAATTGTAGTATTTCTTGAATTTGCTGTTTCTTCAGTTTATTAATTTCGGACGGAATACCCCTACCAAACCAATAATCCCACTCTGGTTAGTTCAAACCACACTTCTGAGAAGCTTCTGATCAACCCCTGGTAGCTGTTGCACAAGCAGCAGGCAATCACTAGAGAATTTCAAGCCAAACCAACAATTATAAAGTAAAGACCACCAAAAAATAAAGTTTCAACAAAAAAATAGAGAAGGACACACCAATACCATCAAAATAGGTGATGGTTAACTGGAGCTATACATTTTTTAAGTTTAAGGGCAAGGCAAATGTAAAGCGCCAATGAACAGACACTGTTCATGTTTGACAGGAACCTAGGCATGATTTCAGGCAGACCACAATGGAGCGGAGGTCGGATACACCAAGCTTCTCATCCGGGTCAAAGTCTTATTTAGGCCCCTATTACAAGTCTGGCAGTCCACAGAAAACCAGACTCGCGGGTGCGCGGCATTGGAGGTCTCCCCATCACCCTATTATGAGATGGGCAGTGGGACCGCTACAGCCCCACCGCAGCCACCAGGGAACCGTTGTTCCCTGGTGGTGTTGTGGCGGTGTAGAGACAGCCATATGCTTGGCCAACAACTTCAGTCCTGCCAATCATATTAGGAGTTTCCTCTCCATCAGGATTTTCATGGCGGTTCATTCTACACGAAAACTGTTGGACTTGGCCCTTTTTGCAGGGTCATCCCTGAACTTTTTGCTTTCCTCCTGTATTTTGTCTGACCTGTTTTTGTTGGTTTTATGACTCTGGGCACTTTACCACTGCTGATCAGTGCTAAAGTGCATATGCTCTCCCTATTATAAATTGATGTTGGATTAGTGATTCCATGATTGGCTGGATTGGTTTACTTGTCAGACCCTAGTATAGTGCACTGAGTGTGCCCAGGGCTTGTAAATCCAATGCTGCTGGTGGGCTTGCAGCACTGGTTGTGCCACCCACAGAAGCAGCCTGTAAAGTGTGTCTCAGGTCTGCCATTGCAGAGCCTGTGTGCAGTCTGGTACTGCCATGTTGACTGGGCAAGTGCACCCACTTGCCAGTCCCTAAACCTTCCCTTTTCTGCATATTAGTCACCCCTATGGTAGGCCCAAGGGCAGGGTGCATTGTAAGGATAAGGTAGGACATGCCCTGGTGTGTGTGGCATGTCCTAATAGTGAATTACAGCCATTTTCGTTTTTCACTATTGCAAGGCTACCTGCTCCCCATAGGCCAGAATGGGAAGTTTGATTATTACAGCTTATAATCCTAACTGACCCAGGGAACATGGTAGAAAAACGAATGTAGTATGCCTGAACTCAGAATGATAAAATACATCTTTTAGTGAAGTTGGTTTTAACATTCTGTGTTTGAAAATACCACTTTTAGAAAGTAGGTATTTTCTTGCCTAACTATCCAAGCCTGCCTCTGCTAGGTTGTGTATTCCTTGTCTGGTTTGTGAGTGACAGGGGCTGAATAGAGAGATCTGCATAGAGATAGGTGGGAGGAGTTGCACCTGGGACCTGAATAGGGCTGTGCCTTCCCTCCACAATGCTGGCTCCACCTCCTGTGGTGTGTCTGATGTCCCTGGCCTGCTCTGTGAAAGGAAAGAAGGAGTCTTGTCAACAAAGTGCTCCAGGACTGACCAGAACTGGTTTGGACTAGGCAAAGGCCTCTCTGCCTCCAGAAAACAAAGAGAATATGTGTATAAAAGAGGGGACCCAAACCCCAGAATGGTATATCACTTTGGGAAACAAGAAGAAACCTTTGCTGAGGAGAGGAACCAGAGAAACTGAGGAGGAGACTATCTCTAAGCTGAGTGCTGTTTGGGGGATTGGCCTACAGTGGTTGCCTGACTGCCAAAGAGAGGAGAAAGGAACTTTGTGTGTACTTTCATCAACTTGTAAGAGATCTCCAAGGGCTTCAGAAAAGAGCTTGCCTCCTGCTGAAGTCTCAGGGACAACAGACTTCACCAACTAGCTCCCCAAGAGTCTTTCTGTAAAGTGCCTGCTGCTGAGCTGGACTTTCTGAGGGACGGCGTGTCGCAAGGAGCTGGAAGAGCGACTCACGAAGGAGAAGCATCGCCGCCGCAGCCGAAGCGCCTCGCATCACCGAAGGAAAGGATTGACGTCGCATCAGACGCCGCTGCATCAACGGAGAAGAGTGTCGCTGCCGCATCGTTGCCGAAGCGCCACGCATCGCCGGAGAAGAGGACCGACGTCGCATCAGACGCCGCCGCATCACCGGGAAGCGTGTCGCAGGGCCTGTCGCGGCTCAGAAGAATCGTTGAGTCGCCGCACAGCTGTTGCAACAGTGCCGAAGCGCCTCGCATCGCCGGAGAAGAGAACCGATGTCGCATCAGACGCCTCCGCATCACCGGGAAGCGTGTCGCAGGGCCTGTCGCGGCTCAGACGCATCGTTGCCGAAGCACCCCGCATCGCCGGAGAAGAGGACCGACGTCGCATCAGACGCCGCCGCATCACCGGGAAGCGTGTCGCAGGGCCTGTCGCGGCTCATAAGAATCGTTGAGTCGCCGCACGGCCGTCGGGCGTGCACGCATCGTGTCGCAACAAGAAGAAGACGCCATCTTTGTTCATTGCACCGGATCTTCATCGCATCACGGCGTTGCTGGTCGCATCGCCACGAAAGCGCAGTAAGAAACCAACGCATCACCTCCCCTCACAGAGAAGAACCGACGCATCCCCTGCGCATCAGAAGGGACCCGACGCATCACCGTTTTTGCGTGTAAGGAATCGACGCATCACCTTCCCTGCAACACTTTCGTTGTATAGCGTTACGCATCCTAAGGTACATTGAACTCAAAGTGTCACATTCACCATCTTAAGAGAACTGAGCTAATTCTACCATTTTGAAGTACAGTATTGTGGATTTTTGTCGTTTGTGGTCTTGTGTTAAATCTATATAAAAGATACTTATTTTTAATGTACATCTGGTGTGGTGTCCATCTGTAGTGTTGTCACTTGATTACTGTATGTGTTCACAAATGCTTTATACACTGCCTCTGACATAAGCCTGTCTGCTCGTGCCAAGCTACCAAGGGGGTGAGCAGGGGTTATTTTAGTAGTGTATCCCCCTTACCCTGACTAGACGCAAGGGTCCCTATTTGGTCAAAGGTACCCACCTCTGCCAACTAGAGACCCCCAAATCTAACAAAAACCCTATGTGGAGAGGAAACAAGGGGGCCCAACAGGGCCCACTGGTGCCCCTGCACCCTGTGGATGAACAACGGGGGGCACATGCACACCAGTTCCTGCACGGCATGAACTTTTCAGTCCATGATGTGCAGGAACTGTTTTTGGTGTTCCCATTGCGGTGCCTGTTTTTAGAGGCACCACCGTGGTAATGCACAAAAAGCCCACCAGATAGGAGGAAACTCCTTATCTAGCGGGCGGTTTTACCACAGCTTTGATGGTGCCGTGGCAGGGCAGCCCCAGTGCCGCATCGCCAAAGTTGTAATCGAGCCACAAGTCTTTTTTTATTGAAGTTGATATCTGCCAGCAGGGCAAGGTCCAAGGCTTTGACCAGTGAGGGTCCCTTGAAGTCATACATGTTGTTGTTGAGCTCCCGCTGAAACTGTTGGTTTCAGTGCCAAAAGCTCCGACCAGAAAAACACTGAATTTTGCAACCAGCAAAGTCGCTTCGCAGGTTGAATAGATTTGCCACTTTGCCACAGTCCAAAGTTTTACCTTCATACTAAGGACCTGATTTAGATGTTGGCGGATGGGTTACTCCGTCACAATGGTGAAGGATATCCCATCCGCCAAAAAAAAAAATCTGTTAGGATATTATGAGATTTATATTTCGGTGGATGGGATATTCGTCACCATTGTGACTGAGTAGCCCATCCGCCAACTTCTAAATCAGGCCCTAAATCACCTTTTTAGAAGACAAAATCCTCCAGCGGGACAAGGCTAAATGCCTAACTAGGCAGGGCTCTACAAGGCTGAATACTTTCACCACAAGGTGCTGCTGAACTAGTTTCCAGCATGGTAACAGCTCTGCAACGGCCGCCATTGTTATGACCTCCCTGGGAAAGCCTCAGCAGCTTCTCCAGTCTTTCCGGATAGTGAAAAATTCTGCAGCCTCTAACTCATCAGGATAGGCTTCTAGGCACCAGTTCTTTCTCCATCCAGGGCTTCAGCAGGGTTCAGTGCCCTGTGGTCAGCTAGTTCCTCTTTGGATCACAAGTCAGTCTACTTTTTGTGCTCCTGCCTGAAGCAGTCAAACAGGAGCCCAACTTGTTGATCCTTGGAGAGCAGTTATGTTATGTTGTTAATAACACTTGTATAGCACACAAATAGCACCGGTCTCTTGGCACGTATATAAGGGTTATGATACTGTGTTGCAACAGATATTATTAAACTGAGAAAGTCAAACTCTTCCAAAAGCTTGTTCAAACAAGAAAGTTTTCAATCTCTTCCAAAAGGGGAGGAGAGCAGTTTCTCTCCTCAAACTTTCTGGTAATCCATTCCAGATATGTGGTATCAAAACTGAAAAAGCCCGGCTGCCCACGGTGGATTTATGAAAGTATGGGCAGGTTAGCAAGATCGCCTCAAAGGAGTGAAGACAGCATCCAGATTCTCAGTGCCTCAGCAGGTCCTCAATATAGGCTGGTACTGTGCCATACAACGACTTGTGTGCAATGCACAGGCCTTCAAACCTGGCCTTCTGTTTGACTGGCAGCCAATGCTATTGTTGCAGCGGTGGCATAGCATCTACTCATCTTGGTAGCTTGAACAATAATTTTGCAACATGATTCATAACCACTTGAAGCTTACCCAGCACCATATTGGGGAGGACAATGTACAAGGCATTGCCATAGTCCAACCGTGACATGATCAATACAGCCACCACTGTTTTCATAGTCGTAAAAGAAAGAATAAGAACCAATTTCTGGAGCTGCCTAAGAAGACCTGTGCAGCTCCCAACCACTGGTGCTGTCTGCTCAGCCATCGACAGGTTACTATCCAGCTTGTTACCAAGGCTTTTCACTACTGACATGGATTCTGGAACAGGACCTAACTCTTGGGGCCAGAAACCATCCATCCATCGATTTCCTTTCATGGTGATAGCCAGAAGCTTGGTCTTGTCTGGATTCACTTTCAGAGAGTTTGCTGTCATCCAGTTCACAGTGAATCTAAGAATATTCTGCAGGTTCAACTGCTCCTGCACAGGACTCTCAATCCATAAGATCAGCTGGGTATCATCTGCATAGTTAAACAGTTGGAAATCAAACTGTGCTAATGCTGCAAATGGGGATAAAGTTAGATATTAAACAGCAATGGGGACAGTGCAGATCTCTGAGGGACTCCGCAAGAAAGCACCCTTTCTCTGGAAACATGACCACCCATTTCACCCTCTGTAACTGGCCAATTAAGAACGAAGAAATCCACAAAAGTGCGGACCCTGTGATCCTGCATTCCCTTAACCGGTGCATAAGCACTTAATGGTCCACCATATCAAATGCTGCTGTAAGGTCCAGCACAATTATTATAAGGACTTGTTCTTATCAGCTGCCAATCTAAGCTCATCCAGTATAGAGAGCATCACCAACTCAGTAAAATGATGGGCCCGAAAGCCTGATTGGCAAGAATGGAGCAATTGATGATCTTCCATGAATTTCGTGAGGATTTTATTTAAATACTGCTCCAAGATTTCAGCTGGAAATGGTAGCAGGGATACTGGGCGCTAATTCTTTACATATTTTTGATCCACTCTGCCCTTCTTCCAAGCAGGCTCACCATGGACTTCTTAAATCTCAGAGGCACTTCACGCGACGGCAAGGAGGCAATCAGGAGGGATAAAAACTCATCCCCCACGATGGGAAAGGCCACCGTGGGTCTTCCGGTGAGCCTGATTTTACAGCTGCCAGAAATGAGGCCAGGTTCTCTATATCCAATAGTGGAAATGCTCAAAACTTCTCACACTGATAAACAGGCGCATCAGCCACTATCAGTGGGCATGGACATAGCAGGGTATTCCTTACATCATTCAGGATATCCTTAATCTTTTTCATTAAAAAATCCTGCCTCCTATTGCAGTCCTCAGGATCCATCACCGAGGCCTGCTCTTTAGCCCGGCTTAACTCAACCTTAAAGGTCACCTTTTGCGGATCACTGGCTTCAGTGATCCTTGTCTCATAAAAAGCTGCTTTGATTGCCACATTCACTCTTTTATAAATGCTCAGCTCTGCTTTATGCCTCCTCAGAGCCTCCAGCTCATAGCACTTACGCCATTTCCTTTTACACTGTCGCAACTTCTGCTTCCCCTCACGAAGTGTGGTGGTGTACCAGGGTGCACACATGACTCTATTTCTTACTCTTTCCCTATGGGCAGGAGCCACCCCATCTATGGCATTCTGAATCCCACCTAAAAACCCTGCACATTCCTGTTCTACATCCTCAATGCTTCTAGGCAGGTGTATTGCATCTTTTAAGGCCTCCAATAGATGGGTTTCATCTATTTTTGGCCAGTTGCGTACAATACACCACACTGGCAGATGACAAGCAAGCTGAGTTGGCAAGGGGATTATGAACCTAATTTAATAATGATCTGACCATCCACAGGGCTCAATCCCTGAAACCTGACCAACAGCTAAGTGGAGGATATCAGATCTAATGTGTGACCCTTCTCATCGGTCTGAATCTCACATAATTGCTTCAAGCCCAACATATCCATCCCTTCACCAAACCCAGCAGTAAAGGCATCCCTTGGGACAAGATCCCACCAAAAGTTGAAATCCCCCACTACTATCTGATTGTATCTGGAGGACACATCACTCATCAACTCAAGAAATAACTGGTTAAAAAAGGGACGTGCCCGAGGTGGGCGACACACTATCACAATAACACAACTAGACTACAGATCTATTTTTACCTCCAAGACCTCGGCCCCATCTATACTTTCGATGGCCACTGTCTCTATGGCTAGATGTTTCGGACAATCAATGCTGCCCCTCCACCTCTTTTCCCACCCTGCTGATTATGGGCAAGGATGCAGTAATCCAAGAGCAGGGACGCTACTATATCAGGCTCCGACGCGGCCTCCAACCAAGTTTCAGTCAATGCTAAAACATCTAGCTCCTCCTCCTGCAGTAGGGAAAAAGTATCCCCACTATTTTTGTGGAGGGAGCGTGTATTTAGCTGCATAGAGCGTAGCCCCTTCCCTGGGACCACATTCTTAGTGATAATGACCAGTTTTACAGTCCCTGTTTTCCCTGTCACCAGGCCCTGATCATGCTGGACAGATCCCGCTCCCTGTTTCTCCTCCCAAAATAGAGATGTGCAACGTCACCACAGGGAGCCAATAAGCCATCAGCTCTTAACCTCTCTACAACCCCACTAGATAGCAAATGCGTAGTACCCTTGATTCTCAGCTCCTTTAACTCCTCCGCAGAGTATATCAGCATTTGGCCAGGGGTCCTGGCCCCTGGTCCCGTTCAGGCAAAGATGGGCGCAGACGGTTTTGCCCCCGCTGTGCATGCCCGCTGCACGTCCATTCCAGCCTGATTATGTAGCCACTCCCCCATAGCTCACCAATCAGCCCTGGTCAGCAGTAGCTGACCCTGGGGAGACCGGTAAAACCAGTAAGTTAAAAAAACACTTTCTAAAAATCACAAATTAGTTTCGAGCAGTGCAAACAAGCATCATATATACATAGCAGGTTACGTGTCCGCTCCAGCCTGATTATGTAGCCACTCCCCCACAGCCCACCAATCAGTCCTGCTCATCAGTAGCTGACCCCCAAGGAGACTGCACCGCTCACCGACGTGAAAGTACCAAAAACACCCAGAGCAGAAGGGCGTCAGAGAGCCTACTCCATGTAAAAAAGCAAAAGTGGTAAAACCAGTAAGTGGAAAAAACTCTTTTTAAAATCACAAATTAGTTTCTAGCAGTTCAAAGAAGCATCACGAACCCTTAGCATGCTGCGCTCCCGTTCCAGCCTGCTTATGTAGCCACTTCCCTCAGTGCACCAATCAGCCCTGCTCAGCAGCAGCTGGCCCCCGAGGAGGCTGCACCTCTCACCGGCGTGAAAGAACCATAAACAGCCTGAGGCAGAAGGGCATCAAAGAGTCCACTCTGTGCAAAAAAGCAAGACTGATAAAACCAGAAAGTTAAAAAACACTTTTTAGAATCACAAATTAGTTTCTAGCGGTGCAAACAAGCATCATGAACCCTTAGCAGTTCCAGTTTCTGGCTGCCAGCAGGAGTTAGGAGTCCTTGAGTGAGGCCTCTTTTCCCAATTGGAGTTGGGAGAGTTCATCTAGCAGGGCATTTATCTACAGGTGTAGTCATAGGTTCAAGAATGCTCTGAGGAGGTCGTGGGTGAGGTGCCAGATTATTCTGTGCATTGACCAGTGTTTGGAGATATTCTGACACCCAATTCTAATAATTTTCTTTCAGTATCAATTTTTAAATTTCCCTAGAGCTCTTATTTCAATATGGCAGAAATCTTCAGCCACCTGGTGGGGCTGTATTCAGCACCTCGGCCACTCCCTTTTTTAAATGAGGCTCCTCTCATCTAACAGGGTCAAAACATATTCTCTCCTGTACAGTAACTGCAACCTAACTGTTTGGGAGGGTCCTGTGACTGAATAGGAGAAGTACTCTTTGACATCTCCAAATCAAAAGAGGTAGTGCTACAGCTGCCCTTTCATCTGCCATTCATTACTGTCCACTTCCAGATGGGCAGCAGGCAATTGTCTTTGGTGCCAGAGTCATTACTCTATCAGAATGGGATGGGTGTCAAGGCTAATTTTGGGTGGGTTTTGGCACTGGCAACACAAAGTATATTCTTATAAAATTACTTTTACACTTAAGTTATGAACAATCTGACATCACCATAAAATCAAATTTTGAAAATAAAATTAGAAATAGAATTGAAGAATTTACCCAGATAAGTTTAGAATGAAAGGTTCAGTGAAAAGACTACGAAAGGCTACATAGTAAAATGGCTTTTAGGGTTTATTTCACTGTGAGAGCACAATAACACCAATTTGTAGTGCACCCAGTTTTTATATATTATCATCCGGCCCTGTCAGCCTACAAGGCATATTATAGGGGTGACTTATGAATATATAAAAGTAGGCTTTAACTCCATGGAAAAAGGAAAAGAAGCCCAGTCAGAAAGCAGTGGTGGTCCTGGCAGACATATGTTTTTGTACTATTTATGAGTGGTGCAATTACACTCTGGAGTCCATACATGACATTTAACTTCCATGCCATAGGTGCATTTTCTGCACCATCTACAATAGGCTTACAGACCAATGAAATACATCAACTGATTGAAAGCAATTTTATCAATATCATTTTAGGGCGAGATCACATGTACTGTTGCACTGATTTGCAGTATAACAGTGCACAGCGTCATAATACCAGCAAATATAGAAACCCAAAAAATGTGAGAAATTGAGAGTGCTTATGTAGAAAAAGTGAATTTGCTACAATAATTCAAAGAAAGGAGCTCTCTTTTATATGCCAATACGAATAATAATTAGCTGTGATGCATTTTAAAACTAAAAAGGGTTTCTATACCTGTACTGAGTCTTTCTGCTTGCAACCATATTGTAATATTAAATTATATTCACATTTAACGGTTTTATTTCAGTCCTACATCTGCTCCATTTAGCTTCGTTTTACTTTTACTCTTTTTATTTTTTGTGTAAATATGTGTTCCATCTGCCAAGGCCACACATACTGACTTCGACAATGACCGTTTATTATGATGTTGCATGCCCATATAATTATGTGTTGTAACTGCCATAACACATATGATATTATGCATATGTGAGGTGAGGTGAGGTGCAGAAACAGGGATATCCACAATGCAGAGATACAAAGGTTACGTCGCTAATGTTAACAGCAGTCACGGCGCTCAGGGAAGTGCAACCTGCTGCTTCTCCTGGGGCGCGTTGCTCATTTTCCCATCAGCTTTACTTCAAAATCTGTCATCTGATGCTGCCAGAAACAGTGGTGATGCATCCATCGAAATATCCTTTGATGAAGAGGTCCCTGTCATCAGGGTCTCCAGTCTGACAAGGTTTCATAGACGTTTCTACACGTCGTTAGCAAGAAAAACAATGTAACAACTGCGAACCCAGTGTTAAGGGTGGCCTATACAGAGCTCCAAAAGCGAGGGCACTTTTAGGGTCAGTCAACCTGTCCTAGAATATCTACGCCTGCCACCTGCAATACCCTTCTCGCGCTGGCTACTGGGTGGGGTTTATAAAAACAAAACATACCGGCGAATTAATGCGAAATCCAAGAGCAAATATTAACATCCCTATGGAAGCTTGGCGTGAGATTTCTAAGCGTCAGCGGAGAGAAAGAATTGAAATAATTGTGATTAACAAACATTTAATCGAGTATCCCTTGTTAATTAAATATACCAGTTGGATTGTTTTTTAATTTTTTAGCAAAAACTGGTTACATTATTGCCCATCGTATATCTTGTATACACAAGCCGACTAATTCTCAATTTCCTCATTAAATATTGTGCATCTCACATCACAGCGAAATAAGGTCTATATTTTCGGGTCTAATTTTTATTTTGCAACACACGTTTGTAGCGTGTGTAGTTTTAAATGAGGGGTGTTTTTCATGATGTGTTGTACACACTAATGATAGCAAACCAGCAAAAAGATCTTTGTAGCGAATACCAATAGGCCATGGAATGTAAAGCAAATAAAAACATGCATGATTAGGTTATTGGGGCAATAGGTAATTTTACAAAACAATTAGCAAAGATGCTCACATACAAAAATTGTCTTGTCGTTCATATTTCTTTATTACATTTTCCATATTACAAAAGGAAGGCTTGTCAGCAACAAGTAAAGTTATATGAATTACCATTTTTTGTGCATGTTATTCTTTGCGTTATAGACATATGCTTATTAAAATTTACTTCTTCATGCATCAGTGTAAGCCTTATTTGATGTGGATTGTCTCGCAATTTCACTTTCATATTTGATATTTACTTTACGTTCTTCATTTGTAATAAGCAATACAATATGATCAACATACTACATTTGTAGGTCTGGCTTGACTATATCCTCCCTGTTGACTGGCCGGAGCACCAAATCATTTTGTTTCACATTAACAAAGCAACTCCCCAAACAAGTCATACGAAAAATCCCCTTCAATGGGCAAGAAACATCAGACAAATTCCCCTAGTGGACCTAGAAGAAAAAATTCTGTCATTACTTCCCCCCTCATCAAATACCCTCTCAACAACCAAGCTCACTCACCACCCACTACAACTCAAGAATGGCTTCCATCCTGGGCCAAGTACCCCTCTGAAACTGAAAAGAGTAAGAAACACACCCTAAGATTCTGGTTCAATAAAGACCTCAACTCCAAAAGAAGACAACATAAAGCGGCAGAAAGAATGTGGCAAACTAACCCATCCACAGTCAACCTGGACCAAGTCATTGGAGAACACAGGAAATATAAATAGCATGCCATAAAAAAAGCCATCTTCTTCTGCAATGCTCTAGATAAGGCCAAAAATCGACCCAATGAGCTTTTCTACATATTCATACATCAAACATCCAAACCAGCACTAAAGAACCCCCACATCTCCAAGGAACGATGCAACAAATTCGCCAATTTCTTGAACGACAAATTCACGAAAAGTCGAGCTCTCCCTCGAAAATCAAAACCAGTCAACCAAAGGGAACCCTCCTTCCACTAAGGAGGAGATCAACCCTGCTACTCACTCCACGACCACCCAAGCAATGATCGCTCCAAAGGAAGCTGGAAGGTATTCAACCCACTCTCGGAGGTGGACATCTCTGATCTGTTGACTACTTCCAAACCCTCCTCCCACCTTACCGGCCCCATTCCAGCCTCCTGACAAAAAACTCAACCATGCCATTATCCCTATCTGGAGTGAAATAATAAACAGCTTCCTAATGACTGGATTATGCCAGACTGCCTCAAAATCAGTCAAGTCATACCACTGCAAAAACAAAAAGGGCGAAACCCGAGCGACCTCAACAACTTCAGAACTGCCTCCAATCTCTGCTTCCTATCCAAAATGCTAGAGATGTGTTATCTCACAACTAAGCCAACATATCAACAATAACAATCTACTGGACCATCATCAATCAGGCTTCAGAAAAGGATGCAGTACGGAAACAGCTATTCTGAACATAGTAAATGACCTACACAAATCCCTGGATGAAGACCAATTCTGCCTCCTCATACTACTAGATCTATTGGCAGCCTTGCACACAGTCGACCACAAGCTTCTCTACGATTCCATGTAAAAAAGGATCAGTGCAGATGGGGTGGCTCTACGCTGGTTCACATCCTTTCTACAAAACCGCTCACAACAAATAAAAATAAGCAATCTGACCTCTGACACAATGACAATATCCAGGGACGTTCCCCAATGGCTCTGTCCTCTCACCCACACTGTTCAATATCTACATGAAGCCTTTCACTGCCATTCTCAAGCTAGCTAATATCCCCTTCCATCTCTATGCAGAGGACACCCAGCTCTGCATGGAAATCTCCTCTTTAGAAGATGTAAACCGGCTAGATGACACCCTCATAGAAATCCAACACTGGCTATTCCTCAGTCACATAAAACTCAACCAAAATAAAACGGAAATTCTTCTCATATCAAAAACAGGGCAGTCCCCCTAAATACAAGAATGGCTAAACTCCTTAGATGCACTAAACTGCAACCTAGCCTTAGCTGACTCTGCTGGGAATCACTCTGGACCCTAATCTGATCATGAAAGACCACATTAAGAATAGTGTGATAGTGCCTTCTAAAACCTTAAATGTTTTGAACAAGATCAAACCATACCTACCACCGAATGACCTCAAATCTGTCATGCAAGCATTGGTGCTATCTAGATTGGACTACAGAAGTGCTACCCTCAGAGGCACTGCAAAATCCCACCATGCATGTCTTAAAACTACTCGCAATGCAGCAGCCAGAACGGTTACAGGAATCAAAAAATATGACCACATCTCACCTGACCTGAAAGAACTCAAGTGGCTCCCGATGGAAGCTTGCTACAAGTTCAGAACTGCTTCATGCACAAAGCCCTGCACACCGGGAAACCAGCTTACCTCGCCTCAAAACGGCAGGTCAGAGGAGAAACCTAAAAAGCTCACCCTACTACTCATTCCACCTAAAGCCCACTAACAAAAAACCCTGGCGCACTCCTTCTTGAGCAATGCCCCTAAAATATGGAACTCCATACTAATACACATCAGGACGAACATCTCCTTCTTGAGCTTCAAGAGACAGCTAAAAGATCTCCTCCTCAACCGACAACCCACCTAGCGGGACACCAATCACCCTATTAAAACATGGTCTCTGCTCCAAGTTCTCCCTGTATCTACCCCTTGTTATTTTACCACCCCTTGGACAACCATTGTATTAGGTACCACTCCATTGAATACTGACACACATGCAGCTCTGTAGCATGAAGAGCTTTATTCCAAAAAGGCAACAAGTAAAGAGCTGTCAGATGCTCAACACTTCACACCAACCTAGAATCTCTATGGGGCATATGTACGACCGGGGCATTTAGCGACTCGCAAATTGCGCTCAATTGCGAGTCACAATTTGAAAGTCGCTAAATGCCATGTAAAACAGTGTCAGAGACACTGTTTGCGATTCCCAATGGTGTCGCAAATTGCATACCGCATCAATATTCATGAGGCACTCGCAATTTTCAACCCCTTTAGGAATGGCTGGCCCTCCCAGGAAATGTGGCCTGTTGGGCTCAGCAGACCTCCATGTCTGGGACTGCTTTTCAATAAAGCAATTTTTTTTAAAATGCAGCCCGTTTTTCTTAAAGGAAAAGGGGCTGCATTTAAAAAAAAAAATATGAAACGTTTTCGTTTCATTTTTTAAGGGCAGGTAGTGGTCCCCTTCCCATTTGCGAGTGCATTACCACCATCTTGAAGAGGGCGGTAAATTGCGAGTGTTTTGCGACCCCAATAGCGGTCGCAAAACATTCTTACATAGGGTAGCAAGTCGCAATTAAGAAGGGACGCCCTTGGAACGCTCCTTCCTAATTGCGAGTCGCAAATCCTATTTAGCGAGTCGCAAATAAACTGCGACTCGCTAAATAGGGTTTGTACATGGCCCTATTAGTTTTTGCATGCGCAAACGGGTCGCTAACCCATTTGCGCATGCAAAAATGGGTCGTACATCTGGCCCTAAGTCCAGTCATTCCAAGTGACCTAGTACTGCTAGAATGCCTGGACTGGGAATATTCTTTGGTCATTACAACACTTTTCCCTTTCCAACAATTAATGAGATAAATATGACAGAACATACAAAAAGAATGAAAATAGTTACATATAGATACATCAGAACATGCTAAGATCCACAGTTCCATGGCTCAACAGGGATTTCACCCAGCCATAATGGAGCCTTTGATGTGATCTTATTGTTGGCAGTCTTTGCACATGAATCGCAATCACCTTCCACTTGACCATCTAAACCACGCCACCAAAACCATTCTCTCACTCTGGACTTGGTGAAGCTTCTTCCCAGATGGCCTTCATGCACCAAATTGACTATATTCTACCTAATCATGTTGGGAGGAATTAATCTGGTGCCCCTGTACGACTCACCTCCAGTCCAACTGAGTTTATGCCTAACACTCTAGTACCTTCTCATCTCCTCACTAAGCACCTTGTAATCCGGCCAGCCTTTGACAATAAACTATTTGAGTTCTCTCACTTCCACATCTTCATCTTTCACAGATTCCCATTCACTCTCTTTTAATGCATTCTCATAAATCCAAATAACCGGAAGAACTTGTTCAATCTCCTCTCCCAGCAACTCACTTCCTGAGTCCCTGTCCACCGGAAGACGTGACAAGCAATATGCAACCACGTTTCTTTTACTAACAATATATTCCACATGAAAATAAAACTCACTCAATCCCTCAATTGACCTTTTGATACGTGGAGTAAGGTAATCTTCTCTTCTGATGGAAAAGACATGGACCAAATGTCTGTGATCCGACAAACCACAAACAGGATCTGCCACAGATAAAACTTAAAGTGCGTGATTGCCCATGCACACTCCAGAGCTTCCCTTTCTATCACAGAGTATCTCTATCTCTCCTCAGCACCTCTGAGCGCTTGTGACGCAAACACCACCACCCTCTCTTCACCACCATCTCTCTGGGAAAACACCGCTCCTAGACCTTTCAAGCTCGCATCAGTGGTCAGAATGGTTCTCTTTGTCATGTCAAAATGACCCAAAGTCAGTAACACACTAATGTGTTTTTTCACCAAATCAAATGCTTTCCCATATTCATCAGATAAAACAAAACTCGCACATTTCCTTAACAACATTCTTATAGGCTGAACAAGTTCTGAGCAATTCAGTATAAATCTGGAATGAAACTCAGCTAGACCCAGGAAGGATCTCACTTGATCCTTATCTGTGGGTGCAGGAGTTTTAATAAAAGAATCCACAAACTCAACCTTGGGTTTGATTCTTTCTGCCAATATCTTGTGCCCCAGATAGGATACAGAAGTGACTATTCTCTTTTCGCAAGTTTCTTTTTTTAGCATGAAACCTGCCTCAGCCAACATTTCCAATAGGGTCTCATCGCAATTCAGCGTATTACTGACTCCATCAAGCACTTTTTTCATAACCCTCTGGAAGCATGCCACTGCCGATGCCAAGCTAAAAGGCATTCTCACAAAACGGTAAGCTTCCGGAGGCGTTACTAATGAAGTCAGGTGTCTGGATTCATCATTCAGCCTTACTTGATGATAGGCAGATGATAAATCTACCACACTGAAGATCTTAGCATCTCCTAACATGGTGAGAGCCTCCGAAATATTCGGTAGTGGTAGACGGTCAACCCAGATATGCCTGTCCAAATCTCGTAGGTCAACACACATGCGAATGCACTTGCCCCCATCCTTAGGTGCTATGACAATTGTGGCGAGCAATTCAGAACACTCACTCTCTTCAATTATACCTTCCTTCATCAACCTGTCACTCTCAGACTTCTATGGTTCCATCATTAGATTATGAACGTTTCTCACTTTATAAGGACATGGAACAACATTTTTTAAGACAATCTTGTGTTCAAACTTTTTAAGCAATCCCAGTTTGTCACTGAACCCATTGTGAAATTTCAGTACAATTACCTCACAATCCTGTTCCAAGGACAGAGACATGACAGGGTGTACAGCATTGGGATTGAGCACAATACCCTTATCACGCTGGTGCCGCCACCCTAACAAATTGTCCTCACTTTTTGCAAGATACACTTTTCCCACAGTTTCTTTACCATCAAACACGATCCTCATTACGGCATAGCCCAGAACATCTATTTTTGACCCGCCGTAACTTACAGGGTTTATGTCCGGAGGAAACAAGGTTATGTTTTCACACCCCTAATTCCTTTTCTTAATTCTTGTCCCCCATCATTGTGTAAGGTGACCCTAAATATGACAACACCACTAAATCTTTTTCATCCAACTTAATGTGGCACTCTGGAAAACCTAAAGGACCAAAACTTACCTCACTGGGATTAGGTTTCACAGTCAATACCATCCTCCCCAGCTCCTCATGGACCGTGTCTACCATTAGGGATTGATTCACCTACCCTTTACACACCCGGCCCCTTTTTGCTGCATTTCCTGCATATCAAATTCCTGGCAAAACATTGTGGACTATTTGCTGAGTGACCAGGGTTACAACAGCGGAACCAATTCATTCTAGTAAACTTGCTTTCTTTGCTGCCACTAAACAGTTCCCCATCACTCTTACTCTTTTCCTCCTCAGGCTTGGTTTTCAACTCAACTTCACCAACAGCCTCACTAACCCGAGGGCCAGGGTCCTTGACATCACTATGCAACAAAGATGGTACAGCTCGCATTTGCTTTACCCATGTCTTGGTACTCCCCACTCCCTCTACAATCGCAATAGCCTCCCTCAGGTCTAGGTTTTTGGCCAATAACTTCTCTTGTACCCTTAGATTGTTTGTGCACCTTACCCATTGGTCCCTGATTAAAGAGTCTGCCAAAGGGTCAGATTCCCAAGCTCTTGCTAATGTTCGCAAACAGGTTATGCAGTTTCCAACACTTTCATTCCTTTCCTGCGTTATGGAAAATAATTTATGACATTCCAAAACAACGTTAATCCTTGTCTCAAAATGTTTCCCAATCATCAAAACTGACATATCAAATACATACCTAGCATCTCCCTCCATATTGCCCACTGGAATGGTCTCCAAACTATTATAAATGTTACAGAACTCCACACCCAAAGTCGAGTCAGCGATGCGGCGTGCACAAAGTAAGTGTTTTTCTTTATTAAATTTTATTTTCTCTCGTCATTGTCTGTCGACTCCACCACACTTTGCCCCACCGATCTTATCTGCACGGGCCACTCCTGTTGTTTCCAGTTCAGGGAGGACCTGACCTGGCAGTTCAGGCTGGACTGTTCCCATAAGGAGCAGGGTCAAAGCTGTTTTGCATATGGCTGGGTGTAAACTGGAATGGCATGGGGAGCAAAAAAACAATGGACTTAGACCCAGATCTCCGTACTGGGGTGAATGTTTAACATTGTTCAGCATTCTGTCTATCAATTGTTCTTTTTTGCTGGTCCCAGGATGCTTGTTTCCAGTCCAGGGAGGACCTGACCTGTCAGTTCGGGCTGGACTGTTCCCATGGGAAGCAGGGTCAAGACTGATTTGCATGACTGGGTTTAAACTGGAATGGCACAAGGGTAAAAAAAACAATGGATTTAGGCCCAGATCTCTGTACTGATGTAAATGTTTAATTTGTTTTTGCATTCTGTTGATTAATTGTTTTTTTGCACATAAGAATGAGGCACAACTTCCCTTGGTGTGCCTCCACCATGAACTGCCAAACACAGTGTTTTCAGATGTGCCGGTCACCATAAGGAACAATGTGTCAGACAGAATGTAATGTACACTTCTTCGGATGTGCCTATCACTGTGTACTCACAGTGTGCAGTGTTCCTGTTTACACCAATATCACCGCAGCAGCCGGAAAATACAATTGCTACCAGAGCTCAGGATACACAAAGCTCAGTTCCCCTCAGCGCCCTGTAACGAATACAGTACACATCAAATCTCCCACATTCCCTATAGAAACAAAAGAAGTTAGCCCAATCCTATAAAAAGGCTGCCGAACATCAGTAGTGTTGTTTTCTACAGGACAAAGAGTTTGTTTCACCAACTTAGTAGCGTCATTTCTGTAGGGTGTCTACAGGTGATTGGCCACGATCCCGTCCATGAAACAGCAATGGTTCCGTGCTCATCACAATCCCAGCGCTGCACATCAGCGGCTCACGAAAGAAACCACGAGCCACCATGACTGTGCTTGAGCTGCTGTGCTCCTTTCCAACTGTAATCATGAGCCCATGTCAAGGTAAACCTTAAAAAATTAAGTACAGTATCTCAATAGCTGCCCCAACAGGTCCCGCAAGTAGGATCTCTGTACCTGTCCCACTCAAACACAAAGCAAGATTCTCAACACAGTTCTCAGCACATCCTTGCCCCATGGAACAGCTTCTCATTTATGAGTTCAGGATAGGTTGTGGCCAGTATTAAGTTCTGCCTACAATGAATAACGACACACACACATCTCTGTAGTATGAAGAGCTTTATTCCAAAACGGCACCAACTGAAGAGTTGCCAGACACTGAACACTTCACACCAACTGTCTGCCCTAGAATCTCTCAGTCCAGTCATTCTAAGTGACCTAGTAGTGCTAGAATGCCTGGACCCAGACTATTCTTAGGTCATTACAACACATTGATGTTAACTTCATTTGATTTAGCTGTCCTCATACTACATTCATTGTATGCATAATCTTGTTTATGTAAAGCGCTCTGATACCCTTTGGTCCTGCCAGCAAAATAAAAAATTCTTCAATAAATAAATAAAAACAGTGCTGAGATCTCCAGACATTTTGGGCCTGATTACAAGTTTGGTGGTGCAGGAGCGGACTGCCACGCTGGCGGCCTGCTCCCACACCACTAAACCCGTGGTCGAGTTTCCTCGTTTCTGGCAGGCTGTTTTTGGTGGTGCCTCTGAAATTTAGCACCACAATGGAAACACCAAAAACAGTACCTGCACGGCATGGATTGCAAAGTCCATGCCATGCAGGAACTGGAGTGCATACACACAGGGGGGCACATGTTGTGCCCCCCTGCATGCATCCCCATACACATGGGCAACAAGGGGCCCTGTAGGGCCCCCTTTGTTTAAGGACTGCCACCCTTTTCATTGAGGAAAGACCTCCATGACACCGCTGGCGGTCCTGAAACTCGTATTATGCATTGCGTGCTGCAGGGCACAGCCAGCAAATTACTTAGCCTCTGACTACCGCACCACTGCCAAGGAACGGTGGTTCCGTGGCAGCTGTGGTGGTGCAATGGCTGTCCAATCGCTAAAGTCGAAATTGGGTGGTCAGACCACCGGTGCAGTGGTGGCTGGACCTCCACCGCCGGGCCCTGTTAGTCTGGCAGTCCTCGGACCGCCAGACTCGTAATTTGGCCCTATGAAATTATTCTAAAATAGGGATATGAGAAGCAGCACCAGGAGAGGGGCTCACAAGTTAGTAGACAGGAATACATGTTTTGATGGGGGCAGAATTGTGTGCTTCCACACAAAAGTGCTCTCCCCCTCACACAGATGTGATATTTTGTTTATTTATATACGAACAGAGCAAACCCTGCCTGGTAATCAAATGTAAACAAAGTATGGAATAAAGTATCAAAATTAGCAACTAGTCACAGTACAAACCACAGGATACAAATCCCCATGGATTTCATAAGACAATTGTTCTCATAAGAGTGAATATTTTGTATTTATTCACTGTTATCAATCACATGAAAAAATATTTCCTTTTTAGACAATAAAAAGACATACAGAATATGTGCATAGCTGAATAGCCAGATCTCTGGAAACTGCCAAGAACATCTACAACCCCCAACCTACACTCGCTCAAAACTCACACTCAGGCAGAACAATCATACTGAGTCAATCCCACACTTCAGTCATTCAAACATCAAAATCACAATCTGATAAAAACGACCAGAAGGACTAATTTTAAGACAGGGGAGGAATCAATTGAGCAATAGAATATCCTTATTGACCACGTTCGGAGTATTCAGATAGTACATGACACTGAGTTTCTTCATCCAATGATCCTCCAATTAAATAGATATCCAGGTCTGGATGGTTGTGAAATGGCGCAGACGCACGTTTCGGTATGGACCTATCTCAGGGGTCAAACTTCTTCAGGGCGCCGAAGGAATGGATGAAAATGGAACCACCCAGGGGGGATAGGGTTTTTTCAAAAAGATAACCAGAGGGTACAACAATTGGAACAATTTGGAACCACTACAAATCTGGTTCCGGTTTAGGCTAGGATGAGGAAATGTAAACTCCAAACAATTGGATGTATAAACAATAAGAAAACTCATAAAATAAGAGTCAAAATTCCATAAAATGAAAACGCCTCAGAGATGTCAGGCGGAAAAATGTCTCTACTTCTTATTGAAGCACCAAGGGCATGAGATATGTCTGTATAGCCACCCTGCGCATGTAATCTGAAAGGCACAAAGACATCGATCCACCGTTCCACGGACGGCTACATGCGAACCGGTGGATTGATGTCTTCGTGTTTCTTATTGATTATACACCCAATTGTTTGGAGTGCACATTTCAACATCCTAGCCTAAACCAGAACCAGATTTGTAGTAGGTTTTTGGTGTTGATGACCCACATGAACCAACGAACGGGGATAGACTATGTGCACTACGATAATCCTTACTAGGCTGTATTAGGAAGGATTTTATATTGTTTTGAGAAGTCTGCTTCATACATATTTGCAATTTTATTTTGGTATCCCTGATGGTTGCCTTGTGGGAAGACTTATGAACCAACTCAGTACTTCTGAGTTGGTTATGATGGCAAGCCAATAATAAAGATTATAGGACTGATTGTTGCTAAGGAAAAGTTACAATAAAAGCAGTAAGCCTGAAATTCATAGTGAAAACCATTTCTTACACTGAGTACAGTTGGCCTCAATTGGCTATGGCGATAAGCCAGTGACCACAGCTACAGACCTGATTGGTTTACTAGTAAGAAATATATCTGTTTTTATTGGTCTCATTTGTTTATTATGAACATTTATGATAAACACATTAGGCCTGATGTTAATTGAGAAAAATGCATTAAAATCATCAGGCATTTAAGGAAGGAATAATATGTCTCTGTATTTAAGACTACAAACAGCTGCTTTGTTACAGGGAATGTCACAGGCTACCTTTGTAGGGAATGACTTTGGTGTTGGTTACTGCCACTGACAAACACTAGAGGAGAAGATCTGCACTGCAATAATTCTTACTAGAATCTCTTCTTAGCCATCTTCCAGGATCTTGTAATAAAAACACATTAAATATTACATACAACCAAATTTATAAATATAAATGCATATACATACATATCTTTTGGTCACATCTGCTCTGCAATTGGTCTGCAAGTGTCATTTTCAGTCAGCTTCCATCCATGACAATAAACTGAATGGGGTAATAGTTCAATCCACATTAGCCATCGGCTCTCTTGCCCTGTTAGTGACAGCATTTTGTGATTACATGTGGACATCCACCTGAAAATAAGTGTGCTACAGTGCCAGGGCTCGTTGGCCAGTCCTTTCGTTTTGTATTTTCTCCTTTTATAGTTCCCCTTTCATTTCCTTGCTTCTCCTCTTTTTATTTTCATGTTTTAAGGGGATATTACAATTCTCTAGGCAGTGGTAATGTGTTGCTTACTTGCCGTTCATTTCATCTGCATTGCGCCACATCCCACAAGGCCAATATGTGTTTTGGAAAGAAACCCATTCCAAAAACTGTGAACCGCAACACACCATTTTGTGCCACTGGTTCTAAGGGATTACACCCCAAAGAGTAACATAATTATCACACTACTGGAGTAAAATTACTTTGTTTGCATTCTAAAGGTTTCTTGGCCTATGGAAATTGTAGCATGCAGCTAATTGTCGAGGACGGTAGTAGAATTAAATATTAATAGACATTTGCAAAACCAGCCAGTTTGTTTTTTTCGTAATCATTATTTTAATTTGAGCATAAGGAAATGTTTCCTGTATTTCTAAGAATGTGTCTAGGAAGAGACACAGTACTCTTGCTGACTGAGAAATGTCTTTCTTATATTCAGGTAATGCAATTATTTTGTGTATCGTGTCTCAAGAGAAACGCTAATCTAATTTGTAAAGACGATGCTATTACATGAACAAAAGAAATGCATTTAGGAAATCGCATTTTGCGAATGCATTCCCATTAATTCCTATGGGCCTACAGGCCCATAGGAATGAATGGAGTGACATTACCTAATAGCGATTCGCAATTTGCGAATCGGCATTAGGTAATGTTTAGGAATCGTAATTTATTTTGCGATTCCTACATGCATAAGGAATTGCAATTCCTAACTAGCGATTCCTTAAAAATCGCTATTTAGGAATCGTAATTCCTTATGTTGATGCATGTGGCAGTTAGTGTTTTATTTAATATTGATTGGCATCATGTGGCTTCAATTAGCAGAAAATAAAATTTGATGTGCTCAGAGCAAAGGTCCTTAAAGTATGTCTTGCCCAAACTCAAAGAAGTATTTACGGAGACTGAGTTTCAGTTACAGATGTAATGCTTGCTATCCAAGCCTAGGCCCATGCACCTTAGACATTTGCCACTAAAGGTTGAGGAGAACTTCAGCATTCAGACTCTGATGCTGTACAGTATATGTAAAGTAAATTTTAGACCTGTCAGCCTTAGGGTGTCGACCTCCAAATATTTTGCCTTACTCCTCCATTTTTGCTGATCTCCTTTTGTTGGCCTCAGGAACCTGCACTTTACCACTGCTAACCAGTGCTAAAAAGTTAAAAGACTTCAAGGGAAATTCTCTAGGAACTTCCCCTACTTCAAAGTGGGCACCAGGTATGGATAATGGACCCTCAGACCCATTTCTTTAGTACACTCCTGGACCTGTAGATACTAAAAAATAAGGACTGCTATGCTGCTTTCCTGCCAGAAGGACGGTTACTGTGCTTCATTGTTGCTCTTCTGCCCTGCTTCGTGAGAAGGAAGACTGGACATGTACCCTTCAACCCAGGTTGAGGTGACTCTTAGGGTCAGCTGACTGACCTCCTGTTCTGAGCTGCAGGGACATAACAAACTCTGGAGGCTCCTTGAAACTGCCCAGCTGACCTGCTGCCAAGACATGCAATTGGATCTGCAACTGGACCTGTCTGAGCCCTGTTGGCTTCTGCTGGAGTGAGTTCCTGATCCCAAAGAGGTGTCCCTCGGGTCCTGGACACTTGGTGTGGCATCCGTGAGCTCCCTCTCAAAGAAAAGGAGAAATCCTGAAGTTATTGGCTGTTCACGACTGCGAACAGGCCTGTTCATGACAAGATCTTGCCACATGCCAATGCGAAGTTCAGGGGTACCCAACTTTTCATGCTACAGCGAGTGCCAGAGATGCCCGGCAACGTGAGATCTGCACTTGGCACTACAGGATCGTCAACTCGCCTAGGTAAAATTCCAGCAAGGACCGTCTGCAATGCACAACAGGATCTTTGCACTACAGGGATGATCATCTGTGATGCCTGGCCTACTCTTCACGCTACATCGATGACCATTTGCAATGCTCCCCCTGCTACTTCCGGCACTCTCCACCATGAACGGAACTCTACACGCTGGACTTTTGAAGGTAACCCTGTCAGCAGGACTAACCCGGTCCCCGAAACCAGCCTGCGGTCCCATGCAGTCAGCCTGAACATGTGATTTTTACCAGGTTGTGCATGTTTTTAGGAGCTTTACTTACTTGAAATCTTTACGATTGCTTATCTCCTGCTCTACTGATTGGATTTTTGCCATTTTAGCCTCAAATAATTTACTAAATTTGACCCTATTCTTCTAAATTGGTGTGGGACTTTTCCTGTGTGGTGTTTTCACTTTATTACTGTTTAAAGTGCTGCATAAATACTTTACAAAGTGCCTCAAAGCTAAGCCTGACTGCTTTGTGCCAAGCTAATAGAGAGTTGCGCATAGGTTAAGTCGGGGTTCGCTTGTGTTTCACCCTGACAGAGATTGTGGTTGCTGCTTGAGTATGGTTTCACTCTCCTCAACTAGTAAACCAATTACCAACAATAAAGAATTTGTCTAAACCAAAGTGGAAGCCACAAGAACTAGTTTAGTCTTTATGATTTTTACCATATGCCATTAAGGAGCAAAACACTAACTTGCTCCAACCATTTTGAAATTATTCTATTTTCACTCGGTGAATCTTGCTCTGTTAGCATACTATAAAACACAAGCACATGAATAATAGTGAGGAGAAGTGGGATCAATTTCTAAAAGTGGTCTTAACTTAAGCTGGCTCAACCATCTGTGTATGTCGCAGAGGCTGAATACAATTGATAAGACTTTGAAAAACAAGGCAACTGAATTTGATAAAATAACCATTCCAAATGAGTTCTACTCTGCTAATCAGCTGACACTGTAACAAGGCCTTGATGACTAACTTTTACATCTGGTACTGTAAATGTATCTAATTAAATTGTTCAAGACCTACGCTCATCATGAAAGCTTAACATGAGACTTTATCATTATTTGGCTTATTAATGTTTCCATTAAACTTATTTAGTAGCCTTTGTTTTTACTCTATATCGTCGAAGGCTATTGTTGGTGGGATAGTTTGAGATAAAAATAGATTCCATGTGGAGACCATCATTTTAATCAGAAAAACATGCCCGATATATATAAATTGGAACCTGCTTCATTTTTTTTCGATTCAGACTGCTGCTGCAGGCAAACATACCCGAAATAACTTCATACATTTATTCAAGCTTTCAAATTGGGTGCTAAAACAGAGAATATAAGCCTCTTTGCTGCTCATCCCCGATTGTATCATCACATGTGGTTTGTTCTGAGGCTGAAAAGGTGACTAGTGATCTGATCATAACTCACAATTAGAGTTTGTGGTTCAGAGCTTCAGCTCTGTAATACTGATAAATCTATAGCAAGTTGCATCTATAAACAAGAAGGATACAAACAAATTGTTTAAATGAATACCCACGTAAAGCAGTGTTTGACAGTATCTTATTATGCAATGGCTCAAAAAATAAAAATAAATGGAATGGGAGAAGTGACACTATTGCTGGGCCACCTTGGATAGAATTTACCACGCTGCCTAATGCACATTAAGTATCAGTGTTGCTTTTAGGGCCAACAGAAAACATGGCCCATAGGTAGCCCTGGTCCACTTGATCAGCAGCGTTTTCAGCATCATAGCGGACTATGGATTTTGGACCCTACTTCTTGTCTACTCTGTTATGAGCTAATTAGTGAGCCAATACCTTAGTGAAAATTTGCATGCAGCTTTTAAGAATGCAATTGGTCAATAGGACTCACAGCTTGAGGGATATTCCACAAGTTTAGGGAACATTGCTACAGAGGCTTCATTTCAACTATGAGGAGTTTTCCAATGCTTTGAAAAGTTTTTGGAAAGTGCCCACATAACTCCAACTAATTCTACCATAGAAGATAAAAGTCTCAAAAAATTCCAATGGAAGACCATCGGTGCTAGTTGCTTTTTTAGAAAATTTTGAAATTACCTTCTTCCAGATATATATTTTTCAGGATCTCTGGTAGTCTTTCTCTTGAGAACCCAAAGTTCTAGTTCCCATATCAAGGTAGAATCCTCTTCGAAAACAATATAAACAGACCTTTTCATTTCAATTCTTAGAATCATTGCTATCTATTCCTAAGGTAATCCTAGAAGGACCTGCTGAACTGAGAGTTATTTAAGAGGAGCAAAGAGCGCCACCCACTGGAGTGCCATGCTAGGCTATCATGTCTGTCTCTCACCTGGCTGAAATATGTTTCATCTGGTCAGATGGGCTCCATTCCAAGAGCTCTTAGCAGAGATCTATTTTTCTTGTGAAATATTGGCATGAAGGTATCCTACGTATGTACAGTTAAAATTCTCTGAAAGTGAAATTATCATTTTATTAGTGTTTCCTACGTAAGATTACAGATGAGAAATACTAGGATTTCAAAATTTCCGAATTTTAAAAGAACAGAAACCCCCTGCCAGACCCGAAGATTGTAATAAGTTCCAGTCTTTCTTCCTCCACAAAGTCAGTGACATCCTAGTGGACATTCACAAAACGCCCGTCAACCAGTGCCCCCTGGCGGTGGACCCTACACCGCATGCCTATGGCAAGCCCCTCACCATCTTTCTAAGGCTCAACCACGACTCTCTGAGCCTTCTAACGGGCCACGTCAAGTCTGGGTCGCCAGCAGACCCCTGTCCTCCATGGGTGTTTTGAATGGCCCTACCCGGGGTAGAGTGTGAGGTCCTCAACCTGCTCAACCTGACACTGGAAACAGGTTATGTCCCGGCCAACTTTAAGGAAGCTAGGGTGACCCCCCTGCTGAAAAAACCAGGGGCGGATGTAGCCAACCTCAAGAATTATAGGCCGATCTCCCAGCTCCCCTTTTTGGCAAAAGTATTGGAACAACATGTGCTGAAAAGACTATTAAACTTCATTGAGGAACAACAGTTGCTCCAGATAAAACAGGCAGGTTTTAGGGCTCACCACAGCACAGAGCTGGTAATGCTGGCAGTGATGGACGAACTCAGACTTACGTCCGACAGCAGGAAGCCATGCGCCCTGATCCTACTAGACCTATCCGCGGCATTCGATACGGTCAATCATGACCAACTACTCTCGTGGGTTTTAAAGTTGGGCATCCAGGGGCTGGCTCATCAATGGATTTCGTCCTTCCTGTCAGGTCGATCCCAAAGGATCCAGTTGGTTGATCGGGTGCCCAACATTGGCGCACTAAAGTGCGGAGTCCCTCAGGGATCAGCGTTGTCCCCCCTCCTCTTCAACATCTACCTACAGCCACTGGTGGCTGCTCTGGCCCGCATGGAGTGCCAAGTCTTCAATTACGCCGATGACATGCAAGTTATCATCCAGCTTGACAACTCCCCCTTGGCCCATGCACATATGCAAAACATTCTCAGGTACACGGTCAATTGGATGACAGCCAACTCACTAAAAATGAATCCTGACAAAACCGTGGTACAGGCCATTACCACTGGAAACAATCCATGGAGCGACCTTTTTTTGGCCACGAGAGTTAGGTACCACCCCCACACCAGCCCCGGTCGTAAACAGCCTCGGCATGAAAATAGATGCCAAGCTCTCCATGTCGAACCAGGTATCCACCGTGGCAGGGACATGTGTGGGCTTACGGAGACAGCTGCGGAGACTTGCCCCCCTTCTCTCATTTACTGCACAATGGATGGCTGTGTCGGCAATGATCATGTCACGGTTGGATTATGGCAACTCCATGTATATTGGCCTCCCTGAGAAGTTGCTAACCAAACTCCAAGTGGCCATGAATGACGCAGCTAGACTAATCTTCAGACTCCCAAGGCGGGCACATGCCACCCCCCTACTGCAGCAGCTGCATTGGCTCCCGATCAAACAGAGAGCCAGGTTTAAAGGTCTCTGCATAGCTCACAAAGTCATCCACGGCCGGGTCCCAACCTACATTAAGGAGCGCCTCACAAACTATGTGCCAGGACGTACCCTTCGATCATCTGAAGCAGGCCTCTTGGCCTGCCCCCGCTTCAACACGTCCTCCAAAGGGGGCAGAGCCTTTTCTGTAGTGATCCCGCAACTCTGGAACTGGCTGCCGGAAAGACTTTGTAGGGAACCCACCCTCCTTCCATTTAGGAAAAAACTTAAGACGCTTCTTTTTACTGAAGCCTGGGGCACAACCTAGGCCAAGTCTGGTGCATGTACATGCTGATCTTGGTGAGGTTTAGGCACTCTCTCATAGCGCTAAGAGACCTGTCGGTGAATATGCGCTCTAAAAGTCCCAGTTAACAATAACAATAAGGGAAATATTTGTCTCTCTCATCCACAGGTAGACATGTTTCAGCCACCTTCCTAGATCCACTATGGGGTTTTTCACTTTCTTCAAGAACAAGAATGGATCCCAATACCCACATATCTCTCTATATTACACCTGTCACTCGGATGCTACAACGCCTACTAACGTTCCATCATCCATGGGGCCTCGTTCTGACCCATTAATTTAGGGTGACAATAATCCAAGAGAGATACCAAGGTGGGTTTACATGACTATTTTGTCTCATTAGGTTCATTGCTTTGCATTCACCTCCCCCATACACAAGCAGTGATATAAAAATAAATCTGATCAACAGTTTACTCAGATACGCTGTTGGGATGGCAATCTCCCTTGCTTGGTGTACAAATGTGTCCCCTGCCCTGCATGCCCAAACTGCAAGTATCAAGTATCCACATTTGGGGATTTGGGCTCTATTCTCCCTTTGATCAGTGAGTGTGCAACAGCCTAAGCCTGCCTTTGATAAAGAGTCTAGCACTGGACCTGAGGGGGAGCACCAAGTGTCCCTCCATTTTGGCAGGGGACTATGGTCCCTGCCACAGATTTATACATGTAGCACTGTGGTGGAAGCATACTGTGATTTTTAGCAATCATAGTATGACTTGACCTTTTACCTGTGTCATGATAGTGGAGGCCTACTGTTTTACTCATGTAAATTTTCAAATAGATAGTGCCAAGATTCTGAGTGTGTGGGTAGGTGTATGTTCTGTGTGGTTAAGTGTGGTACACACCGTAATGATTGTCCATATGAAGCAAAGTGGCACAAGTCTGAGGGTTCCATTTTGAAAGCCCCTGGCCTTTTTAAGTACAAAAGATGGGGGTTAGGTCACTTTCCCAGACAATAGAAGTGTATTATTAGCATTCATGAGACTGGAGGGAGGGAACCTAGACACTGAAGTTGACAAAGAGGAAACAGGCATCCCCTTAGAAATTTAGTTAGGTCCTTTTGACACAGAGGGCTGCTTATTACTCTTACAGAAGACTACCATTTTGTGAATGGTAGGAAGTAAGGGTGGGAATGTAGTTCATGTTGTCAAAGTGTGAAAAGTCTTTTAGAATGGAGTCAGCTTTTTGTCTTACTTTCCGGCCACTGTCAGGTGCTGTGTTTTATGTCAGGAGCAGACTGATTACTTCTCGATATGCCTCTATTGTTGTGCTCCAGCCTGGAGACAACCTGGTGGCTTTATAACGGCAGACAAAGGATACATATTCCCTTTCTCCCATTCCTGCATAAAAGACGGTGCTGTTGACACACTTCTTTTTCCAATTCCAACTTCTCTTTGACCAAGGATTGGGTGCTCTACATAATACCTAGAGGACAACTGTGCAACCAGAGCGGATTCTGCTCGACAGCCAGATTCGAAAAGGAAAGGTACATCCGCTGGAGTCTTATCTGGAGGAAGAACTGTTTTCCTTATCCTGCAATGCCTGGAGAGTCCTGCCTGGACGAAGAGGGAAGGAGCAAGCCATCACTGCAGGAGAAGCTGACCAATGGAACAAAGAAGAGCAGTTAACCCTTGTGCTGTGGGTCTGTCCATCTGAGAATTGTGAAGGGCAGGACTGGTATGCTAGAGACATTGAGCTGGTCACTGTCACCGAAGCAGAGGATACAGCACTGCCTTAGTGTGACTTAGCGGATCTGCCCCTAGAATTTGCCATTGCAGCCATGATACCTACCTCTGTGTGCCCAAGAGACCTGCATTGCTGAAGTAGGGACAATCCCTAATTTGTGGTTCTTGCCTGTGTGGGACTGCATTGAAGCCTCCTACCAGGGAGGCCTAAGCGACAGACCCAAAAACTCACCCATTGGGGAGGAGGAGACCAGACTGTGACTGGAGGGTCCACTTGCTGCTGACCCAAAGGAGCGCTACTGTCTGAAGACAGCCACATGCCAATGCTGCAACCTTACCTGGATGTATGATCCTCATGCCTGTAACCCAGATCACGTTTTGTGTTAGAGTGTGCTACTGAGTTTTAGCATGGAATAAATGTATTTTCTTTTTCGAAAGATAAGCACTGGGCTAGACAATCAAATTGTTTTACTGTTGAATGACTTGCAGGTAAAAACCTCCCTGAGAAGCCGATGACTACTCACCATAACTACCACTGAGCTGGTAACTACTCTCGATTCTTATCACAGAGAGTCAATGGGTTGTACTTGGTCCAGCTTTCAGAGCCATAGTAAAATTGGCACAGAACATCAGAGGCAAATGAACAGTTTATGTTGCTATTCTGTCAATGTATGGTTTATGGCATATTGGCAAAAAAGGTCTTATTTGGCAATGAGGTTTCCACCACATATTGGTCGATGCTTCTTTCTCCAACTCTTGATTCCCCACCTCATTAAAAGTGAAAGGAAAAGTTTTTGATGGCAGAGCCACAAACAGTTGCGTCATTGAAATCAATCACACGGGCATTGAAAACACCTTCACCGACATTCAATTAATCAATCAATCAATCAGGGATTTGTAAGCGCGCTACTCACCCGTGAGGGTCTCAAGGCGCTGGTGCTTACACCATGCCAGCCTTTGTTTTCTTGTATATAACCACCATGCACAAGATGGTGGCACAGGTATGAAAAAACAATCAATGTTTGGCATGATTTGTTTGGGGCAGGGTGTTCCCTGCATTTCAGGAAGAGTGATTTTTGATGTTCCAAAAAAAGCCCTGTTTACGATCTGGTTTTAGGAAAGCAAAAAAATGGCAACTAATTGAATATATCAAGATAAATTATGGGATGCACACCATTTTTTCATTATTTAATCCAAGTTAATCCTGATCGTCTCAGAGTGCGTGCACACTGGTTAGTGCCTTGCCCTGGTGGCACGTGCGTAATGAACCAAAAGATGCGGGGCGACTTTTCACCCCTAAACCAGTTGCACAGCTAAATTTGTAGGTGAACAAAGTATAAATGAGTAGGAGTATTGGAGAGCATGCCAGGGAACGGGACGCACTCAAGGAGGAGGGATGTCAAGGGATTAGGCCCGATAATTGAATGACACATGTTGGGGTCTGTAAATGCTTTTTTAACGTTTCTTTTAATGTTTTGTACCCACAAAAGATGACTAATACACATAATGTATGTAGTTTGATTACATCTAGGACTACTAGACTTTATTAGAATGAGATGTTTAGTATCAATCGTTAGATGCATAAATTAAGGAGACTGTTACATTGATGAATGTTTTATTATTAATTGTAGTTACCCCCGAAGAAGGGCTCATGAAGCCCGAAATGCATTGGGTATGAATAAAGAACACCGCCAGTGATGGATTCATGCGTCTGTCGTGTTTTTGATGAAGGTCCGGATGGGCACGTTCTAAACATTTGAAATCTAGGAAACAGCATGACACCCTAGCGTGGATCAAGTGTGATTTAAGCATGAAGAGAGGAACAAACAGACTGAGTACGAAAAAATGAAAAAAAATGGATTATTAACTTTCGAACTTTGTTCACCTACAAATTTAGCTGTGCAACTGGTTTAGGGGTGAAAAGTCGCCCCGCATCTTTTAACTAATTGAATATGCCTCCCTTGCTCACTTTGCCACTGGATTCAAGCTAGCCTGGCTGATGACGGCTGAATAGCCAGAAACCGGTCCCAGGATGCTTGTTTCCGGTCCAGGGAAGACATGGCTTGGCAGTTCAGGCTGGACTGTTCCCATGAGGCACAGGGTCAGACTGATTTGCATATGGCCATGTCTGAACTGGGGTGGTGGAGTGAGCTAAAGAATGATGATGGATTAAACCCAGATCAGTTGACTGGGGGCGAGTGTTTGATTAGCTCAAGCGCTCCGTCCATCATCCCCTTTGGTATCGCTTTGTTCGCCCTAAGTTGGCAGGGTATGCCCAGACGTGGGTCCCTTGCTCACTTTGCCACTGGATTCAAGCTAGCCTGGCTGATGACGGCTGAATAGCCAGAAACCGGTCCCAGGATGCTTGTTTCCGGTCCAGGGAAGACATGGCTTGGCAGTTCGGACTGGACTGTTCCCATGAGGCACAGGGTCAGACTGATTTGCATATGGCCATGTCTGAACTGGGGTGGTGGAGTGAGCTAAAGAATGATGATGGATTAAACCCAGATCAGTTGACTGGGGCGAGTGTTTGATTAGCTCAAGCGCTCTGTCCATCATCCCCTTTGGTATCGCTTTGTTCGCCCTAAGTTGGCAGGGTATGCCCAGACGTGGGTCCCTTGCTCACTTTGCCACTGGATTCAAGCTAGCCTGGCTGATGACGGCTGAATAGCCAGAAACCGGTCCCAGGATGCTTGTTTCCGGTCCAGGGAAGACATGGCTTGGCAGTTCGGGCTGGACTGTTCCCATGAGGCACAGGGTCAGACTGATTTGCATATGGCCATGTCTGAACTGGGGTGGTGGAGTGAGCTAAAGAATGATGATGGATTAAACCCAGATCAGTTGACTGGGGGCGAGTGTTTGATTAGCTCAAGCGCTCCGTCCATCATCGCCTTTGGTATCGCTTTGTTCGCCCTAAGTTGGCAGGGTATGCCCAGACGTGGGTCCCTTGCTCACTTTGCCACTGGATTCAAGCTAGCCTGGCTGATGACGGCTGAATAGCCAGAAACCGGTCCCAGGATGCTTGTTTCCGGTCCAGGAAAGACATGGCTTGGCAGTTCGGTCTGGACTGTTCCCATGAGGCACAGGGTCAGACTGATTTGCATATGGCCATGTCTGAACTGGGGTGGTGGAGTGAGCTAAAGAATGATGATGGATTAAACCCAGATCAGTTGACTGGGGACGAGTGTTTGATTAGCTCAAGCGCTTCGTCCATCATCCCCTTTGGTATCGCTTTGTTCGCCCTAAGTTGGCAGGGTATGCCCAGACGTGGGTCCCTTGCTCACTTTGCCACTGGATTCAAGCTAGCCTGGCTGATGACGGCTGAATAGCCAGAAACCGGTCCCAGGATGCTTGTTTCCGGTCCAGGGAAGACATGGCTTGGCAGTTCGGGCTGGACTGTTCCCATGAGGCACAGGGTCAGACTGATTTGCATATGGCCATGTCTGAACTGGGGCGGTGGAGTGAGCTAAAGAATGATGATGGATTAAACCCAGTTCAGTTGACTGGGGGCGAGTGTTTGATTAGCTCAAGCGCTCCGTCCATCATCTTCTTTGGTATCGCTTTGTTCGCCCTAAGTTGGCAGGGTATGCCCAGACGTGGGTCCCTTGCTCACTTTGCCACTGGATTCAAGCTAGCCTGGCTGATGACGGCTGAATAGCCAGAAACCGGTCCCAGGATGCTTGTTTCCGGTCCAGGGAAGACATGGCTTGGCAGTTCGGGCTGGACTGTTCCCATGAGGCACAGGGTCAGACTGATTTGCATATGGCCATGTCTGAACTGGGGTGGTGGAGTGAGCTAAAGAATGATGATGGATTAAACGCAGATCAGTTGACTGGGGGCGAGTGTTTGATTAGCTCAAGCGCTCCGTCCATCATCCCCTTTGGTATCGCTTTGTTCGCCCTAAGTTGGCAGGGTATGCCCAGACGTGGGTCCCTTGCTCACTTTGCCACTGGATTCAAGCTAGCCTGGCTGATGATGGCTGAATAGCCAGAAACCGGTCCCAGGATGCTTGTTTCCGGTCCAGGGAAGACATGGCTTGGCAGTTCGGGCTGGACTGTTCCCATGAGGCACAGGGTCAGACTGATTTGCATATGGCCATGTCTGAACTGGGGTGGTGGAGTGAGCTAAAGAATGATGATGGATTAAACCCAGATCAGTTGACTGGGGGCGAGTGTTTGATTAGCTCAAGCGCTCCGTCCATCATCCCCTTTGGTATCGCTTTGTTCGCCCTAAGTTGGCAGGGTATGCCCAGACGTGGGTCCCTTGCTCACTTTGCCACTGGATTCAAGCTAGCCTGGCTGATGACGGCTGAATAGCCAGAAACCGGTCCCAGGATGCTTGTTTCCGGTCCAGGGAAGACATGGCTTGGCAGTTCGGGCTGGACTGTTCCCATGAGGCACAGGGTCAGACTGATTTGCATATGGCCATGTCTGAACTGGGGTGGTGGAGTGAGCTAAAGAATTATGATGGATTAAACCCAGATCAGTTGACTGGGGGCGAGTGTTTGATTAGCTCAAGCGCTCCGTCCATCATCCCCTTTGGTATCGCTTTGTTCGCCCTAAGTTGGCAGGCTATGCCCAGACGTGGGTCCCTTGCTCACTTTGCCACTGGATTCAAGCTAGCCTGGCTGATGACGGCTGAATAGCCAGAAACCGGTCCCAGGATGCTTGTTTCCGGTCCAGGAAAGACATGGCTTGGCAGTTCGGTCTGGACTGTTCCCATGAGGCACAGGGTCAGACTGATTTGCATATGGCCATGTCTGAACTGGGGTGGTGGAGTGAGCTAAAGAATGATGATGGATTAAACCCAGATCAGTTGACTGGGGACGAGTGTTTGATTAGCTCAAGCGCTTCGTCCATCATCCCCTTTGGTATCGCTTTGTTCGCCCTAAGTTGGCAGGGTATGCCCAGACGTGGGTCCCTTGCTCACTTTGCCACTGGATTCAAGCTAGCCTGGCTGATGACGGCTGAATAGCCAGAAACCGGTCCCAGGATGCTTGTTTCCGGTCCAGGGAAGACATGGCTTGGCAGTTCGGGCTGGACTGTTCCCATGAGGCACAGGGTCAGACTGATTTGCATATGGCCATGTCTGAACTGAGGCGGTGGAGTGAGCTAAAGAATGATGATGGATTAAACCCAGTTCAGTTGACTGGGGGCGAGTGTTTGATTAGCTCAAGCGCTCCGTCCATCATCTTCTTTGAGTATCGCTTTGTTCGCCTCTAAGTTGGCAGGGTATGCCCAGACGTGGGTCCCTTGCTCACTTTGCCACTGGATTCAAGCTAGCCTGGCTGATGACGGCTGAATAGCCAGAAACCGGTCCCAGGATGCTTGTTTCCGGTCCAGGGAAGACATGGCTTGGCAGTTCGGGCTGGACTGTTCCCATGAGGCACAGGGTCAGACTGATTTGCATATGGCCATGTCTGAACTGGGGTGGTGGAGTGAGCTAAAGAATGATGATGGATTAAACCCAGATCAGTTGACTGGGGCGAGTGTTTGATTAGCTCAAGCGCTCCGTCCATCATCCCCTTTGGTATCGCTTTGTTCGCCCTAAGTTGGCAGGGTATGCCCAGGCGTGGGTCCCTTGCTCACTTTGCCACTGGATTCAAGCTAGCCTGGCTGATGATGGCTGAATAGCCAGAAACCGGTCCCAGGATGCTTGTTTCCGGTCCAGGGAAGACATGGCTTGGCAGTTCGGGCTGGACTGTTCCCATGAGGCACAGGGTCAGACTGATTTGCATATGGCCATGTCTGAACTGGGGTGGTGGAGTGAGCTAAAGAATGATGATGGATTAAACCCAGATCAGTTGACTGGGGCGAGTGTTTGATTAGCTCAAGCGCTCCGTCCATCATCCCCTTTAGTATCGCTTTGTTCGCCCTAAGTTGGCAGGGTATGCCCAGACGTGGGTCCCTTGCTCACTTTGCCACTGGATTCAAGCTAGCCTGGCTGATGACGGCTGAATAGCCAGAAACCGGTCCCAGGATGCTTGTTTCCGGTCCAGGGAAGACATGGCTTGGCAGTTCGGGCTGGACTGTTCCCATGAGGCACAGGGTCAGACTGATTTGCATATGGCCATGTCTGAACTGGGGTGGTGGAGTGAGCTAAAGAATTATGATGGATTAAAACCAGATCAGTTGACTGGGGGCGAGTGTTTGATTAGCTCAAGCGCTCCGTCCATCATCCCCTTTGGTATCGCTTTGTTCGCCCTAAGTTGGCAGGCTATGCCCAGACGTGGGTCCCTTGCTCACTTTGCCACTGGATTCAAGCTAGCCTGGCTGATGACGGCTGAATAGCCAGAAACCGGTCCCAGGATGCTTGTTTCCGGTCCAAGAAAGACATGGCTTGGCAGTTCGTGCTGGACTGTTCCCATGAGGCACAGGGTCAGACTGATTTGCATATGGCCATGTCTGAACTGGGGTGGTGGAGTGAGCTAAAGAATGATGTTGGATTAAACCCAGATCAGTTGACTGGGGACGAGTGTTTGATTAGCTCAAGCGCTCCGTCCATCATCCCCTTTGGTATCGCTTTGTTCGCCCTAAGTTGGCAGGGTATGCCCAGACGTGGGTCCCTTGCTCACTTTGCCACTGGATTCAAGCTAGCCTGGCTGATGACGGCTGAATAGCCAGAAACCGGTCCCAGGATGCTTGTTTCCGGTCCAGGGAAGACATGGCTTGGCAGTTCGGGCTGGACTGTTCCCATGAGGCACAGGGTCAGACTGATTTGCATATGGCCATGTCTGAACTGGGGTGGTGGAGTGAGCTAAAGAATGATGATGGATTAAACCCAGATCAGTTGACTGGGGGCGAGTGTTTGATTTGTCAAGCGCTCCGTCCATCATCCCCTTTGGTATCGCTTTGTTCGCCCTAAGTTGGCAGGGTATGCCCAGACGTGGGTCCCTTGCTCACTTTGCCACTGGATTCAAGCTAGCCTGGCTGATGACGGCTGAATAGCCAGAAACCGGTCCCAGGATGCTTGTTTCCAGTCCAGGGAAGACATGGCTTGGCAGTTCGGGCTGGACTGTTCCCATGAGGCACAGGGTCAGACTGATTTGCATATGGCCATGTCTGAACTGGGGTGGTGGAGTGAGCTAAAGAATGATGATGGATTAAACCCAGATCAGTTGACTGGGGGCGAGTGTTTGATTAGCTCAAGCGCTCCGTCCATCATCCCCTTTGGTATCGCTTTGTTCGCCCTAAGTTGGCAGGGTATGCCCAGACGTGGGCCCCTTGCTCACTTTGCCACTGGATTCAAGCTAGCCTGGCTGATGACAGCTGAATAGCCAGAAACCGGTCCCAGGAAGCTTGTTTCTGGTCCAGGGAAGACATGGCTTGGCAGTTCGGGCTGGACTGTTCCCATGAGGCACAGGGTCAGACTGATTTGCATATGGCCATGTCTGAACTGGGGTGGTGGAGTGAGCTAAAGAATGATGATGGATTAAACCCAGATCAGTTGACTGGGGGCGAGTGTTTGATTAGCTCAAGCGCTCCGTCCATCATCCCCTTTGGTATCGTCCATGGCATGCAAGGCAGCTGTCATTTCTCTTTCTTATGTTAAAAACTGCTCCCATCATGGTGGCAGAATCAGTTTTACTAATTGACACAGCAAGATACTTAAAATACAATGAGCCAGTCATGTTTGGCTGACACTTGAACCCCTCCAGACTTTGGGGCCGCTTTGTCATGACCTAAGTAGGCCCTAAGTTACATCAGTCCCTCTCATTAAACCCAAAACAAATCTATCCAAATATTCATATGGTCTCTGATTGAATAAAAGCATAGACCCATCTCCTTATATTTGAACCTCAACATATCAATCAAGAAATAGTCACCGGCAATAGTGTTGAGGTACGTAATTAGCAAATTTCCTGACTTTCGGGTTGTGAATGACTTAGTTCAAGTTTCCATTTTTAATTTACATTGATGCCCACATTCCAGGATGCAGAGGGACATATATTGAACTCATTTTAGATTGTATTGTTTAAAGTTAAAATTACCTGCTATGAATTTACCCATACACTTGAGTGCATTAGCATTTATTAATTAATATCGATAGAGCCCTCAACACTCCAGAAGCAGACTAAGACACTCCCAACTCCCAGCAGAACTCTTCCTGATTCAAGTGAGTGAATTCAATCAAAAGATTTCCCAATCTGAAATTCTCGGCTACTTTTCATCATTTCTTTGATAGATTCCTATTGAAGTTCCAAATTATAAACTTTTTGTGCAACAATTGTTTGTTAGGTATTAAAACATAAAGAAAAGGAAGCTATACAGTCATATAAGGGATGATAAATGCCCCATTAAGGGTTATATTTACAGGGTTCGACAGGATGAGAGCATTTCCTACCATTATGGATCTGACTCCAGATGCCCTAGCATAATAGTGAGTAAATGGGATCAAAGTCAAGGGGATTTATTGAGCGCACATATCACCCGGAGGTCTCAGAGCGCTAGCGAACTCCAGTAAAGGCAAGGGACGGTTGACAAAAGGAAAAATGGTGATCAAAAAAGCCAGGTTTTTAGCCTCCTACGGAACTGTTTATGGTCCGTGGTCATGCGGAGCTGTAATGGGAGTTTGTTCCAAAAGGCAGGAACCAAATGAGAAAAGGATCTACCGCCATTCCTGGCGGTACGAATCCTGAGCAGAGTAAGAAGAAGTTTGGTCCCTGACCTGAGCTTCCTGTGAGGTAGGTACCAATTAAGTTTTTTGGCAAGGTAACTTGGCCTGTTTCCATACATGGTTTTGTGTACCAGACTGATAACCTTAAACGGATTCGTTTCCTGATGGGAAGCCAGTGATGAGTTTTCAGACTAGGTGCAGACGGGGACCACGATGGGAGATTGAGATTTAACACCAGCCTGGTGGCAGTGTTCTGCTAAACTTGAAGTCTAGAATAAAGCTCTTCATTAATGGAAGCCAGAGAGGATGACCTCGGTCTTACTGACATTAAGTTGGAGATGGTTGGTTTGCATCCATTTATTAATGTGGATCATGCAATTTTTAAATCAAAGTCTAGTGTTGGTTGGATTAGGACCAATGGTGATCAGTAGCTGGGTGTCGTCAGCGTACGACACCACATCAAACAAATAAGACCTGATCACTTTGGCCCGGGGTGCCACATAAAGATTGAAGGGCATGGGGCTTATCATGGATCCCTGAGAGACTCCCATGTCTACCGGTCGACTACGGGAAACCAAGGTGCCCAATTGTACGGTAGAGGTTCGATCTGTTGGATAGTTTCTGAGCCAGTCTAGGGCTGTTCCCCTGACTCCCATCTCCCACAGCTGTTGTTCTCAAATACCATGTGAGATGGTATCGAAGGCAGCCGACAAGTCCAACAGGACCAGCATAGCTGACTACCCGTTGAATTGGGCAAGTCTTATGTTGTCGACAACCTCCACCAGCGAGGTTTCAGTGCTGTGGGCTGCCCTGAACCCAGATTGGGAGGAATCCAACAATTCATTGTTTTCTAGATAAATTGTGAGCTGTTTATTAACCAGGGACTCGTGTACCTTTCCAAAATAGGGGAGGAGAGAAATAGGGCAATAATTTCTGGGCTACTTAAGATCTATAGAAGTTTTTTTCAAGATTGGTTTGACTTTGGCAGCTTTCCATTTAATAGGAACTATTGCTTGGTTTAAGGACATATTAAATAGGTCCGTAAGGTTCTTGAGGAGCAAGAGGGCAATGGTAGACAGAATGTGGGCTGGGACTGGGTCATCTGGAGTACCCGACTTGATCTTGAAAATGGCAGTTCTGACTTCGTCTTGGGATATTTTGGTAGATTCAGGATTGATATCAGAATCGGATTCGCTATTAAAATTTCTAATGTTATGGTGGAGAAAGGTACTATGGATCGTATTGATCTTTTCCTCGAGGAAGGTGGACAACGTGTCTACCGATGCTTGTGAAGAAGGGTTGTTGGACTGACAGAGAGAAGGATTGGTAAATTCCTTTAATATTTTATAGAGCTCCTTATTAGAGTTAGCAGCTTTGTCAATTCTGTTAATAAAATACTTCTGCGATAGGCAAGGTGGGGGTGGGGGCTTTGGAGAGGAGAGAAGGGAAAATGGAGTAACCGAAGAAGGGGTCTGATCAGACGGCGGAATTGTTGACAGAAATATCATTAGGCGAGAAACAATTCCAATAAGACTCAATATTAGTGCAGTTAAGAGAGAGTGCACTTATACCAGTGGACGACGGTATGTGATGGTACATCATACAGGCTGGGTTTAAGAGTTTCCTCACCCAAAAGAGATGCAGAAGTGTTGTGAGCCCCATTGTAGCATTAGTTGTTACCTTTCCATGACCACATCCACACCATCGGTGAGTCCCCTTACCTGTCACAGAGCATCACATATATAACATATAGGGAGGCTCAGCTAACTTGGGTCTAAATCAACATTGGGCTACCCTGTACTGGGTAGATGAAGGGGCAATATAGGAAGGGGGAGGTATGAGTGGAATTCAGTGGGGGAGACTACAGAGGTACCTGCATTGCAGTGGTGTCAGCTCCTGACAAATAAAAGGGCAAAGTGATAGTCTCTATGACCGTCATGATCACACATGCAGAGGCCCTTGTGTTGGAGAATGAATGGTAAAGCAAAGGCCAGGGGAGTTCCACCTGGAACTGCCCAAAGGACTGCGTGGGCTATGGCTCATATGGCTCATAGGAAACAGGGGGCCTCAGGCCAGTGAATTTGGGTGTAGGGGAGGGATTGATTCAATAGGCATTTCCTTATAAAGCAAGGAAAGTACCACATGACCTCTCAAATACCTCCATCTTATTGTTCAGTTGGCAAGTAGTCCATTTATGGAGTGACACTCTATGCAATTCAATGAGCCATTCATTGAACGTGGGGTTTGTGGACTGCAGTCTATAAAGTAAGATACATATCTTTGCCACTGCAAATTATGTGGTTAGCCAGCGATGGGTATGGATGTCTAGGTCAGGTATATCGGATGTAACATGAAGGATCGCTAAGTGAGCTGATGGGAAAAAGGAGAGGTAGCTACATTGTCGTAGGTGGAACCCCACTGACATCCAGTGCTTGTAAGTTTGAACAGGCCCAGAGAATATGGTGGAATGTATAAAACGCAGTTATCTTCATTGCATTCCCAGCAGTGACCAGGAGGCAACATTGTAGTTTCTTTGGTGTCCAATACCAGTCATTGACGTTATCATGACCAAGAAGTAGTGTTGCTCAGTCTTTAGGTGAGTATTATCTGCCTAAAAACGTCTGCCATACAGGTCTGATTACAATAAGAATAGGACTGAAATGTATAGTTTTAATAAGGACTCCATAAACCCAGAGAGAATGTTCCAGTATTGACTCCATATGCAGAGATATTGCAAAAAGGGGGAGGTCAGTAACTCCACTAGTGGCGGGCCAAGTAGGACCCGAAGACAATTAGCCAACTAGCAATATTTCTAATAATCAGTCGGAAGAAGGTCCAATTCATCTCTGAATGCCTGGAACGGTTCACGGAGGCCGCCAATGAACATCTGATTTATGTGTTTAAATTCCCTCACATTCCAAGATGGCCTGTAAAAAGGTTTTCCCCTATGTGCAGTTCCGCATTATACCACAGAGGGGCTCAGGGTCATGAAGAAGTTACAGTGGTACCTAGGAGTTTGTGGGTGAAGTGCCACGCTGTAATAGTCACATTGAGGATTGGATTCCTGGCAGTGGGCTGATGCGTTGTTGTAAGATAGACTGGGAAGTACATGTTTGGACACCCCAACAGGTGCAATTCTATTTGGAGACTAATTGGTGCACCTTTCAGATCACATAAGTAGGAGGAAAGCTACGATAAATTAAAAGCTATTATGTGTGATGTCATATGCAGTAAGTGGAGGCCCCCAGCTGTAGTATCCGCCCCAATCTAGAAGCTTGCAGCGTGGATCTGTGCCCTCTCGAGATGTAAGATCTAATGTCTGCCTCTATACCCAGAAGGAGCATTCAGAAGACCAGTAACAGTAATGTGCTAAAGATACAATTAAACGTAGGTGAGGGAGGAGCCTTATCTTCCACTATTTGTATGAGCCTTCTATTGATGCTAATGCTGAAATATCGGTGCCCCTTGGGTACCCATTTCGTGACCTACTTCTGAACACAGGCATAGGGGATTTCTCTGGACTTGGGAAGCACTTACATTTGGCTATATTAATTGTGTAGCCTGAGAAGCAGGAGATTCTTTAATGATGGATATGACAGGCCTCAATTAAGGACTCAGGGTGGGACAGAAGGAGCAGAATGTTCTCTGTATAAAATAATTCCTTTACCTCACCACCACCTATCTGACTGCGCTCTGGGGCAAGGAGCAAGAAGAGGGGGGGAGAAGGGCATCCCTACCGGGTGAACTCATAGATCTTGTACGTTTCAGACACAAAACCTCCAAAGTTGATAGCCGCAGTAGGGTATGTGAGTATGTGATTATGAAGTCAGACCTTACCTATAAATGTATCACTCAAACCCATTTTTAACCTCAAATGGAAAAGGTACAACCACTCAGCTAGGTCAAATGCCTTCTCGGTATCCATCAAGCCACTAGTTTTTCCTCAAAGTCTTCTTTTAATTGCCAGAGTATATGTCCCATGGTCCGGAGATGATTGTGGGAGCAATGCCCTGGCACAAACCCTTCCTGTGACTTATGAATCAATTGGGAATGCAACCTTTCCAAGTGCCTGTGTAAGAATATCTCAGCACTGGACACTTTACATTTTATTCTATTTTGTAATCTTTGCACTGTACCTTTCTTTCATGAAGTAAAGAAAAAGCACTTTAGTCAAGCTATGGCCTTCACAACAGCATGCCACTTGAATTTCTGTATTCATTTTATCAGTAACACTTTGAAAATTTGAAAACTCTATGGATGAAGCATTGATTTGTCTACGCACTGTAATTGTTTTTTAAAGATGTATGAAACTGATTTTAATGTTTTTTTATATTGATTCTGATTGCTATTTTATGGATTTTATTGTATATTATATCTGTTACACACTTTTAGGGCTATTTTTCATTAGCCAAATAAAGTTTTCTTGATAGATCGATTGAATCAATTTCAGAGTAATCTGGCCCAGCCGGGTCTCCAGGATTTTGGAGATAATTCTGAGGTCTGCATTGAGCAGTGAGATACAGCGAGAAGTAGCGCTCTGCAGTGGGCAGGGGACCCTTATACTCATTAAGGAGGAGGGTAATTGTGGCTCTATTAGATATGGCCCCCAGGGAACCTGTCTCCATCACTTCTTTATATCCACGTATCAGAAGAGGAACCACAAGGGGATAGCCAGTCTTATGGACCTCGCCAGGGAGCCCATTCTTTCCCTCCTCTGTGAATGACCCTTCTAGAAATGCCCGGCTCTCCTCCATGAGGGAAAGCTGGAGTAATGGGGCTAGAATTTCATCAATTTGATCTAATGTGGCCTGAGACACGGACATATATAGTAAGGAGCAGCATGCAGAGAAGAGTCTCGTGAGGTTGAGGCGATGAGATGGTAAATTGCTATGTATTGCAAATGGCTAGGTTTGCCAGTTGGGACTCCTGCTGATGTAGTTGTGTGGCTAAGATCAAGCCGGCTTTTTCTCCATGGTAGTATCTTCCCCAATGTAGTTTCACTAGGGTCGTTTCAGCTGCCTCAGAAAAGAATGCATTGATGCGTAGTTTAGCTAGTTCTAAATATTTCTGAAGAGCTGCAGTAGGGGATGTGGCATAGAGGGTACTGAGATCATGGATCGCCGCATCTAAGAAGTGCAGATCTGTGTTTTGCCACAGCAGAGTCGCTCATAAGAACCCCTCCCAATATTGCCTTTCCTGTGGCCCACAGTGTCCTGTGAGAGTACAATGGACCCTCATTGTCTGCTACATAAGAGTGAGTGTGATGCCGGCCTTTTTTTTTTTGCTCAGGCTACCTGTAAGTTAAAGTTGTCATTTGCTAACTGATTGGCAGGGTGTTGATAGTCCCATGTCAAGATCTATTTGGACTGGAATATTGTTGGAAAGTAGATTATTGGTAGTGGCAAATGTAGGTCTGCCACTGGCAATAAGGCCACTAACACAGAATAGGGCTCAGAATAGGTCTTAGAAAATTATTCCTATGCTCAACCCTTGGTAGCTTGGCTGCGAGCAGGCAGGCTTAACTTCAAAGACAGGTATGTAAAGCATTTAAAAACACCATTTCAGTAAATAATTAAGACACAATACAAAATAAAAATGCAACACCAATTTATAAAAATAGGAAATATTTTTACCGTTAAAAATGATACCAAAATGACAAAACTCTAATATAGGGAACCGGAGATATGAATTTTCAAAGATTTAGCAATTTCTAGCACATAGAAACCTATAGCGGCTTATCGGGACATCTGGTCGTGATAGACCGGGTCAAAGTCAAAGTTTCAAGCCGACCGCGATGGAGCACTGGGTGGCTACCCCTCGCGGTAGGTCTGGGTCAAAGTTTTTACCTTCTGACTTAGAAACTTTTCTGGAGCTTTTCTTCCCGGGGTCTCAGATCTCAGCCAATACGATTCGGTGAGGGTTCGCCGGATTGCCCTGCGACGAACTCCCAGTCAAACTTATGGAAGTCCGACCTCCATAAGCATTCCAGTGGGAAAAACCAAGGATCCAGGCCGACATGAGGTTGAAGGCAGGCGGCTTGGCTTTCGCGGTTGCTCCCGGTCACCTTTTCTTCGTTCGGACTTAGAAACTTTTACCGAGCTTTTTCTTGCGGGGTTCCTCGATGCTCTTCACCAGGCCGGATTCGGTGAGGGTTCGCCGGCCATGGATTTCGACTACTCCCGGTCAAACTCTGGAAGTAGGACTTACGGAGCTTTTCAGCTGGGCAAACCTGGACGGCAGGCCGTCACGCGGTTGAAAGCCGGCGGCTTGGCTGGCCAGGTTGAGTTGGTCCCCTTATGGAGCTTTTTCCAAAGCTGCTTCAAAGTTCTCCAAATTTCTGGAACTTCTTCCTGAAGTTCCCCAAAGGGTCCCAAAGTGTCTCAAACTCACTCAAAGGGTCTGGAAGCTCCAAGATGGTCCTTGAAAGTTGAGGACTTCAGTTACCACAATCCACTTGGACAGAACCCTTACAAATCCACTGGTAGTTCTCGAGGTCGAAGATTCTTGGTAGTGATGTTCCAGGTGAGCTCTGTTAACCTATAGCTTGCAGGGAGTCCACTCTTTAGTCCTTTTTACAGCAAGGTAATCCAGAGGCTGTAGTTTCAGATGGTGCAGAAGGTTCATTCTTCAGAGTGCAGGCCTTAGGAAATGCACATCAAACTTCCAGCATGGCCTGTCTTGCTTTCTTAAGTTTAAAGCAGCAGATCTGAGGGGCTCTGCCCTTCTCAGATACTTATTCCAATTTCTCTGGGTCAAGCAGGAGGTCACTCCTGTCCAATGGGCTGCAGGGTACCACCCAAAGGTCTGACCACTTCCTGCAGAGTGTGGCACTATTTTGCCCCAGAGTGCACCAATTCTTCCAAATTTATAATGGCTGATTTTCCAGCAGGGAGAGAAGAGCTGGCTAAACACACCCCTAAGATGGCTAGTCTCCATAGTCTCTCCCCCTTGCATCTGCTCATTCCTTCCTTAATCCTAGCATCTGGCTGGGTGTCAAAAGAGTGGAGTTGTAAATTACACTGATGTCTTCCCCTTCCCTTGAAGTCCATTGTTTATGACTCCTCCCCCTGTTCTGGCATTCCTGTGCAACAGAACACTGCCCTCCCAGCAGAGCTGGTCGGCTCCAGGGGCTCTTTATCACCTCTTCAAACAAGAAGCCTGGCTAATCCACTTAACTCTGACCAATCAGGACAGACCACGGGAAGGCTGTTCTGGGCTTACAAACAAGAAAGTCGTATAACTTCTTGTATGTACATTTTAGGAGAAATTCAACAATATAATATTGTTGGATTTATTAATAACATTCTAGGAAGTCTTTGAATGGAATTTTTAGCCTTTTCCTATCAAGAGTTATTAGTTAATAACTTCTTGCCATGTTAACCTATGTGGCATGGGATTTGCAATGGGAAAAATGACTTGGGCCATTTTTCCAGCACCAGGGCTTATAAAAACATAATCTATAGGTACTCTACATATATCTACAGGACCCCCGCCCAAGGAACACCTAGTGGAGACTTTAGGGGTTCTGAATATGTAAAAATATTGCAGATCCTCCCTCCACAGTGCTCCTACCACCAAAGTCGATTTTGGGCAGCACTTTATCACAATGTGGGGAGTGAAATGTGCCATTTCACTTAACCCAGGGCATGTAAAACTCATTTTATAAGGGTCCTCCTTATAAATACCTGATCCTCTACCCCTGGGACACCTAGGGGAGACCCTGGGGGTATCTAATGTGCCCAAACATTGTAGGTCAACCATTTTTAAGTGCCCCAAACACCAAAGTCGAGTTTGGGCACAATTTACTTTTTAAAAGCAGTCCTGCAACACAGGCTCCTTTTCAACTGACCTTAGGCTTCAGCAGTGCACACATGCAAGTGCAGAAAGGGCTGCTGGCCTCTAAACTGCCATGCCCTAATATATACTAGGGACTGATAGGTAGTTTCAATCCCCCTGCCCTATTATGTACTAGGGCCTTAGAGGGTAGGTCATGCCAATCACAGGGGTACCCCAACCCATAGTGTACTCTAGTGTATGTAGGTGTTTTCACTGTATTCTAAATGTGTCTCTTTCAGCATAGCACTGGCCCTGGGCCTTGTTAGGCAGAGTCCAGGGTCAGTCAGAGTCAGTTACCACCAGTACCAGTCAGCAAAATGTTGGGGGGTGCCCAGGGCACAGGATGGCTTTCCAGAAATATGATAGGAGAGACCGGACTCCAGTACGTCACAGCAGGTCACTTAGCGAAATATTCATCCTTGAAGACTCGAAATAGTCAATATGGGATTGGGTGCTATAGGGGCATAAAAAAGGAAGGCATAATCCTAGTCAGTGCGGGGCAATAAATGCCAAACATCCAGTAATGCATGACCGGACAGCAGATGTTGAATTAGAGACTTATTAGCATGATTGTGAACTTTAGGTTGTCCAGCCTTGTTTAAATTCTGACCCTGGGTCAGGTTTCAGTCCCCTTCCAGGAGAAGTCTTGTCAGTGTTAGGAACATAAATCGATTCTACAGGGGTCCAGTTTAATTTGCGCAGTTTGGCATGCACCCAACAGCCCTTACCATCTGCACAGGTTTTAAGGATTTTATAAGGGAGCGTTCGGCCGATGATAATGGCCATTCTGTATTTCTTCTAGGAACTACGGTAAAGAGATGTTACTCCATTGGCTCCTACTAGTCACTGCTACTTATAACCCAGTCCCTTTTTTTTTACTTCAGGGAATCCTCTGAGGACTGGTGCATTTCCTGTACGAGTGCGATGTCTACATGTTTTGTGCTCAAGTAGTGCAGTTTCTTTTTGAGTTTAACACAACGGGAAGAACCATTGACATTTAGGGTAAGTCAAGGTAGGGGTTTGGACATCTTACTGTGTTACTTATCTAGGGGTCTTCGAGCACTAGGAAGCCAACAGTGTGGGAGGTAACCTGTAGAGACTGGAAATCTGATGATGCCATCCGAGGCGGTAAACCCTAGATTATTCCAGGTGGGTGTGGGAGGGCTTGGGGAGCTAGGGACTGGTAATTGCCGGTGAGCACTGAGTGTTTGTAAGCAGTGTTATGTATCCAAAATGTAAATAAGCTGAGAGGATGTCGTGTTTGCTTTTGGCTGGGGTCTGATCTGCTGAGTACAGGATGAACTGCCAGAGAAGACTCTGTGTTGAAGTTCTGTGGATAGTGAATAGAGGGGGAATGTAGACAGAAATCTATAGGGAGAAGAATGAGCGGTGTGGGAGGGTTGCGTCCCCTGCAAAGACTATGGGGTAGCATGCAAGGCCTGCTGGGGTGAACGAGGGGTTAGAACTGAGAGGGAGCATAACCTTTGAGTCTTGAGCTATCTTCTGCGCCAGTAGATGCCAAGGAACATTGCTCACTCAGTAAGGAATAGGGCAAATGCCCATGCCACTGGAGCTTATCTCGCTCAGTTTAGGGGAGATGCCGAAGGTGGGAGTGCATCCTTTGGGCATTACGAAGTGCTACACTCATGAAGGGAGAGGAGTGGGATGGTCCCTAACCCAACATCCAGATGGTGGTGTAGGCCTTAGTAACCTGATCGGGTATAGTCGAGAGTTTTTAATGGACTCTGGGGTTGAGTAGGGAGGTGCATGATTAGGCAGTATCAGAGATGGGAAGGGGGCCATTATGATGCATCACTGGGAAATGAGTTAAAGTACATACAATATGGGTCTAAATAACACAACTGCATTTAGTAGTCCTCTCTCTTGTTCAGTGTTCCCTCCAGCGTCTGCTTGAGTGGTGACCAGCCGCGGCCCTTGCACGTATGAGCAGTGGGGCCTGGTGGGGGGGATTTTGACGGCTGACAACGAGGGAAAATTCTTAAATAAATAATTAATTTTCCCTCGTCATCATCAGTCGAAATCCCCCCCACCCGGCCCCGCCCCACTGCTCTTACCTGCACGGGTCGCGGCTGGTGGTGACATCGATTCGTCTCTATCTCTGTCTTTGTGGAGGGCTTCTACCACCTCACGGGGGTTTCAGCTGACAATGAGGTAACCTCTGAGGGAGTTTCAGAAGTTCCTGCAGTGGTAGCAGCATTCATTTTGGATTCATCCAGAGTGTCCAAAAAGGACTCCTGTTCACCAGGTTCAAAAAAGTCTTTATCTTTATTGTGCATGGTCACAAGCATGATGCATGTGCAGAATTCAGATGGACATACGGGTGGTCCCAATGCCCCAGCTGGGGTTGGAGTGCAAGGATTTTTTTGTATTTGATGCTGGTCACAGAGGAGTAGTCTGTTGAGACATGCTGTACCTCAAAAACGAATGGATCTTTGGAACATATTGCCACCTGCAGGATGGATCTGGCTAACTGAGGGCATAGGGTGCAAGCTGTAATCGGGTGTGATGAGTGTGAATGAACAGCAGAGCATTTTAGGATATGGTGCGCCTTCTGGAATTCAAGTGGTTCACTGAAATGTAGGAGGAGGAGCTTAGGCAACATTTCCCGTCGTAAATTCTGTAAGTTACGCTTCTCTGCATCTTCTGGGACACCATATATGTGAAAGTTATTGCAACACACCCTGTCCTCCAAGTGAGTGATCTTATGTCGCAAAAGATCAATGTCTGTACCGCAGTCTGGCATGTTCTTATATTGGAATTCGAGCCGATCTAGTCTTTGACCTACTGTATCTAGCTGGGTCTGAAAGATGGAAACCACCAGCCTCCCTGATTTTACTTCTGTAGTGAGGCTTCGTCATCTTAGAACTCACGGTGGCTAAGGTAGTTTGGATGGCTGAAATCTTCTTCAGTAGAACGTCCATGTCCGGGTCTGATGGATTTGCAGTGTCTGACTTCTGGGCACATTTGGGTCAGCCCACTGCCTCTGAAAATAACAATTGATGGACTGTCTGTTTATTAGATGGCATGAGGAATAAGGGTGGTGGAAAGTCTTTGAGGGGAGACATCATGGCAACTTGCCTGTACCCAAAGTGAGCATATGTCTTGGAACCCCAGTAGAAGCATGTGGGTTGTTCCTGGGTGCCCAGTCCAGCTATATTTGCACACCACTCCAACAATTCTCTGAGGTATCACTACGCATTTACATGCTGGGGCCCTATACATTTGGTACTAACTCAGCCCAGATCAGGGAGGATAGTGAGCCTCAGAGTCTATGCAATCCACAGCCTAACTCCAGGTGGGGGTTTGCCCAATGACTTCCTTCATGCCCCAGCAGCAAGGGAAGGTATGCACAAGGGACACTCGTTTCTCTGCAGATTGTGTATCCACTGGTAAGCAAGGCCAGGGTAATACTATGTCAAAGATACGACTGACACTTTAGGAAGGGAGAGCGGCTGAATGATGGCTGCGTGTATATAGTGCTATTGTTGCCATTTATTGCATGGTGCATGAAGGGCTCAGTTGCTGCTCAACATATCATGCATCACCCTGATGGTACTGGATATGCAGGAGGCAAAATAATGAGTTTCATGTACACTCCATCTTAGAAGGTCCTGTTGGCTGCCCCCAGATGTCTGGCATCACCATGAGGGTCCCGACAGAAAAGATATTATCTGAGCTCTATACAGGGCGAGCGTATGAAGCCCTGAGTGTGGTAGGGAGGCCAGTAGTTTCCTGAGGCGGATGCTAATATCACCACATCACTGGTGAAAAGGGGTGAGAAAGAGAACAAACTTCCATCCTTATGCAGTATTCGCTGGGGAGAAACGATCGTGTGGTTATAGGCCCAAGACCTCTGGGCTGTCCCACACCATAGGTCGCAAAGAACAAGGTTGGCCACTCAAGTTGGAGAGTCTCTGAGATGGTGTAACCCACCTAGTGCCGCTCTAATGACCGGATTCACATGCTCGCTTAACCCTGGGCGGTATGGTGGGGCAGTTTTCATCGCTGGTCTGTAAGAGTGGGTCAGCCCTGCACCACCAGAATGAATCTGGGAAAGTCAGCTCTAACCAAAGAGTAGATATCTTGGTTGGTTTCTAGTTCCACCTCTCCCAAATTAACATTTTAACAATGTTTAAAGTACTGAAAACTAAAATAACTTTGATGAAAGGGAAAACTATTAATCTTTTCTCATTTCAAATTGACATCTATCAACTTATCAAAACAGAGTATCCCTTTATAAGCCTTGCTAACTTGAAACACCTCACGCTTCTTTTCCTCTCTACTAGGAACATAAATGCTGCTATTTTTAATTTGATCTCCCCATAAAAACTCCCAACATCACCCCACAACTTCTATTTCTTGTTGAACCGATCCGTCAAACATATCCCTGTCCCTCTTAGTCTCCTTGTATCCTGATCTATAAATTAAAAAACTGTTGAAACAGAAAGGATCATTGTAGACTTTGGCATTTTAAAACTTGATCACTAAAAAATTAATCAATGCAAATGTTTAGGCTAGGCCACAAATAACCCGTACCAAACTTCTCATTCCTTAAGGAAATCATAAAATAAATGCTATTCCGAGTCATAAGACTCAATAATTCTTGTGCACAAACTATTTCAATGTAATTTAGACCCTAACAAGCATCCTATGAACCCATCAGGGGAGCATATGCTATGTCCTCTGTTCTGTTCTTCAGTATTGCTGCCAGCGTGGCGGCTCCACTGAAATCACTGAATGATGTGAAGTGGGCACCATGTTTGTTAAAAAAACTCAGAAAATTATGTTTGTTTTTAAGTTGCATGAAAGCACAAAAAAGGCCATGAGACACAGGGAGTTTTCTTCCTGTACATCAGGATGAGTGTTTGATTCTCCAGCTTAGGATCACTGTGCCTTGGTCCCAGTCAGGGTGATTTAGTGATGGTTGTCCTGCCTAAATAGGCCATGGCAAGTGTCACTCAGACCTGGCATCCAAATGATAGATGGGCCACCAGATCCGGGGTTTAGTACAGCAAAGCCAGCTGAGGGCCCTCTGGTGTAAGTCTGTCAGTTTCAACTCATCTAAATGATGAAGGGGAATTTTAAATAATGCCCTTACCCTTTTTTCTTGCATCATTATTGTGTTTTTTTAATTTACTTTTCTGGCTAATGATGCAGACTTATCTAAACAGAAGAAAATGAAAGTACACATACAAAGTATCAATTAACTAGGATGGGGCATTTCCAAAAGGTATTTTAAATAAGAGATTGCATTTCATTGCTACTCTAGGTAGACTCTGGATTTCAAAACATGGTTTACATTCCCATAAGAAGAGACATAATTGTCTTAGCGATTAAGTGTACATGTTTTAGGTCACTGATGTCTAACCCTTCTGAGACCTCCAGCAAGTTGATGTTGCCACATCTTGCTCAATTTTCCAAATTATTATTCTTTGCTTGTCAGAGCATTACATGTTTCTGGAGGTCATCCAGAGGGATTCTGTGGGTAATATCTGTCTACAATTATCGTCTGTTTAGAAAACATGCCAAAGTGCATTCATAGCCTCTTCATAGGATTATCTATGGATGACAATGAAAACAGAGTCAATATATTTTGCCTCTGCATGTCCAAATACACCTGAAAGCTTAATTTGCAAAACTGGGAAACAAAATGTTCTGATAAACTAGGCAATATTCCATTGTTAGAACAAAGTCAATGAAGCAGTATGCCTGATCAAAAAGTAAATCCTACTGTTTGTTCTGGAATTATGAGCTCATCATTCATTGTTGAAGATAAACCACACTGGTCTTGGACTTTATCAATAAGGGTGCTTAATGAAACATGGATCAATGTATTAATGCTTCAGTTGTTAGATTTCCAGCTGGAATGTAGACAAATCGAAAAGGCTACTTTTGAAGCCTGTGTTTCTCATTGCTTGTCTAAGGGGCTCTTTCTCCCTTTTACTCTACTCTGTGTATTGGCATATCAGTTTTGGAAGCTGCAGAACTTACCTAAAGGTGAATTAATACAATGGAGTGCTAGAATGTAGGGTAATGTGCACAGTAGGAGAGGTTTTTCAGTGAGAATTAGAAGGTCTTCAACCTGTAGATGTTGCCTTTCAAGAGGGAACACACTCCTAGTTAGAAACATATGTGATTCTTCCTGCCCCATGTGTGCCTGATCTGTTTGACAATAAGGGATTACTTTCAGAGGTCAATGAGTGGTTAGGTCATTCTTGGCAATAACATGTTTGACAATACCTTCTTTTGGGAATACAATACATTCCTTGCTGCAATGGAATATCAGGCATAGAACTGGCTATTGTTTAACCCATATACATTGTGACATTTTAGACCGGATTTTCAATCCAGTTATTCATATGCAAACCTAGCCAAGATTAAAATAAAATTGGACAGTGTTTTGATATGTCTTGATAAAGCAACACAAATTACTACTTTTCTTTCCAGACACATTTTGTTGTCAACCCTCCATATTTGTTTAATTTTACTTTACTTTCTAATGTCACTTCTTTGATGAATCCGATTCAGTTTTATTTTTTATACTGCCAGCTCTTCAAATTTTGACTACATTTCAAGAGATTGGCATGATTTTGTTTACTTAATAAATACTGCTAATCCATCCCATTGTCTCCCTGAAAGATTGTTGAAAGTATCACTCAGAAAGTAATGGCAATTTGAATCCACGTGTTGCAACAATATATATTTTGCATTTTAAAATCAAAGAAAAATACAACATTTAGATCAGGTTAATTATGCAGATTGTCTCCTTATGTGTAGCATCTCTGGCACTAAAACCTGTTAAGTGTGCTTTTGTCATAGAATCATGTTTGGTTTGTATTTTAATGTCACTGTCTTGACGCAATTATATCTGCTGAACTTGACAGGGTAGTTAATTCCTTTCTACAAATCGGTAACATTTCAATTATTACAGAAGTACACATTGGTTAAATGGCAATTACAATTCCCATCTTGGTTTAATTTCAAGCATATATCATAACTGGTCAAGCAAAGGAAAACATCAGAAAAAGCAGTGATTAAGTGTGTGAAAGACCACGTCAATTCATCAAAATTCTTGAACACCCAACGTGCCAGCTATAGATCATCAAAGGCTACATACTGCAGCTGTGTCTGACTTCCACCAACAGTTCATACTGTGGAGTGTTGTCTTCATTCTGTAATCAGTTATGCATCACCCTTTTATGTGACCATTTTATTGCAAACTCCATCTGAAATCACTAAACATATTATCCTGATTCCAAAAAGGCAGTATTCGATAATAGTGAAAACAGCCATTATGAAAAACAAACCACATTTTGATTAGCTTGGAAAGAAATCCAAGTCTAATGCTGACCAGTTACATGCCAACTCACACTACAATGCTACGTTTTTAGTGACTTGGTAGTGGGTTTTTCAAGAGATCTTTGGAGGGGTTTCAACGCCGTTCCATATTTGGATCTGTAATTTTTCCCTTCAATTTTGAGGATAGATGATAATAATCATTTAGACACACAAAACCTAACTTGTTACCATGCTTTCTCTCTGTGATTTTTTCATGTCACAAAATTTACAAATTTTGCCATTCACAAATATCATGATGATT